>CM030366.1:215601669-216062128 GCA_017893485.1 Hemerocallis citrina | reverse complement strand
TTTTATCTATTTTTCTCGGACTATTTGTTTAACTTTGCGACGCGTTTGCTAATCATTCGGGGGCCTTAGCCGTACATTCTGGGCGATAATTGTTCGTTCAAGGGTTCGAAAATGTGCCCCCTAAATCTCAATTACTCTCCAGAATTTTTGGCTAATTTTCCCGAATTTTTAACAATTTTCTCGCAATTTTTAAACAAATAAAACAAATTAAATAGATAAAAAATGATTTAAATACCGATTTATGACGTGGCTCGATCTGGGCCGCTGATCGCGGAAGGGCGCGAATTTCGGAAAGATCTGACGGTTGCTGCTGCTCGGCAGCATTTTTCTCCGTTTACCAGTTCGGGAAGGCCTCTGCTCGGCAGCCGACCGAAGGGATGGGGGTTCGGCAGCCGACCGAGGGCTTTGAGTGACGTGGCGTAATCTGGGCCGTTGGATGTGGGCACGCATCTCGAGACGGGAACGGTTCCCAAGAAAACGTTATCTTGTCTTCTAGCGCACGTGGCGCAATCTGAGCCGCTCGCCATTGGGAGCGTGAATTTCTGAGAGATCCGACGGCTGAGGTAGCTCGGTGCCTTTTTTCCTCCATTTACCAGTTCGGGAAGGCCTCTGCTCGGCAGCCGACCGAAGGCGATCTCGTGGCCAATCTGTTCGGAGGCGATCTCGCTTCCGAGGGTATTAATGGCGCTCGGGGTTTGTGCTGCATTCCTCTTCCCCAGGCCATTAAGAATAACTCCTTTGATTAATGCGTGGCGTTCCGACTTCCGGGGATCAATAATTCCCTCAATTAAAACGCGGCGCTTCAATTTCCGAGGGTAGTAATGGCTGGTTATAGGGGGCAGGCTATAAGTACCCCATCCCTTTTGTCATTTTCGTCACAACCAAATTGGGTTCCAGACCTCGGAGGCATCTGCCTTGGGTAGCTTCTCTCTTGAAGTTCGGAGTGGTGGTTGCTCTTCTGCCTGGTTTTCCCTTTGTTCCTGACGGCCCCAAAGTGGATGTCAGGAGCGAGGGGGAACGAGGCAGTAGTGGTGACGACCGTAGTCCGCACTCGGGGGATGAGTTATCTCCGAAGGACAGGTGGTCGCTCTCTTACCTTATTCTTCTCCCGTTCCGGACGGTTCCTAAGTGGGTGTCGGGAGCGGAGGAGAATAAGGCAAGAGTGGCGACGACCGTAGTCCGGATCCGAGGGATGGGCCTCCCCGGAAGGACGGGCGGTCGCCCCGCTGTCTTGTTGTTTCCCCATCCCTCCCTGCTCCGAAGGGGTGTGAGGGGTGGGGGCAACAAGACAGTAGCGTCGACGGCCATGGTCCGGACCCGGGGCGCGGACCTCTTTCGAAGGACGGGTCGCCGTTCTCTCACCAAGATCTTCTGCCTTCTTCGGTTGCTCCGAAGTGAGTGTTGAAGTAGGCAGAGATCTTGGTGGGAGAGTGACGACCCCTGTCTGATGTCGATCTCCGGGCCATCTGAGTCCGTTTGTTGCAACTGTGAAGGCGCCGCTGTTAGAGTCTTTCGACAAGCCGAGCCTTCCAGTTGCAACCAACTAGCTCGGGATGGTGCGTCTCTTTCGACCTCTGAGTGTTGGTGGGTCCCCTCCCATCTCTGTCTTCCTTCTCGGGCTGATGGCTTTTGACGGAGGTCAGCCCGGGGGAGTTAGAGATGGGGGAGTGCCGATCTGCTTCTGACCGGGGCCTGTTGTCGGGGTTATACCAACCGAGGCACGGGACCCGGGGGGCGCCTGCCGAGGGCGGCGCCTTAAAACATAATCAAAAATTTTCCAGGTTCTTTTATGCATAGGCGAGGCGTCCGAGGTCCCGATCGTCCGAGCGACGTGGCGCTATCTGAGCCGCCGGATGCTGACACGCATCTCGAGATGGGGCGCGTTCTCCAAGAAAACACTATCTTGTCGTTTAGTGCTCTCGGCGAGATCTGGACCGTCTGATGAAGATCAGGCGCGGAAGTTGAGGGGGAAAGGAGTTTTCCCCATTTACCAGCTCGGGAAGGCACTTGCACGGATTCCGAGCGGACTCTATTGCAGCCACGTTCGGTTTTGCTCGCAGCTCGGATTCTCGTCCCATCTTGCCGAGCTGGTTGACTTCGTGGTGGGCCTTCGAGATGCTTCGAGAGTAGCCCAAAAGTCGCTCTGGAAGTCCAAGAGGCGCCTCATTTTCACTATAAATCTTTACCCCCCCTTTGACCAAGTCTTCACTTTTCACTTTTACTCTCTCTCTTTCGTATTTACTTTGCTTCGAGGTCTTTAGCTCCCTGGTGGTGTCGCTAGCTGTCGCGGTAGCGTTCCTAGTTCCGGCGAAGTTTCCGACCGTAGCTGTCAATTCAAGGTCAGTCTCTTTCCCTTCTCTCTTTAGGAAAATATGGTTAAGATTTCGGTTGAGACCCCCGCCTCGGAGCAAGCCGTTGGCCGAGGGGAGAAAGAGAAAGGAGTAGTGGAGCCGAGCGAGCAGGACGTTGTTCGTCCGGACGCGGAGGGTGGAGTGGCCGAGGTGCCCCAGGAAGTCACGGCGGAGTCCCGAAAGGGCAAAGCCGTAATTACTATAGTGGAGACGCCGAAGAGAGCGGGGGAGTTCGGTCGGCAGCCCATCGCCGTGTCGAGCGTGGGAGGAGTCCGGGATTATACTGAGGATATCTCGGAGAAGGTCACCCAAGGCACGGCTAAACTGGTGGAGGAGAACGAGCCTAGGGAGCTATCCGAGGTCGATCGCAAGATCTCGACTCTTACCGAAGGGGACCTTCGTCTGGTCCGAGAGGGCTTCCGGATCCCTCTCGAGTACACGTTGCTCCTCCCTGGGCCGGGGTTCCGAGCCAACACTGGGTCCTCTCCGGACATGTGCGTCTTTCCGGTCGACTCCCTCATTGCCGGTCTTCGCTTTCCCCCTCCACCCGTTCGTGGTTGAGGTCCTGGTTTGGTATGGTCTGAGTCCCGCTCAACTGATGCCGAACACCTGGAGGCAAGTTGTGGCGTTCCTCCTCCGATGCCAAGAGATCGGCGCCAAGCCGACCATGTACCTCTTTCGGAGTCTCTTCCGACCCGTCCAGCTGAGGAAAGACGAGAAGAGGTTTTATCTTTCGCCCCGGCCGGGCGTGAAACTGATCGAGAATCCAGACTCGATCAAACACTGGAAGGACAAATACTTCCTCGTTCGGAATCTGACGCCATGGGTGATACCGACAGTTTGGGCGGACGGGCTACCCAAGCGTACAAAGAAGGACGTTCCGCTGAACGCTGCAGAGACCGAGGTCCAGAAGAAGATCCTTGCTCTGCCGACGCTTAGCTGGAAGGATATCACCGAAGAGCATCTGTTCCGTGGGGGTCTCAGTCCGATCGACCCTCGTACGCTTCTGGTATTTATACTTCTCTCCGTAAAGTTTGCCTTCAATTTTTCTAAGTTTTTTCGTTCGACTCGTTCAGAGACCATGAAGCTCGATTACAAGGCCCTGGTGGCGAAGGGCAGGTCCGAGCAGGAGAAGAAGAAGAGGCCGTCGGCAGCGCCTCAGGACAGCCGAGCTTCGAAGAAGGCCTCGGTAGTGAAGGCAGCCGATCAACCGAAGGTTGCGGTCCTGAAGGAGGGAGAGGTTGAGGTTCTTGTCCCTTCGGCAAAGGTCGCGGTCCCCGAGCAGGGTGGGGTCGTGGACCTCGATCCTTCGGCCCCGGGTGCTACTGCTCCTACCCCGGAGGCGGACGCTCCTGGTCCGTCGAGCAATGAGTTCGGAGTGGCCGATGCGCTGTCCCTCCAGGTTCCCCCACTCACCCCCGGCGCGGAGAAGATCTTGACCGAGCGTCATAAACAGATCTTCGTCCCTGATTGGCAGGTGATGAACGTCGACGGCTTTTTAGGCGACGGGAACATCTGCATGGAGGCAGTGAGGCACCTGCCGACCCCGAAGGACCGAGCGACCCTGAGGGCCGGGATGGCAGGGGACAACGTGATGCAGATGGCCCGGAGCGCTATGTCGGTGAGTGTGTCAAACCCTTCTTCATTCATATTTTTCATGGAGATTTTTTTTCTAAGTTCTTGGGCTCGGATTTTAACGCGTTGTTCTCTTCCAGACCCTCTGCCACTTCAGTTGGCTGGTCGAGGAGATGGCGAGGAAGGATCAGGAGAAGGAGAAGGAGAGGACGGAGCGCGTTCGGGTGGCGAAGCGGCTTGAGTCCGAGCTGCTTCTTTCGACGAAGAGAGTCGCCGAAGCGGAGGACCTGGAGAAGAAGCTGGCCGACGCTATCCAATCGTCGAAGGATACGGCGGCCAAGTTTGAGAAGGAGGTGGCCGAGCTGAAGGAGGAGCTGGCCAGCGCTCGGTCGGGAGCCGAGAAGGAGGTCACCGGGCTGAAGGATGAGCTGGCCAAGGCTCGGTCGGAAGGGGAGGCTGCTCGGAAGAGAGCCGAGAGGATCAAGGCCAACCACCTGAGGAAGGTGAAGGAGGTGAAGAAGGCCGTGCAAGAGGAGGCCGCGCAGCACATGATCCAGAATATGCTGGACGCCTACGGCCGCGCCCTGACCCATGTAGCCGCGAAGAACCCCGGCTTCGACTCGTCCTCCTATGACTTTTACGAGCCCGTGGAGGGGGAAGAAGGGATCACCGAGGGTTTACTCGGACCCGATGGTGAGACAGAACCCGCCGAAGGTGATGGTGAGACCGAAGCCGAGGGCGAGGAGGAGGAACTCTCCGAGGAGGAGAGCTGGAGCGAAGGCGGGGACGAGGGTGACGGCGACGGCAAGGCCGAGGGGTCGACGAATCCGAGCGGCAAAAAGGTCGACCCCTGACTCGGTTGTCTTCCTACTTTCAGTCTTTTTGGTTTTGTTTTCTTTTTGTAAGCCTTATCGCGGATTGGCCACCGCCCTTGTTTTGAATGAAAAAGTATTTTGTTTGGCCAAAAATTTGTCCAAGTGTTGAGCCTCGGACTTAGTGTGCGTTTCGGGTGTTTTGGGCGTAAATTTCTCCAACTGTTGGGCCTCGGATTTATTTCCACTTTTCAGGTGGTGTTTGGTCCGGTCACGGAGCTGGTCTTCCTTCGGAAGGAATTGGCCAACTTGAAGCGTGAACTCTCGGACAGCCGGCAGAGGCGGTTTCTCCTGCTCGGCCAGGCGGAGGAGGTCAGGGCAATCCTGAGGAGGAACTGTCGCGAGCTGCATCAACTCCGGAAGCGCTCCTTGGGTCCTGGTTCCGAAGGGGAAGTTGAGCGGCTTCGCGGGGAGCTTAAAGCCGCCGAGCAGAAGAACGACGACCTTTTGGACGAGGTACAACACTTGGAGCTATCGGAGAGAGAGCGCTCTGCGGAAAGGGAGAAGATGGCCTCCGAGCTGGAGGGGGCTTTGGCTGAGCGTAAGAGACTATTGGCCGAAGTCGACATGCTCAGGAGGATCACGGTAGATAGGGGGATCGAGGTCACCCACTATCGGCGGCTTGCAACTGATAGTCCCAATGCCTCCGGGTCGTTGAAGGCCCCTCGATCAAAGAAATTGGCGAAGGACGTCGTCCTGAGGGATCGGATTATCGAACTGGAGGAGGAGATCGCGTCGCTTAAACCTGCGCCGGAGAGGGCTAATGTTCGTAGCACGTCGTGCACTCGCGAGGAAAGTGCGAGGGGGATCACGTTTTATGAGCTCGCGACGCGCCCGCTAACGACCAGGCGGAGTCCGACTGACGCTCAGAGCAGCGCGGCTGTCTCGTCGAGCGGGGCATCGGTCGGCGCGGCTGTTAGGACTAGCAGTGAAGGGGGGTCGCGCTTCGTTGGTTTGGGGTCGAGCTCAGAGGGTCGGCCTCGTCGTCCTCGCGTTTCCCTAAACCGAAGCATTCCCCTTCCGAAGAGGACTTGATTACGTCGCTTTTCCTTTCTGTTGGCCGTTGTAATAACTTAGTTGTAGGGTCGGTCGACCGTCTGTAACACTATTATGTCTGAATGCAAAACTTTCTGAAAAACTTTTTAAGTGTTTGTCTTCGCCACTGTATTGAAAACGCTTTGTTCGTTTTTTCTATTTTTCAGCTTGTCGCGGCGATCCATGGGTCGGACTCAGGGCGTCCGAATGATGACACCGCATCCGAGGTGACTTCTGGGACGGTGGTTCTGAGCCCCAGGAGTGTCGATCTGAAGCTACGCCGATCCGAGGGCGAGTGGAATCATCTTTCGTTGGTTCTCAGTCTCCGGGAGGCCGAAACACAACGCTTGGAGAGCAAGATCGTCGAGCTGAGCCCCGTAGGGGAGGACGAGGACTCGCAGACCGCATTCAGCAATGCTCTTCGGGTCAAAAGTATTCGGCACATTCAGTTGAAGCTCATTGCCGAACGGGACGACTTGCTCTCGGAGATGGGACAGCTGCGGGCGGAAATGGCGAAGCTTCGAGGTGAGGCGGAGGAACCGTCTGCCGAGGAGGGCGAACAAGATGGAGAGGATGCATTTTTATGAAAGACAAGTGTAGTGGGTCGGGGGGTGTATGTTTTGTTTGCCGACACTTTTGTAATGGTCTATTTTGTACTGTACGCCGATATTTAATAAAATCTCCTTTCGGTGTTTTTTTTTGTACGTCTGTCTTTGTTTATAACTGTGTTGGCCGTGCCGAACTATCTGAACTGAGTGTGTTTATTCAGTCGAATGGATCCCCCGGGGTACGGCGATTTGTCGCTTAGTGGGTCTGACACGGCGATGTTCTCGAGAGTGCTATTTCGCCGTGGCGAGATCTGAGCCGTTGAATGTAGGCGCGGATCTCGAGGTGGCTCGCTTTCCAAGAAAATGTTATCTTGTCGTTTTGCGCGAGTGGCACGATCTGAGCCGTCTGAGGAAGATCAGGCACGAAAGTTGAGGAGGAAGTGTGTTTTCCCCGTTTACCAGCTCGGGAAGGCACTTGCTCGGATGCCGACCGGATATGTCTGCCTTCGACCCTCGGCTGTCAGTCAGGAGTGGTCTGGATGCGTGTTCCGGACCTTAGGCATAGTCCAACGGCTGTGGGAGCAATTCCGAACGGCGATCTACCCCTGGTTCGTCCGGAGACGAACCGAGGAGGTAAAGTCGAGCCGAGTGTTGGACTCCGAACCATCGGTGTAGTTCAACGGCTGTGGGAGCAATTCCGAACGGCGATCTACCCCTGGTTCGTCCGGAGACGAACCGAGGAGGTAAAGTCGAACCGAGTGTTGGACTCCGAACCATCGGTGTAGTTCAACGGCTGTGGGAGCAATTCCGAACGGCGATCTACTCCTGGTTCGTCCGGAGACGAACCGAGGAGGTAAAGTCGAACCGAGTGTTGGACTCCGAACCATCGGTGTAGTTCAACGGCTGTGGGAGCAATTCCGAACGGCGATCTACCCCTGGTTCGTTCGGAGACGAACCGAGGAGGTAAAGTCGAGCCGAGTGTTGGACTCCGAACCATCGGTGTAGTTCAACGGCTGTGGGAGCAATTCCGAACGGCGATCTACCCCTGGTTCGTCCGGAGACGAACCGAGGAGGTAAAGTCGAGCCGAGTGTTGGACTCCGAACCATCGGTATAGTAAAGAGGGGAGGAAAAAACAGGCAAATTCAAAAACAAAATGGAACTTTCTTTATTTGATATTTGACGGCGAACCGTTTTACATAGTGGGATTCATAGAACAGGTTACAAGTTAAAGGAGAGGAATGGCGCGACACCTCGGATTACTTAGAGAGGCGCCGGGGCGCTCTCTTGGTATTTCAGGAGGTGATCGGCACTCCAGGTCCTCGGAAGCTCTCTACCATCCATGTCCTCAAGTCGATATGCTCCAGGCCGAACAACTTTTGCGACCCGGTACGGCCCTTCCCAATTCGGAGCTAGCTTGCCCCTCTGACTGGGGAGGGATATGGCTAGCTTTCTCAACACCAGGTCTCCTTGTTCAAGGTTGGCGGGTCGGACTTTCTTGTTGTAGGCTAGCTCGACTCTCCTTCTGTAATTCTGCTGCCGAATCGATGCCCTTTCCCTCAGTTCATCTATCAGGTCCAAGTTTCCTCTGAGTTCCCTGGCATTCTGTGCTTCGTCATAGGCGATGAGCCGAGGGGAAGGAATCCCGACCTCGAGGGGTATTACGGCTTCGGCCCCATAAGTAAGGCTGAAAGGGGACTCTCCAGTGGGCGTCCGCTTGCTTGTGCGGTAGTTCCACAACACATTAGGGAGTTGATCGACCCACTGCCCTTTGGAGCACTTGTCCAACCTCTTCTTGATCCCCGCAAGGATCTGTTTGTTAGCGTTCTCGGCTTGTCCGTTCGACTGGGGGTGCGAGACGGACGAGAAACGCTGTTGAATGACGAGGTCGTCGCACAGGGTTCGGAATGCTGAGCCAGTGAACTGGGTCCCATTATCTGTCACGAGGACGCGCGGGACGCCGAATCTGCATATAATGTTCTTCCAGAAGAACTGCACCACTTTGTTCTCGGTTATCGTGGCGAGGGGCTCGGCCTCGACCCACTTCGAGAAGTAGTCGATTGCGACGACTAAAAACTTGAGCTGACCCGGAGCTGGGGGGAAAGGCCCTACCAAGTCCATTCCCCACATCGCGAAGGGGATAGGGCTCGATAGGGAGGCGAGGTTGGCTTGAGGGAGGCGTCGGATGTTGGAGTGTCTCTGGCAGGAGCCGCACTGCCGAACGTGTCGCTCGGCGTCTTGGAGAAGTGTCGGCCAGAAGTACCCATAATTCAGAGCTTTTCGGGCCAGGGACCTAAATCCCGAGTGTGCCCCGCCGATCCCTTCATGAAGCTCCTGTAGGGCATATTCGGCCTGTTCCGGAGAGAGGCATCGTAGATACGGTCGGCCGTCCATTTGGGAGAAGGAGCGCTTGTATAGGATGCCCTCGATTAAGACATAGCGCTCGGCTCGGGTTCTAACTCGGCGAGCTTCTTTGGGATCTGAGGGCAGAACTCCATCCCTTAGAAATTCTACCAGTGGCTTCATCCAGTTGTCTTGCAGCATGACTGGCAATGACTCCGCCGAGCCTAGTGCCTCGTCTTCGATGCTCGGCTTAGCGAGGACTTCAATTAGTACGGTCTGCTCGAGTCCTTGTAAAGAGGACGAGGCCAACTTGGAAAGTGCATCGGCCTGTGCGTTTTCCTCCCGAGGGACCCGCTGGATGATGGCTTCTTCGAATCGACCCATGAGACCCCGGACCTTGGCGAGGTACTTCGCCATCCGTTCGTCCCGGGCTTCATATTCGCCCAAGACCTGGTTCACGACCAGCTGGGAATCACTGTGAATCCGGAGACGATGCGCCCCAGCGCTTCGCGCGAGTCCGAGACCGGCTATGAGTGCCTCGTACTCCGCCTCGTTGTTCGAGGCCTTGAAGCTCATGCGGATCGCGTACTGTAGGACGAAGCCATCAGGACCGTTCAGGATGATGCCGGCGCCGCTTCCCTCATTGCAAGAGGATCCGTCCACAAAGACTGTCCAAATGGGGGGTCCGTTCGGGACGTGGCCGACCTCGGGGATGGTGGATTCTACAATGAAGTCGGCGAGGGCCTGTGCCTTAATTGCCGTCCGAGGTTGATAGGAGATGTCGTGCTGACTCAACTCTATCGACCACTTCATCAGCCGGCCCGAGGTTTCGGGTTTATGGAGGACTTGCTTGAGCGGTTGATCGGTGAGGACGATGACTGAATGAGATTGGAAGTAGGGCCGAAGCTTTCTTGCTGCCATGACGAGGGCATAGGCTATCTTTTCTATCCCCGGATAACGGAGCTCGGCATCCCGAAGTACCTTGCTCACGTAGTAAATAGGCCTCTGGGTCCGGTCCTCTTCTCTGACCAGGACAGCGCTCAGGGACTGCTCGGAGGCTGCCAAGTAGAGAAAGAGAGGCTCGCCTGGGACCGGCTTACTGAGCAGAGGGGGGTTCACCAAATAGGCTTTCAGCTGGTCGAACGACGCTTGCTGTGCCTCGCCCCATTCAAATCCCTTAGCGCCTCGGAGTGCCTTGAAGAAGGGAAGGCACTTTTCCCCTGACTTGGAGAGGAACCGACCGATGGCTGCGAGCCGACCGGTGAGCTTCTGCACTTCTCTGACGTTCCGAGGCGGGGCCATGTCTAATATGGCTTTGATCTTTTCGGGGTTAGCTTCAATCCCCCGCTGGCTCACCATGAAACCGAGGAACTTGCCAGAGGAGACTCCGAACGCACACTTGTCCGGGTTCAGCCGCATGTTGTACTTCCTCAACACGCCGAACGCCTCTTGGAGGTCGGCTACATGGTCGGTACCGTGGATGCTCTTGACGAGCATGTCATCGACGTACACCTCCATATTTCGGCCGATCTGATGCTGAAAGACCTTGTTAACGAGGCGCTGGTAGGTGGCTCCCGCGTTCTTCAAACCGAACGGCATTACTCGGTAGCAGTAGAGGCCTTGGTCGGTGACGAAGGAGGTCTTCGGGATGTCCGGAGGGAACATCCGGATTTGGTTGTAGCCCGAGAAGGCATCCATGAAGCTGAGGAGCTCATGGCCCGAGGTGGCGTCGATTAGGGTGTCGATGTTCGGGAGAGGGAAGGGATCCTTCGGACACGCTTTGTTGAGGTCGGTGAAGTCGATGCATATCCTCCACGAGCCGTTGGACTTCTTGACCATCACAACATTCGACAACCACTCGGGATAATTCACCTCCTGGATGAACTTGGCCTTCAACAGCTTATTCACTTCCTCCTTGATTGCCTGCTGTCGCTCGGGAGCGAACTTTCGCCTCTTCTGCTGAACCGGTTTGCACCCCGGCTCGACACTTAGGCGGTGGACGAGCAAGTCTTCGGAGATGCCGGGCATATCCGCGGCCGACCAAGCAAATAGGTCGCGGTTACCCCGGATGCATCTCACAAGGTCGGAGAATAGCACGGTCGGTAAGGACTTGCTGACGAGGAATTTCCGGCTCGGATCCTCGTTGGAGAAGAGTACTTCTTCCAACTCGTCCGCTGGTTCGGACGTTGGGCGAGCCTTCGGCTCGGGGATCTCGATTGTCTCGAGCGAAAGCACTGGTCCCCCGGTGGAAGTCATGTAGCACTTCCGGGCTGTTTCCTGGCTCCCCCTGACTTCCCCTACTCCCGACCGAGTGGGGAACTTCATCTTCAAATGGTATGCTGATGGGACGGCCTCAAGGGCGGCCAGGCCGGGGCGACCGAGGATGACATTGTATGCTGCCGGGACGTCAACGACCATGAAGTCCATGGGCTCGGTCCGGGTAGTAGGGGTGCTCCCCGCAGTAACGTCGAGGGTTATTACCCCTTCGATGGTTACCGGGACCCCCGTGAACCCGTGTAGAGTGTATCCGGCCGGTTTGAGACGGTCTCGGGACAGCTGGAGGCCCTGGAAGGCCGAGAGGAATAGAATGTTGACCGAACTCCCGTTGTCAACCAAAATCCTCTGCACCTTGAAGTTGGCCATGCGGAGGTCGATGACGAGGGCATCACAGTGAGGGGTTCGGACTCCTTCGAGATCAGCGTCGGAGAAGGACACGGGCACACCGAAGCCCTTGGGAGGAGGAGCACCGTGGACCGAGTTCACCTCTCGGACGAAGGCTTTCCGGGACGTATTAGAGTTGCCGCCCATGGGACCCCCGTGGATCATGTGCAGAACCCTTTCTTCTTCGAACTCAGGCGTTACTTCGCGCCGCTTGTTAGCCCCCCGAGGGGGAGGAGAGTTCCGATCTGTCCGATCGTTAGCCTTCACGAACTTCGCCAACTGCCCCCTTCGGATGAGAGCTTCGATCTCATCTCTCAAAGCCCGACAGTCATTCGTCTCGTGCCCGTGGTCCCGGTGATACCGACACCACTTGTCTTTGTCCCTCCTCTTCGCCGGTTTGTGCATCCTCGGGGCTGGAGGGAGGACCCCCTCCTTCTCTACCTCCATGAGGATAGTGGAGACATTAGTTGTGAGGGGCGTGAATTTCTCGAACCTGGGGGGAGGACGACGCTGGCCGCCTCCGTCCTTCATAGTCTTCTTGGCCCCCTCTTCCTCCGTTGCCTTCCTCTTCGAGCCGGAGGAGGGTCCTCCGAAGTTCGGGAGGGACTCGGCCTCCTCGGCTCGGATGTATTTCTCGCACCTCAGTAGGAGGTCGGCGAAGTTGGTAGGCGGCTTCTTTGCTAGGGACGAGCGGAGGTTGGAGTTGAGGACGTTCGACTGGAACGCCACTGTTGCCACGGATTGGTCTAAGGAGGCGATCGACCTGACTTCTGCAGTGAACCTCTTCACATAGTCACGCAGCTTCTCTCCCCTTTCCTGTCGGAGGTTCAGAAGGGAGAGACTCGTCTTCTCGGCCCGTCGGCTGCTCACAAAGTGAGTTATGAACAGCGTCTCAAACTGCTCAAATGAAAAGATGGAGGCGGGGGCAAGCCTGGAATACCATTCCCGGGCCGAACCCCGAAGGGTGGCCGGGAAGGTCCTGCAGAGTATGGCATCGGAGACTTGGTGGATCAGCATCAGAGTCTTAAAACTCTCGACGTGATCTACTGGGTCGGACTCGCCTGAGTACGTTTCAAACTGTGGAGGTTTGAAACCCCTCGGTATGCGAGCTTCCATGATTGTCCGAGAGAAGGGCGGTCGGTTTGGGCGAACAGTCCCTGCTCTGGACTCCCCTTCTCGGTCCATACGGACAATGCGCCTCTCCACCTCATGGAGGCGGCGGTCAAAGGCATCGTCCCCTCGCCGGTAACCGTATGACCCTTCGGACTCTTCATCATAAGAGGGAGAGCGTGGACTTCGGCGCCGGTATCCCTCGGATCGGCGGGGACTGTAATGTTGCTGACGACTGGGAGCCTGGAGAGGACTTCGTGACCGGCGGTGAGGACTGGGAATCCGAGGGGGTGTTGGGACCCTCGGGGGGTTTTGGTTGTTGGCACGGGCGTTCAGGGCCTGCAGTACAGTCTCCTGAAACTGGAGGAACTCGGCACGGCTGATAGGTACCTCACGGTCCCTCGTACGATGCCGATCCTCGGGGGAACGCGGCCTCCTCCTTCGGTGTTCGGGAGATGCCGCTCGGCCTCTCCGGTACGGAGATCTCTGTCTGTCTCGGCGACGAGGTGACCGCTCGCCCTGACGCTGTCGGGAGGCCTCCGCTCGGGCCCGCCTCTCGTCAAGGTGCGTGCGGAGGTCGTTCTCCTTCTGGCGGTTCCGGTCGGGGTTATGGGAGGCCATCGAGTCCGAGGACCCGTTATGGACCGAGACATGGTCCTGGATGGGCTGCTTCAGCTTCTGGCCGTTGAGACCGGCGGGACCATTGTTCGGTTGCTGCTGAGGATGAGGAGGCTGGACCGGTTGGGTCGGCGGAGGAAGCCCAGATTGGGGAATTTGGTTGACGGGGGTATCCTCCGTAGGGTCGGCGGGGTTGGCCACCCGGTTGGATCCTTTGGATCTGTTCTTCTTCGGAGGCATGGCGATGGGAGGCGATGAAGGAGAAGCTGAGGTCGTTCGTGTGGTGATCTTCCCACAGACGGCGCCAATCTGTTACCGCTGATTTCGGTGTGGGGGTAAACAGATAGAATTTGTGAGTCCGGGAAATACCTGAACGATTGACTCGATCTCCTTGCTCCTGGCACAACCTGCAAGGAAGTGCGAAACACCGGGGTTGATTCCGGCGACGCACCCTCCGACGCTCTTGTCAGTAATCAGGAAAAGATCAAGAAAGAGCTTAAGTGGTGAAAGAGTGATTAACCTGGTCTCGGTGGTAGAGGGGTTGTATTTATAGTCGCCTTTGGAACCATTTGGGGCCTAATTTCCTGCCTAACAAATAGGAGAAAAATCCTCCTATTCTGTTTTGGGAAGTTAGGCCTTGATTCCCTGGTGAGAGCTAATCAGGTTTATTGATTTGACCAAATCAGTGGCCTGATTCTCTTCTTGGTGGATTGGGCTTGTATCGGGTCGGGACCCGTACCCAATTGAAGTGGATCTATTCGCGGGTGGTTGGTTCTGTGAGAAGGAGGCCCAATACCCGTTTTGGATCCATCTGTATGTGAAATTACCTTTTTACCCCCGTGCTCTAGATTTCGTGATCGATCTGGACGGTCTCGATTTAACCCCAACTTTAGCCATATCACATATCAACAAGAAAAACTTTTTTTTGTGTGCCCAAGTATTGTTGTAGCAGTAAGTTAAAGATTTTAGCTATGTGTAAGAAGGTCATGTTCTAAATAATTAATTAGTTAGTAAAATATTTTTTATTGAAATTTAATTATTGGGCAATTAAATTGAAATAAATAGTTAATATATTATCAACTTAAATATATGTGGTTGAAATTATATAGTCAACTACTGTTTATATAGCACACAATTTTAACTCTCCAGTTATACTATTCGACAGAAAAATCTTAAAAATAAAATAAAATTACCTCAAGCAAGAAATTGATTGGGCTTAGCCCAGTTATTAAATCCATATGCTTGCAGAACCCACAATCAGAAAACACTCTGTATCATATCACACAAAACCAAATACAGAAAGACCATCGGATTCCCTCATTATCCGCACACCATTCATGATCTGCAAAAAAGGAGCAGCAAAATCAATGACAGCCGCGACGACCGCCGCCGCCTCCACCGATGATGTCGTTGCTGACGTCAACCCTCAATCGCAATCATTTATTAATACAACTCACTCACCTCATCACTTCAACAAAAAATTGTGATAACTAATGGGCTGGAAAGGAATTCTTGGGTTCGACTACAGCATCATGCAGGGCCCAATGGGCCCCGACATTCAGTCTGGAACTCGTCGCCGTCGCCGGCTCCCTCAGAAACCTCTGAGCCCTTGATTGAGTCAGTATGAATGCTATTTTTTTTTGGAATTCACGTGCACTCCATGTATTTTGCTAGGTGATATGGAATAAATAGAGTGGCGCAATCAGGGCCCTCAGATCTCCTCAAAACATGCTCTCCTACGATCATTAGATCCAGCTTCAGGTTGGGCTTCAACCAGTTCAGGCCCGTGGGTAAATGGGTCCAACCCGGCCCGTTAAGATCTCAGACCTGTTCACCCATGTCTATAAATCCTAGCCTCCATCCTCACTTTCAAAGATAATCAATCTTTCTCCACTTGAATCCTAGCTACTGTTGCTTTTTCAGTGACTGACTGATCGCCGGAGGGCCTGTCGCCGGGACGTCTCCCGGTGTTTCTAGGTAGTGTGGAGGTACAGAAGGCCGAGCCGAGCCAATTCATCCGAGCCGAGCTACTCGATCCGAGCCGAACATCCGGCCTCTACCTCTCTGCTGCTACTCCCAAGCTAGTCCTGTACCCTGGGAACGGGTCGGCGCCAGTACCACAGCTTCCTCTTCACAAATTACAAGAACTCACACCTATTGTCCCCACTCCCAAAAACAAACAGCATCAGGTTGGCACCGTTTATGGGAACCTCAGGTACTGTCGCCCGTTCGAGCCCAGCCAGGGACGTTATCCCAAGTCCGAGCTCTCCTATGGCTCCCAAAGTCAGAAGGGCCGTCACATCGGCACGACATTCCGACCCCCCACATCACAGCCGCACGGACGCCCAAGGTTCCAGCCGACCATGGGTCCACGATGCGGTCAGATGTGGGCCGGGTGCTTCTCACTCGAACGTGACCGATTTACGATGCGTCATTTCGAATCGACAGGCCAGTCGCACAAGGGGAGATGTCGCTTCCAACTCGGTCTCGAACCATCGTAGATGGCCATCCCCAGAGTGCGATCCAGAACACAGCCGCTCGCCCTGTGGACTTCCGCCCCCACAGGACTCTGTGGGGCAAGCCCCCGTTACGTGGGCCGAGTTCCAAAATTTTCGGAACAAGGTCCTCCAAGCAATCCGAGGCGGCCAGGGAACCGAGGTCCGCAACAGCTCTGATCCTCAGTCAGGAGCAAGGGGAGGCGAATCCTACGGATCGGCCCGCCCCCAGAAACAAGTAGGCGCCGTCCTCCGACGTTTACAGGAGATGGAGAACCGCCTCGTCCATCTCGGTGAGGGCGGACCAATGCCGGGTCATGGTCATCGACTGACCGGTTCCCCATTCTCTCCACAAATCTTAGAAGCCGAGATACCCCGAAATTTTAGACCTTCCCAATTCGAGACCTACAACGGCGAGGGTGATCCCGCTGATCACATGGAGGGGTTTAAGACCCTCATGATGATTCACAGCACTGTGAATCCCCTCTTCTGCCGCGCCTTCCTTGCTACCCTTCGTGGTTCGGCTCAGGAAAGGTTCTCAAAGCTCACTCCCAGCTCAGTCTTCTCGTTCAACCAGTTGGAAGCGAACTTCTTAGCCCACTCCGTGACCAGCAGAAAGGTCGAGAAGACGAGCACATCCCTTCTGGACCTAAGACAGAAGGAATTCACGTGCACTGCATGTATTTTATTTGGGACAGGCACTAGTGGAGATGTGATGGAACATGGGAAACGTAAGTATATGCTCTTGGTCTGTTAGTCCAATGAATGCGTTCCAGGACTGTTTGTGTTCTGTCTCGAGAGGACATTTGTATGTTCGCGTGTCGAGGGTCAGCAGGCTTATTCACGGAGCATGCAGGGTGCATTCGTGTGTCAAGGGTCGGCGGGCCTATTCACGGGATATACTCGGTGTATCTGCACGTCGAGGGTCTGCCAAGCCTATTCGTGGGGTATACGGTTGGGAGGTGATTCTCCAGTTTTAGAGATATTCTTACATGATGCTTGCGCGTCGAGGACTGTGGTATTTATTCGCAGAGTATTCTGGATCTTGTTTCCATCACCATAGTAGGATTAGTTGCATAATGAGGGATTTAACTATATAAAGTGGAGATCGTTAACGGCTTGCACCGGACCTATGTAGTATGGAATGCATCGAATCCGACAAGTATGCATTAGAGAGTCAGCATATAGCATTGATGTTTCTTGACTTGGTTTTATGCATGTTGTTTTCTGTTTTTCCTATACTTGACAGTTAGTCTAGTTCCCTTGTGGTTTTTATGCTCTACTACTTACTATCTTATATTCCTTGATGTTTTCATACTTTACTTATTGTTATTTCTTATTTTATTTATTCTTGCTGTTAATATATCTTGTTTATGACTCTATACTTTATGTTTTATTTATGTTGTTTTCTTTTGATGTCACTCACACCGTTATGGCTGACCTCTGTAGTTTTGGGGGTTAGGATTTTCTCTAGTCTCATATTTTACAGGTTGTTGCTTATAGCTTGGGATTTGGATGCCTGAGATAGAATGATGTTATGGCTTATGTAAAATTGTAAAAGATGTGTTGTAAAGAAAAGATTGTAATTCAAGGTATGTTGTATTCCGCTGTGTTCTGTAATCAAGTGATGTAATAAAAGTTGAAATAAAAATTATCTGTATTTTTGGCTATGTTTACTATTGCAATTGAAGTTGATGCTGGGAATTGTGCCACGTATTTCTGAGATATCATATTAGAAATTCGGGGCGCTACAAAAATGAGCAAAACAGTGGGAAGAAGTGACAAGTTTACTAATAGTGATAAGATTAAATCTCAAAGAAGGAACAAAAAAAACATTAGAAAGAGTAATAGAGTTATTTAATCTCACAGTGCCAAAGTGGGAAACCGAGGCACGAGAAACATTAGGCAAATTAACATAAAAGGGAGCAGTAAGTTTGATAGAAGAAAAAAATAAAGAAGGATCGAAAATTATATGATGGGTAGCCCCAGAGTCAATGATCCAATGTATGAGGGCATTGAAAGATGGAAAAGAAATACTAAGTTGAGTACCTGTCATGTTCACAGAGGGCTTTGCATTACCAGACTGAAAAAATATCATAATCCGTTGAAACAATTCTAGGGTTAAACTAGGAGGCATGGTAGTCGAAGCTGTAGGCAAGTTAATTGGTGATGGTAGTAATGGGGTGGTACGTGACGATCGGTGAAGCCTGTGACCGAGAGGTGCAAGTTCGGGATGTAGACGATAGCATCGATCTATGGGGTGCCCCTTGGTAAAGTCATCAACAATTTTCAAAAAATATGTAGATCCACATAGAGATGGAGTGTGATAAAGACCCCAGACATCAACATGGATTAAATCAAAAGCATTTGAAGAAACTGAAACACTTTTTTTAAAGGATAAACGTGTTTGTTTGGCTAATGGACAAACAATACAGAAATGATTAGCAGAATTCAAGTTCAAAAACGATAAGAATTTTGATGAGGCATGGCCAAAATGCTGATGTAATAAAGCAAAATTATTAGGAAATCCAGAAACTGTGTTGGCAGTGGTCAACTTATTGAAGGGACTTGCAAAGTAATACAAGCCAGCATGCTGTTCACCGGCTCCAATCCTCCTGTTCGTCTTCAGGTAAAAAAATATGAATCAGGGTAAAAATAAGCAGAACAGTGGGAAGAAGTGACAAATTTGCTAATAGAGATAAGATTAAATCCAAAAGAAGGAACACAAAAAATATTAGAAAGAGTAATAAAGTTATCTAATCTTACAGTGCCAACGTGGGAAACTGATGTACGAGAAACATTCGGCAAATTAACATAAAAGGGTGCAGTGAGTTTGATAGAAGAAAAAAATAAAGAAGGATCAGAAATTATATGATGAGTAGCCCCAGAGTCAATGATCCAATGTATGAGGACATTAAAAGATGGAAAATAAATACTAAGTTGAGTATCTGTCATGTTCACAGAGGGCTTTGCATTACCAGACTGAAAAAATATCATTATCTGTTGAAACAATTCTGGGGTTAAACCAGGAGGCATGGCAGTCGAAGTTGTGGGCAAGTTAATTGGTGATGGTAGCAATGGGGTGGTACGTGACGGTCGGTGAACCCTGTGACCGGGAGGTGCAAGTTCGGGATGTAGATGATACATCGATCTATGAGGTGCCCCTTCCCATTCTAGTGGGAGCATGTGCCACGAAAAGATCTGTCATTGCCATATGTACTGCCGCGTGAAGAAGAGGCATCGGTTCCGAACTGCTTTTGGCTGGAGACGGCCATAGCCATTAAATTCGGCGATGAAGGTGTCGCCGTCTCCATGATAATCCTTGGTTTCTCCTCTTGGATCACTAAAGAATAGGCCCGATTGAGGTTAGGCAGAGGATCCATGAGCAAAATATTGCTACGAGTAACAGCGTGAGCATCATCAAGACCTATGAGGAACTGAGTAAGTTGTTCATGCTGAAAATAATTTTGAAAAGCTGTGAAAGAGTCACAGGAACATGAGGGAACTCAAGAATATGAGGGAATCCAATAATTTTTTCTAATCTCTCTGCTAACCTCATCAGATTAATTATAACTGAATATAATGACTCCTATATATAGAAGGGAACCAAATACTAGTACTCTACAAAAATAACTATTACTCTACAATGTATGACATGTACAGAACTGAAACAAGATAAGCAAAAGCAGTCCTAGTACGGTTCCCTAGGAGTGTTCTGTCTCTTGACAAGCTCTGAATGCCCTAAATAGCCCAATTGGATATGCAGGTGCTTTGTTGTTTTTTTTTTAGGGAAAAGGTGGAATAAGGCCACCCTGTTTCATTAATAAGAGCTTAACGAAACAAACCCAGAGTACTGGGCCCAAATACAAACTACATACATAAAATAAGCATACATGAAGCAACATGACTACTAACAACAAGCCCCTCCAACAACCCTGGAGGGTGGGCCGACACCAGCTCGGTCCAGCAAAATTGTGAGTACATCCGTTTAGCTTCGTACAGTGCCTCCACGGCACATGCACACCCACCTGATACAAGTCTGGCAGGATTTTATCACCCGCCGCTTCCTGCCTTCACCTCGCTGGTGGGACCCCATCTTTGGGCCCTAGCCCCGCAGATCGAAACTCGCAGCCTCCCACCAACTTCACCACTCATCCTACAAACACGCCAGCCGCTCCTACAGCCGCTACCAAAGAAATAGCCGTGGAGAGGATACCTTCACCTCTCACACGATCGCGCTCTTCTCCTGTGATTTCTCACCAAGCAACTATATGCTCCCCCCACCTAACACCACCCTCCAGGAGAGAGCCGTGTAGAGGATACCTTACCTCTCTCACGCTCAAGCTCTTTCCGGCGATTTCTCACCACACAGACTTATCTCACCTCAAACTCCCAATACGAGGAAAGAGGTGATGCTGTCACGAGGCAGTGGCCTAAGCTGGAGGAAGTTCAATAGCCAGATAGTAAGCACTGTGGAGACTGTACCGACGACATCGTAGGACACACTCGACCCACCACACCCCAACCCCACACCCCCTCACCCCCAACAAACCGACTTCACACATCACGGAGGGACCCCATCTTTGGGCCCAAGCACCACAAACGTCACTCGCACAAAACTACAAGCTTCCCACCCCAGCCCCAGCAAAAGCACTGACAAAAGCACCCTCAACCACAGAAAATCAGATCGGTGGTGGGGGGGGGGCACCCAAACCGCAACCACAGCATCGGGGTCGCGGGGGGGGGGGGGGGGGCACCCAAACCGGGGGCACAGCAAATCAGATCTTCTAAATCTATCTACCAGATCTAGAAAATCTTTTATAAAAAAATCCACTTACAGCGACACCGGAGAAGACGGATGAGGGATTGCTACAAACTCTCTGACAATCCAGCTTCACCATAGAGTAATCCTCTCCTTTCCTAGACTGAGCCGAAGTCCCGAAACGAACCCCCGGCCTCTCCATCTTCTCCGTCGTCAGCTCCCTACTGATCAGCGCCGCCAACGACACCATTCTCTCCTCCTTTGATGCCATCTTCGAATCGATGAGACTCACTCTAGAAGAAGAGGAATCATAGCAGAATCGGAGGGGGTGGGGCACCCAAATCGGGGGTGGGTGTGGTGGGGTGGGGGGGGCTGCCTGGCCCAAACCAGCCGCAACTCGCTGGACGCGCCGCTCGCTAGCCGCGCCGCCCTGTCGAAGGCTCTGCCAGAGCTGCGAGGAGATCGCGTGCCTGAGCTGCGATGGAGAAGGTCGAGGTCGGTGGGGCATGGAGAAGAGGAGGGGGGACGACGGGGAGGGGGCAGCGGCGCTGAGGGCAAGCCGCCGCCGCCCCAAGGGGTTAGATCTAGGGTTTTCAAACAAGCTAGCCTTAACCTCTGCCAGAGCTGCGAAGGAGATCGCGTGCCTGAGCTGCGATGGAGAAGGTCGGGGTCGGTGGGGCGTGGAGAAGAGGGGGGGGGGGATGACGGGGATGGGGGTGGCGGCGCTGAGGGCAAGCCGCCGCCGCCCCAAGGGGTTAGATCTAGGGTTTGGTGTTTTAGGAGAGAGTTGGTAGGAGATCTCTAGATCGTTGGATGTTGCTATCGACCAATATTATGCAGGTGCTTTGTTCCCCTATGTATCCCCTGTTCAAAGGAAACGATAAGGCTTTGAGTTACATTTAATTAACCAAGAGAAATATTTCTTAATTTAGTAGCAATATGTATTACTAGTTGTATGAGTTAAGGGTATGTGAATTATATATATATATATATATATATATATATATATATATATATATATATATATATATATATATATATAAGAGAAGTGAATCTCATATAGAGTATGAGAATATTTTTCTCATACAAAGTGATTAAACTTATTTGGTGGGACCCTTATGGAAGATCCACTCCGTCCATCATGTTTATCATACTAATGGATGTATGTGCAGAAAAAATTAAGTGGTTTGGAGGTCATTCACTCATGCATCATGTGGTTGAAAAAAGAACGATTTCAACAGTAATACAAATCGAACCACAAATTGGACACACATGATGCATGGGTGAATGACCTTCAAACCACTTGATTTTTTCTACACATACATATATTAGCATGATAAAAATGATGGACGAACTGGATCTTCCATAAGGACCCCACCAAATGAGTATAATCACTTTGTATGAGAAAAATTTTCGCACGTTATATATACTAGTATATCGCACGTGCGATGCACGTGCGATATAATATATATATAATATATATTATGTATAACATGCGAGGTATTTTTAAAATTTTTAAAAATATGTATTATACACGTGCGTTGCACGTGGAAAAAATGGAAAGGGAGAATGAAAAAGGACAAAAAAAAATCTACCAACACGTGCGCTGCACGTGTTGATACACACACTAAGGAATAAAAAATTGTTTATTTGTTTGAACCCATCTCACCCATTATAATAGTTATAGATTATAGATATATATCAAAATGGTCATTTTACTGCATGCAACACTAGTAGCAATCGATTTGCCTTAGGCACAGGACTACGAATTTGCTATGTTTGTTTCTTAAATTTATGCATAGTATAGTTTAGAATGAATAAATGTATGATTTTTCTAATTAGCAGACAAATCGAGACAAATACATACCCCCTATAGAGCTGCACTTATCAAACTAATTAACTGTCATTTGCTAAGATTAGGAGACGGGAAGAATACCCATGGGACCTTATAATTATAATCAAAGTCATCGATCTATGTAATTGATTTGTGTTTATCAATGGTTTCATTTCCTAATTACACGAAGAATCTCTCCTCTAATAATGTAAGGCGTGTTGAGATTAAGTTCGTTTGTGCACCCACTCTCTCTCTCTCTCTCTCTATGTATATTGTATTGCAAGGCTGTCGCCTATATGCCACTCGTTTGCTTGGTTTGAAAGCATGACTATGGGGGCAGGGCAGCCAACTAAGACTCAAAGAACACGGAGTTAGACATGGCTGTACGTGCTCATGCTGGATATATCTATGTGTACGTTGACTAATTAATGATTAATTGTATGGCACATTTACACAACATATTTTTTGTAAAACAGATTTATACATGCATGTTTCAATTAGTACAAAAATTATTTATTCATGTTTCAATTTGTAAAACAAATTATTATGCATGTTTCAATTTGTAAAACAAATTTTTTCATGATTTTTCAATAAATGAAAAATTATTTATTTTGCACGTGTTGTGCACGTGCAATATTTTGTTTGAATTATTTTATCATAATGTGTATAATTATTTAATATATTTTTTTTTTCAAATTATTTTAGTACAAAAGCCTTTCTTTAAAAGCCTTCTTTGATTTAATTAAAAAGCCTTTTCTTAAAAAGCCCAAAGGTATTTTATTTTATTTTATTTATTTTTATAAACTAGTTTTGGCCCACAAAGAAAGCCCATGAATTGATTTATTTTAATTAAACTTGTCATGTAGAAGACTTTTTTTAACAAATAAATTTTTATACAATTTCAGAATGTACAAATTTGGCCTAGTTGCATGCACGTGCACTACACGTACACGTGCATTGCACACTTCATGCTTGGGGCCGGGTAGCATTCTTTTGGAGGGAAATTTGGATTTTTGGGTGTGGAGAACATGGGGGTAGTTTCAAGGAGGTGGGTAGTTTTTTCTAACTCCTACTTTGATCTAAGCCCTTCATTTTACAACCACCAAGATGATCTTGGCCCTCCATTTCACTCATCTTTGAGTATAAATACCCCCCTTCTCATGGCTAATTTTTCATATGCAAAGTATAATTTCTAAAGCTATAGTATTATAATTGTGTGAGTTATAAAAGATAAGAGAGTGTGTGGTTTCTTTTGGTTGCTTGGAGTGGCCGGCATCAAGGAAGGGAGCATTCGGCTAGGACTTGAGAAGCTTTCGGCATTGACTTGGAAGCTTGGAGTGGTGCACTCTTTTGGCTAGGAGGAGGTGTTCTCATCTACTAGGACTTGTTGCCTTTTGTGTTTCTCTCCATTAAGGTGGGTAAAATATTTCACATTTCTAATGTAGGATCCATGCTAATTTTATTGTCAACACTATACATGGAAAATACTAATAAGAGTCCACTCTAATTAAAAAGTTAGTATATGAATGGATTGGAATGATGTGATTAATTTTGTATGTGAAATTCTAGCATGAAATTAAACTATATGTAGCACTTTCCATGATTGTTAGTTTAATTGAATAATGATGCAATATGGCTAGTATAATGTGTGAAAATCTCCATTAATTGCTTGTAAATTGTATGGTTGAAACATGACAATTGATTAAGATGATGACACTATGAAATTTGAATAGAAAGTATATTGAATGCTTGAGTTATGAGTATGTTAAATTCATGAGTAGAAGTGGCATAAATGAACCAATTAAATTACTTGTTGTCATCAAAATAGAAATACCCAAAACTTAGTAATTTTTGAGTTTGATCTATTCATATGCTACATGAATCCTTTTGCTAATATGAGTATGGGAAAATCCAAAGATGTATGTGGTGTGAATATAGATTAATAAACAGTAAATTATCATAGGAAACTTGGGAATAAAAGAGATTAGAAGACCAATTGATTTCTTTTCAATGTCGAAAATAAAAGATATGGTAGTTTTAATGAACAAATTATTAGTTTGGGTGGAAAAATTATGTTTTTAGTACAAAAAAATTATTTTATACTTACTGTTATGAAGATCAGTCAAGAGAGATTAAATCTGGAATTTTTCAGTGGTTTGTATAAAGGCAATATGAACTAAATTGATTTGAACATCGAGTTGTTTTCTAAAACAGTGCGAATATGAAACATATAGACTTTAACTCAGTACTGTGACAACCTGAGCCAGTGGCTCAGGCGGTCTTCGACTGCGTTCGGTTTCCCTGAGCGGCGCGGTTCGAAACCCGGCCTTCACCATCTTTTTACCCAAACTGTGTATATATGTATATAGGACTGCGAACTGATAGCACATACACCTATTTCGCCCTCTTCTAATCGCTAGCACATGTTGGCCTGTTGGCGGGTGCTCTGGGCTCCTTCTCTACCGTGCTGGGTTCGAATCCTCCCTTTAGCACTTTATAAAAATATTTTTTTTGTGAGATTGTGATGTCCAAAAAATGTGAGAAAAATATGGTAATTTTCATAAAAATACAAGGAATTTTATGGGATTGGTTTGGGTATTATTTGAAGAAAATATAATGTAGTTTGTGAACAAATAGTATAATTGAAGCTATGGTTCTAAGACCCATACTTATGGAAATTTTCAGTTTGTAAAGATATATTGAAATGGATTTATTAGAAAGTAATTGACAAAAAGAATTTTGTGGTGTGACATGATGTTATTAATTCTCACTCGAGGATATTGTGTAAAATGTGAAGTATGAGTGTTTAATTATGAAGTGCATGAGTCCATTGTATAATATTGAAATTTAGAAGTCATGTTGATGAAATTGTTGGCCATGAATATGAATTTTTATGAGTTATAAGTATTTACTATGGACTTGTGAACAAAGTATAATCATGAATAAGAAAGAATATGAAAATGTAACATGGAAGTTGTCATGAGTTAAAGATTGTGAAATGAAATTTGAAATAGAGTAGCTAAGTCTCCCCGGCACCGAGAAATGAAATAAAATGAAATTAGACCAAGGTTGGTCGTGATGAAATGAATGAATAAGTCCGGTTGATGGAGAGGCTAACTCTAGAGATTAATTTTGTTCATGATTTTTAATAAAACTAAGGACTAGTGCATAGTGAAGACGTGATGAAAGTAAGAGAAAAACACTGAGTATGAGGGCCCTGGGTAGCGGCGAGAGCGTATCCCAGGAATTCCCATGACGAGTCTGGGTGAGGATACTGTTCCAGAGTACCGTCCCAGTGGCGACGCTCGTGGGATGTTTGAAGACTACGGGTGGTGTCATGTTTATGGTGAGAGCGTATCCCAGGAATTCCCATGATGCGTCTGGGTGAGGATACTACTCCAGAGTGCCTAAACATGAGTTCGTAGGTCAGATAACATCTAGGATACTTACCGTAATTACAGTAGTAGATTAGATCATAACGGGGGATTGAACCCTACAAAGATGAAGAACGAATAAGGGCTTGCCCTCGGACCTATGTAGTATGGGATGCATAGAATCCGAACAAGTGTGCATTAGTGTCATGTAACATAATTAACTGCATTAAGGACTAAGTGCACAATCACAACACGACATCAATAGGGTAGTCCCTTTAGTTTAAAATGTGACAAGTTTGTGATTGCTAAATATGAAATGTTAAGTTATACTATTTCCGGCATAGAGAGGATGGCCGTGTATAATGATCGTCGGTTGAATAAACTAACGTACCCACAGTCTGACATGCAGGTAAATGTTATGCTAAAGATTAAAGAAGATTTGGATGCTTAAAGATTATATCAAGCTGTTGTACTTGTATTTAATTGTTGTATTTTACTTCCGCTGTGCAAAAGAAAGATGTAATTATGATGTAATCTCTGATGTATGATAAAAAGTTTTAATTTCCCTGTAAAAGTGTGCTAAGAAAGTGAAAAGATCCTGTAGAACATCTCGAATTCAGTGTAATTGGGATTCGGGGCGTTACAGAGTGGTATCAGAGCCACGCTTTCTACACTTTCACACTTGTACAAATTTATAGGGAACGACACCCTAGATGTGGACATTAGAGTGTGTGTTTGAATCTAGAGATTTAAATGTAAGTGACTTACATTTGTGTTGCTCTAAGATTTATGCCTTCTCCTCTCTATTTCTAAGATGGCTGATCACTTCGACCCTGCTGGAGGCGACGACTGGCACATCATTGAGGAAGAGTACCATCCTGGACAGGCAGATTCCGAGGACGAGTACTACCCTGGACAAGCTGATTCTGATGATGAGGAGTACCCTGAATCCCGAGAGATCACCCCACCTCCGGATTCATCTGATGATTCTTCTTCCGACGAAGAGGAAGTACCAGTTCCCAGTGGTCTTGTGACTTCTCTTCAGAGGCAAGTGGAAACCCTGAAGGAGAGAGTTGGATTGTTGGAGGCTCAGCTGGAGAAGCGGAAGGCTGACTATTCTGTTCTTAGCCATCGGATTTGGGAACTTGAGAAGAAAAAGAACCTAACTGATGTGCTGAAGGATGAGGTTGATGAACTGCGGGAAGAACTTCGAGCAGCGAAGAGGACCCGTAGGAGTTAGAGTGTTGTAGCTTCTGTTTCTTTCCGTTCTGATGTCAAAAAATGTTTTTAAATTCGAATGTATAAACTTTTGGAATTCAATGAAATGGAAGTTGGTTTAAATTCTTGTTATATACTTCGAATTTGACGGATCTTTTGCATCAGAATATGTCGAGAAGAGGAGCAAGGAATGGGGAAGGTTTGGATCTGGAGACTGAACTTGCTAGGGTCTACCAGACGCTGAATGCAGTGGCTCAGAACCAAGCTAGGGGGCCGGCAAATCCAGTGCCCGAGGCAATAAAGCTGGTGGAATCGTTCAAGAGAATGAAACCACCTGTATTCGAGGGAAAGTCAGACCCAGATACGGCTGACAACTGGATACGGCAAGTGGAGACAATCTTTGAGGTATTGGAGACCCCGGAGGGTAGCAAGGTCAAGTTGGCAACCTTGCAGCTGGAGAAGAATGCGGCGGTTTGGTGGCAATCCGTGAAGAGGACCATGGGAGGTCTGTTGTTTGGTTGGGAGGAATTTCTGGAGGAGTTCCGCAGCCATTATTTCCCCTCCGACGTCCAGGAGAAGAAGGCGATGGAGTTCCTGTCGCTTCAGCAAGGCAGTATGTCGGTGAGAGCTTATGAGACCAAGTTCACTCAGCTCTCCAGGTATGCTCCAGAACTGGTGGCGGATGAGGCCAAGAAAGCTCGCAAATTCGAGCATGGTCTGAGGCCTAGTTTGAGATCTCGTATGATACCCCTTGGTATCAGGAGATTCGATAAGCTGGTCAAGAGGGCGGCAGCGACGGAGGCAGATATGGAGCAGTTCCATGTTGTTCAGAACAGGAGGAACAACTGGCAGCCCGGGAAGAGGCCTGCACATTCGGGGAATTTCATGGGGCAACCATCTGCGCAGAGGTTCAAACCGACAGGGGCGAACGCTGTGAGTGTAGCTGGGAGGCCTGGAAACAATGTGGTAAGACCTTCTGCGGTGACTTGCTACAACTGTGGTGAAACGAGACACTACAAATCTCACTGTCCCAAACTACAGGGTGGAAACAGCAACGCACCAACGCAGCAGGCTGGGAAGAGGCCGTACCAATCAGGGCGAGTATTTGCCTTGACGGAAGCTGATGCTGAGGAGGCAGATCAGGTCATCTCTGGTACGAGGGCTGGTGTTTAGAGTCTTTGTCATTTCTTTTTCCTTTGTTTAGTGAGGCTGTTATGTAATGATGTATATTATGTAACAGGCGAACTCTATCTTAATGGAATGAAAGCTGTCGTATTGTTTGATACTGGATCCTCTCATACTTTTGTGTCTCCAAAGTTTGCTAAAGTGTTGGGAGTTGAACCGAAGATTTTCCCAGGCAAGATCTTATCAGTAGCTACTCCGTCAGGGGAAACTTTAACCACTGATCGGTATTATGCTGATTGCGAGATTGTGATTGGGGATAGAATCTTTGGCATTGATCTGATCGAACTGACTATCTTGGGAGTCGATGTTATCATTGGCATTGATTGGATGTCGGTGTACAGTGCAAGCATCGAGTGTAAGGCCAAGACGGTGACAGTGAAGGCTCCAGGTGGACCTGAAGTCGTGTTCCAAGGGAAGCAGAAATGTTCTAAGCTGGTGGCTACTATCCGCAAGGAAGAGACTCCTGTGGAAGTGCAAGGGATTCCTGTGGTTCGGGACTATCCGACAGTGTTCTTGGAAGATTTTCCTGGGTTACCTCCGCATCGTGATGTAGAGTTTAGCATCACTGTTCAACCGGAAAGTGCACCCATTTCTAAGGCACCTTATAGGATGGCTCCAGTGGAACAGGATGAGGTGAAACGGCAAATTGAGGAACTGTTGGGAAAAGGCTTTATTCAACCTAGTGCGTCACCTTGGGGAGCACCAGTGCTTTTGGTAAAGAAGAAGGATGGATCGATGAGAATGTGCATCGATTACCGGGAGCTGAATAAGGTTACTGTTCAGAATAAGTATCCGATTCCTCGAATTGATGACTTGTTCGATCGTCTGCAAGGAGCAGCTGTATTCTCCAAAATAGATCTTCGATCAGGTTACCACCAAGTTCGAGTGAAAGCTGAAGATGTGCATAAGACTGCATTTAGAACTCGGCATGGGCATTACGAATTCTTAGTTATGCCATTCGGAGTGACGAATACACCTGCAATCTTCATGGACTTGATGAACAGAGTTCTGAGGCCGTTTATTGATTCTTTCGTCGTGGTGTTTATCGACGATATTCTCGTGTACTCCAAGTCTGAGGAGGAGCACACTGAGCATCTGGCAGCAGTGTTGCAGAAGCTGGAAGAGCAGCAGTTGTATGCCAAGTTATCCAAGTGTGATTTCTGGAAATCTGAAGTGGCATTCCTAGGTCACATCCTTTCTAAGGAGGGAGTGGCAACTGACCCTCAGAAGATAGAGGCAGTGAGAGATTGGGCGAGGCCTACTACAGTGAAGGAAGTCAGAAGTTTCCTTGGGATGACTGGATATTATCGGAGATTCATTCAAGGTTATGCTCAGATAGCTGTACCGCTTACAGGGCTGACCAAGAAGAATGTGAGCTTCAAGTGGACCGAGCAATGTGAGGCGAGCTTTCAGGAGTTGAAAGATAGGCTGACTACTGCACCTATCTTGGCTTTGCCTAGGGCTGGTGTCGAGTATGACGTTTATAGCGATGCTTCACATCGGGGGCTTGGTTGTGTCTTAATGCAAGAAGGAAGAGTAATCGCTTATGGGTCCAGGCAACTACGACCGCATGAGAAAAATTACCCGACTCATGATCTGGAGTTGGCTGCGATTATCTTTGCTTTGAAGCAATGGAGACACTACGTGTACGGTGAGAAGTTGAATATGTACACGGACCATAAGAGCTTGAAGTATATATATCAGCAGAGGGATCTCAATCTGAGGCAGCGGAGATGGTTGGAAGTGCTCGAGGATATGCGACCTGAGATCAAGTATCATCCCGGAAAAGCTAATGTTGTTGCTGATGCACTTAGCCGCAAGAGCAGTTTGGCCTGTTTGATTACGACTCAGAGGCATCTGATTGAGGAGCTGGACCGAGCTGGTATTGAGGTGGTCTTGCAAGGATTGGGAGCATCATTGGCTCAGTTGAGGCTTCAGCCTACTTTGAATGCCAGGATCATTGCAAGTCAGGAGGCTGATGCTGATATCTTGGGGATGAAGGAGCAGGTTGGTGCTGGCAGGTTGCCCGGATTTCAAATCAGGGATGGAGTGCTGTGGTTCGGAGACAGGCTGTGCGTTCCAAATCAGGCGGACCTGAAAGAGAGTATTCTTCAGGAGGCGCATGCTACTCTTCTGTCTGTACATCCTGGGAGTACTAAGATGTACAAGAACATCAAGCAGCATTTCTGGTGGTCAGGTTTGAAGCGGGATGTGGCTGAATTTGTCGCGAAGTGTGAGGTTTGTCAGCAAGTCAAAGCCGAAAATCAGAGACCCGGAGGTCTATTACAGCCGTTACCTATTCCGGAATGGAAGTGGGATAACATCAGTATGGATTTCATTACGGGATTGCCTAAGAGTCCTAAAGGCAATGATGCAATTTGGGTTATAGTCGATCGACTTACCAAGTCCGCTCACTTTTTGGCGATGAAACTCACTGCTTCGATGGACAAGTTGGCTGAGATGTATGTTGGTGAGATTGTCCGACTTCATGGCGTTCCTTCGACCATTGTGTCTGATCGAGATGCGCGGTTTACTTCGCATTTCTGGAGGAGTCTTCAGACGGCTTTGGGTACCAAGACAGATTTCAGCACTGCTTTTCATCCGCAAACCGATGGGCAGACCGAGAGAGTCAATCGTATTCTTGAGGATATGCTGCGGTGTTGTATACTAGACTTTGGAGGCAGTTGGGAAAGGCATTTATCCTTGGTGGAGTTTGCCTACAACAACAGTTTTCAGGCCAGTATTGGGATGGCGCCGTACGAAGCTCTGTATGGCAGGAAGTGCAGGACTCCTGTTTGTTGGTATGAAGGTGGGGAGCGTCAGTTGTTTGGTCCTGAGCTTGTACAGCTGACTTCTGAGAAGATTGATCTGATCAGGAAAAGGATGGTGGAAGCTCAGAGCAGGCAGAAAAGCTATGCAGACAACCGGAGAAGGGACCTTGAGTTTGAGGTTGGAGACTTCGTCTTCCTGAAGGTATCACCCAGCAAAGGTGTGGTTCGTTTTGGCAAAGGCGGGAAGTTAGCCCCGAGGTTTATAGGCCCGTATAAGATATTGAAAAGGATCGGGAAAACTGCTTACCGGCTTGAATTACCGGAAGAGTTGTCTCAGGTGCACAATGTCTTTCATGTGTCTATGCTGAGAGGTTACATTCCGGACCCGAGTCATCATTTGCCTGAAGTGCCGGAAGGTTTGCAGTTAGACCTGAATTACATCGAGTCTCCTGTTGAGATTGTTGACCGTAGGGAGAAAGTCTTGAGGAATAAGATGATACCGATGGTCAAGGTAGTCTGGAGAAACCCCTTGGTTGAAGAGGCTACTTGGGAATCTGAGGAGAGGATGTTGAAGGACTATCCTGAGCTTTTTGCTTGATTGTATTTTTGTATCTTGTTTCTTGTTGAGTGTGTTGTATTTTGTTTGTTCTCTCGCTCTTGATTGTAGTTCCGGGGACGGAACTATTCTAAGGAGGGAGTGCTGTAATACCCTGATTTTTCAATAAATGAAAAATTATTTATTTTGCACGTGTTGTGCACGTGCAATATTTTGTTTGAATTATTTTATCATAATGTGTATAATTATTTAATATATTTTTTTTTCAAATTATTTTAGTACAAAAGCCTTTCTTTAAAAGCCTTCTTTGATTTAATTAAAAAGCCTTTTCTTAAAAAGCCCAAAGGTATTTTATTTTATTTTATTTATTTTTATAAACTAGTTTTGGCCCACAAAGAAAGCCCATGAATTGATTTATTTTAATTAAACTTGTCATGTAGAAGACTTTTTTTAACAAATAAATTTTTATACAATTTCAGAATGTACAAATTTGGCCTAGTTGCATGCACGTGCACTACACGTACACGTGCATTGCACACTTCATGCTTGGGGCCGGGTAGCATTCTTTTGGAGGGAAATTTGGATTTTTGGGTGTGGAGAACATGGGGGTAGTTTCAAGGAGGTGGGTAGTTTTTTCTAACTCCTACTTTGATCTAAGCCCTTCATTTTACAACCACCAAGATGATCTTGGCCCTCCATTTCACTCATCTTTGAGTATAAATACCCCCCTTCTCATGGCTAATTTTTCATATGCAAAGTATAATTTCTAAAGCTATAGTATTATAATTGTGTGAGTTATAAAAGATAAGAGAGTGTGTGGTTTCTTTTGGTTGCTTGGAGTGGCCGGCATCAAGGAAGGGAGCATTCGGCTAGGACTTGAGAAGCTTTCGGCATTGACTTGGAAGCTTGGAGTGGTGCACTCTTTTGGCTAGGAGGAGGTGTTCTCATCTACTAGGACTTGTTGCCTTTTGTGTTTCTCTCCATTAAGGTGGGTAAAATATTTCACATTTCTAATGTAGGATCCATGCTAATTTTATTGTCAACACTATACATGGAAAATACTAATAAGAGTCCACTCTAATTAAAAAGTTAGTATATGAATGGATTGGAATGATGTGATTAATTTTGTATGTGAAATTCTAGCATGAAATTAAACTATATGTAGCACTTTCCATGATTGTTAGTTTAATTGAATAATGATGCAATATGGCTAGTATAATGTGTGAAAATCTCCATTAATTGCTTGTAAATTGTATGGTTGAAACATGACAATTGATTAAGATGATGACACTATGAAATTTGAATAGAAAGTATATTGAATGCTTGAGTTATGAGTATGTTAAATTCATGAGTAGAAGTGGCATAAATGAACCAATTAAATTACTTGTTGTCATCAAAATAGAAATACCCAAAACTTAGTAATTTTTGAGTTTGATCTATTCATATGCTACATGAATCCTTTTGCTAATATGAGTATGGGAAAATCCAAAGATGTATGTGGTGTGAATATAGATTAATAAACAGTAAATTATCATAGGAAACTTGGGAATAAAAGAGATTAGAAGACCAATTGATTTCTTTTCAATGTCGAAAATAAAAGATATGGTAGTTTTAATGAACAAATTATTAGTTTGGGTGGAAAAATTATGTTTTTAGTACAAAAAAATTATTTTATACTTACTGTTATGAAGATCAGTCAAGAGAGATTAAATCTGGAATTTTTCAGTGGTTTGTATAAAGGCAATATGAACTAAATTGATTTGAACATCGAGTTGTTTTCTAAAACAGTGCGAATATGAAACATATAGACTTTAACTCAGTACTGTGACAACCTGAGCCAGTGGCTCAGGCGGTCTTCGACTGCGTTCGGTTTCCCTGAGCGGCGCGGTTCGAAACCCGGCCTTCACCATCTTTTTACCCAAACTGTGTATATATGTATATAGGACTGCGAACTGATAGCACATACACCTATTTCGCCCTCTTCTAATCGCTAGCACATGTTGGCCTGTTGGCGGGTGCTCTGGGCTCCTTCTCTACCGTGCTGGGTTCGAATCCTCCCTTTAGCACTTTATAAAAATATTTTTTTTGTGAGATTGTGATGTCCAAAAAATGTGAGAAAAATATGGTAATTTTCATAAAAATACAAGGAATTTTATGGGATTGGTTTGGGTATTATTTGAAGAAAATATAATGTAGTTTGTGAACAAATAGTATAATTGAAGCTATGGTTCTAAGACCCATACTTATGGAAATTTTCAGTTTGTAAAGATATATTGAAATGGATTTATTAGAAAGTAATTGACAAAAAGAATTTTGTGGTGTGACATGATGTTATTAATTCTCACTCGAGGATATTGTGTAAAATGTGAAGTATGAGTGTTTAATTATGAAGTGCATGAGTCCATTGTATAATATTGAAATTTAGAAGTCATGTTGATGAAATTGTTGGCCATGAATATGAATTTTTATGAGTTATAAGTATTTACTATGGACTTGTGAACAAAGTATAATCATGAATAAGAAAGAATATGAAAATGTAACATGGAAGTTGTCATGAGTTAAAGATTGTGAAATGAAATTTGAAATAGAGTAGCTAAGTCTCCCCGGCACCGAGAAATGAAATAAAATGAAATTAGACCAAGGTTGGTCGTGATGAAATGAATGAATAAGTCCGGTTGATGGAGAGGCTAACTCTAGAGATTAATTTTGTTCATGATTTTTAATAAAACTAAGGACTAGTGCATAGTGAAGACGTGATGAAAGTAAGAGAAAAACACTGAGTATGAGGGCCCTGGGTAGCGGCGAGAGCGTATCCCAGGAATTCCCATGACGAGTCTGGGTGAGGATACTGTTCCAGAGTACCGTCCCAGTGGCGACGCTCGTGGGATGTTTGAAGACTACGGGTGGTGTCATGTTTATGGTGAGAGCGTATCCCAGGAATTCCCATGATGCGTCTGGGTGAGGATACTACTCCAGAGTGCCTAAACATGAGTTCGTAGGTCAGATAACATCTAGGATACTTACCGTAATTACAGTAGTAGATTAGATCATAACGGGGGATTGAACCCTACAAAGATGAAGAACGAATAAGGGCTTGCCCTCGGACCTATGTAGTATGGGATGCATAGAATCCGAACAAGTGTGCATTAGTGTCATGTAACATAATTAACTGCATTAAGGACTAAGTGCACAATCACAACACGACATCAATAGGGTAGTCCCTTTAGTTTAAAATGTGACAAGTTTGTGGTTGCTAAATATGAAATGTTAAGTTATACTATTTCCGGCATAGAGAGGATGGCCGTGTATAATGATCGTCGGTTGAATAAACTGACGTACCCACAGTCTGACATGCAGGTAAATGTTATGCTAAAGATTAAAGAAGATTTGGATGCTTAAAGATTATATCAAGCTGTTGTACTTGTATTTAATTGTTGTATTTTACTTCCGCTGTGCAAAAGAAAGATGTAATTATGATGTAATCTCTGATGTATGATGAAAAGTTTTAATTTCCCTGTAAAAGTGTACTAAGAAAGTGAAAAGATCCTGTAGAACATCTCGAATTCAGTGTAATTGGGATTCGGGGCGTTACAGTCGGTTTGTTTCACTCTTGGTAGTAGAGTGGGTCTGCTTTATCTGGTTGAGAGAAAGGACTACGGGTTAGACAAGGTTGTTGTCTTAACGCCGTAGGGTATTCTTGTAAACTTTTTCAAGAATAGTGGAAATCTCAAGTGGGTTGCTTGGGGACTGGATGTAGGTCGGGAGGACCGAACCAGGATATATCTTGTGTACTCTGTGATTGGTTGTCTTGTGTACTCTGTGATTGGTTGTCTTGATCTTGCATTTACTTTTGTTTTCATAAGTTCTGTAAAACTTGTCTGGACAGTCGACTCCTTGCACTATCAGTCGACTGACCAGTCTCGTATAACTTGTACTGTCATTGCATCATCAGTCGCCTGTCTTATCTATAAGTCGACTGCACCGAGTTATTGTATTTACTGTTATTTGATCACTTCAGTCGACTGGTTCACAAACAAGTCGATTGTACCGAAGAAAATTTCTGCAGTTTTTTATTAACACTATTCACTCCCCCTCTAGTGTTTGTTGTCTCGCCTACAGGATCCAACAGTATCTATGGGCTCATTCTCGACAACTTAAAACACATCAATTATGTGTATACTGAAATAATGTCAAGTTATGTATATTCTCGACTACAGCTAAACAGTTACTAACTTTATAAAATCATTACCAAAGAAGATGAAGTGACAATGTGATATAGAAAGTCCTGACAAACGATTTCATATATAGTAGTCTAAAGAAACGATTTCATATATAGTAGTCTAAAGAAGATGAAGCGACAATGTGATATAGAAAGAACTTATTATCAAACTGACCCACTTGCTAAAATTATTTATCAAACTAACTCACTTTCTAAAAGTATTTACCAAGCTGACCCACTTTCGAAAATATTTACCAAAATAACCATCCGCGCTTTTTGAAAAAGCGGGTTTAGTTAAAAATAACTCGCTTTTTCAAAAAGCGAGACTAACCTTTCGAAAATTAAAAGTTTAACACTCGCTTTCTGAAAAAGCGAGTTATTTTTAACCAAACTCGCTTTTTCAAAAAACGAGTGGGTCGTTTATGGAATTTTTATAAAAAACGGGTCAGTTCTGGAAAAACTTTCAAAAAGAGGGTCATTTTGGGAAAAAAATCTTCTCTTCGATTCCAACTGTACACATTTGACCAACCTACCTATATAATATGCCAAGGCAACACCATGGAACCTTCACTCGCCCTGCAGCTAACTTCCCTTCCCTTCCCTTCCATTCTTGTTTGTCCATTACTCAAATTCCAAGTTTTCCAACCCCTATATAAACAACCCTGCCTCACCTAATTCCAACTCAAACTCAATCTTCCACTCCACACTCTTCTTGCTCTCTCTCTCTCTATATATTGATCACCAATGGCGGCTTCTAACCTTCTCCTCCTCATCATCACCTTCCTCCTACACTGTTTCTCTCTATCGTGTTCCGCGAGGCATCTAACCGCTTTAGTTTCAGACCAACCCCAAATCCCCATGACCTACCACAACGGCGCCCTCCTCACCGGGCCCATCTCCCTAAACCTCATCTGGTATGGTAACTTCACCCCCTCCCAGCGCGCTATCGTCACCGACTTCCTCTCCTCCCTCTCATCCAAATCCTCCACAACCACCACCAACCACCAACCATCCGTCGCCACGTGGTGGTCCACTACCCGCAAATACTTCGCCCAAACCAAAACCCGCTTTCCAACCCTCACAGTTGGTGACCACATCCTCGACCCCTCCTACTCCCTTGGCAAATCCCTCTCCTCATCCCAACTTGCAGCTCTCGCATCAAAAGGCCGCAGAAGCTACGCAGTAAACATTGTGCTGACCTCCGCCGACGTGGCCGTGGAGGGCTTCTGCATGAGCCGGTGCGGGACGCACGGCTCGTCGTCTTCTAGCTCTAGGACAAAATCTGGCCGCTTCGCTTATATATGGGATGGGAATTCGGCCGAGCAATGCCCCGGGCAGTGCGCGTGGCCGTTCCACCAGCCGGCTTACGGGCCGCAGACGGAGGCGCTGGTGGCGCCGAATGGGGATGTAGGGGTGGACGGTATGGTGGTGACGCTGGCGGAGATGCTGGTGGGTACGGTGACCAACCCGTTTGGGAGCGGGTTCTTTCAGGGGCCGAAGGAGGCGCCGCTGGAAGCGGGGTCGGCGTGCAGTGGGGTGTACGGGAAGGGGGCGTACCCTGGGTACGCAGGGGAGTTGCTGGTGGACCCCACCACGGGGGCCAGTTACAATGCCAATGGGGTCCATGGAAGGAGGTACTTGCTTCCGGCCGTGTTTGACCCGTTGACTCAGGCTTGTTCTATGTTGGTGTAAAACATGGAGATTAGGAAAGAAGGAGCTAATTAAGTAAGATTTAGGTAGTATTGTTCTTTGATTCTTTGGATGAAAGTTGTAACTTGTAACAAATAAAATAATATATTGTTTTTTATTATTTTTTTACTATTGGATAAATTTTGCTATTTAAGCACCTTAGGCTTTGATGATTTTGTTAAAAAAAAAATATTCCACCATTTTTAACTTGAGTTATTCACCAACACTTTTACTTCAAAACCTTGAGTGATAAATCAAATTTCTCGTAAACATATCAAGAAAAACTTTTTTTGTGTGCCCAAGTATTGTTGTAGCAGTAAGTTAAAGATTTTAGAAATGTGTAAGAAGGTCATGTTCTAAATAATTAATTAGTTAGTAAAATATTTTTTATTGAAATTTAATTATTGGGCAATTAAATTGAAATAAATAGTTAATATATTATCAACTTAAATATATGTGGTTGAAATTATATAGTCAACTACTGTTTATATAGCGCACAATTTTAACTCTCCAGTTATACTATTCGACAGAAAAATCTTAAAAATAAAATAAAATTACCACAAGCAAGAAATTGATTGGGCTTAGCCCATTTATTAAATCCATATGCTTGCAACCCCCACAATCAGAAAACACTCTGTATCATATCACACAAAACCAAATACAGAAAGACCATCGGATTCCCTCATTATCCGCACACCATTCATGATCTGCAAAAAAGGAGCAGCAAAATCAACGACAGCCGCGACGACCGCCGCCGCCTCCACCGATGATGTCGTTGCTGACGTCAACCCTCCATCACAATCATTTATTAATACAACTCACTCACCTCATCACTTCAACAAAAAATTGTGATAACTAATGGGCTGGAAAGGAATTCTTGGGTTCGACTACGGCATCATGCAGGGCCCAATGGGCCCCGACATTCAGTCTGGAACTCGTCGCCGTCGCCGGCTCCCTCAGAACCCTCAGAGCCCTTGATTGAGTCAGTATGAATGCTATTTTTTTTTGGAATTCACGTGCATTGCATGTATTTTGCTAGGTGATATGGAATAAATAGAGTGGCGCAATCAGGGCCCTCAGATCTCCTCAAAACATGCTCTCCTACGATCATTAGATCCAGCTTCAGGTTGGGCTTCAACCAGTTCAGGCCCGTGGGTAAATGGGTCCAACCCGGCCCGTTAAGATCTCAGACCTGTTCACCCATGTCTATAAATCCTAGCCTCCGTCCTTACTTTCAAAGATAATCAATCTTTCTCCACTTGAATCCTAGCTACTGTTGCTTTTTCAGTGACTGACTAGATCGCCGGAGGGCCTGTCGCCGGGACGTCTCCCGGTGTTTCTAGGTAGTGTGGAGGTACAGAAGGCCGAGCCGAGCCAATTCATCCGAGCCGAGCTACTCGATCCGAGCCGAACATCCGGCCTCTACCTCTCTGCTGCTACTCCCAAGCTAGTCCTGTACCCTGGGAACGGGTCGGTGCCAGTACCACAGCTTCCTCTTCACAAATTACAAGAACTTACACCTATTGTCCCCACTCCCAAAAACAAACAGCATCAGGTTGGCACCGTTTATGGGAACCTCAGGTACTGTCGCCCGTTCGAGCCCAGCCAGGGACGTTATCCCAAGTCCGAGCTCTCCTATAGCTCCCAAAGTCAGAAGGGCCGTCACATCGGCACGACATTCGGACCCCCCACATCACAGCCGCACGGACGCCCAAGGTTCCAGCCGACCATGGGTCCACGATGCGGTTAGATGTGGGCCGGGTGCTTCTCACTCAAACGTGACCGATTTACGATGCGTCATTTCGAATCGACAGGCCATACGCACAAGGGGAGATGTCGCTTCCAACTCGGTCTCGAACCATCGTAGACGGCCATCCCCAGAGCGCGATCCAGAACACAGCCGCTCGCCCTGTGGACTTCCGCCCCCACAGGACTCTGTGGGGCAAGCCCCCGTTACGTGGGCCGAGTTCCAAAATTTTCGGGACGAGGTCCTCCAAGCAATCCGAGGCGACCAGGGAACCGAGGTCCGCAACAGCTCTGATCCTCAGTCAGGAGCAAGGGGAGGCGAATCCTACGGATCGGCTCGCCCCCAGAAACAAGTAGGCACCGTCCTCCGACGTTTACAGGAGATGGAGAACCGCCTCGCCCATCTCGGTGAGGGCGGACCAATGCCGGGTCATGGTCATCGGCTGACCGGACCCCCATTCTCTCCACAAATCTTAGAAGCCGAGATACCCCGAAATTTTAGACCTCCCCAATTCGAGACCTACAACGGCGAGGGAGATCCCGCTGATCACATGGAGGGGTTTAAGACCCTAATGATGATTCACAGCACTGTGAATCCCCTCTTCTGCCGCGCCTTCCTTGCTACCCTTCGTGGTTCGGCTTAGGAAAGGTTCTCAAAGCTCACTCCCAGCTCAGTCTTCTCGTTCAACCAGTTGGAAGCGAACTTCCTAGCCCACTTCGTGACCAGCAGAAAGGTCGAGAAGACGAGCGCATCCCTTCTGGACCTAAGGCAGAAGGAATTCACGTGCACTGCATGTATTTTATTTGGGACAGGCACTAGTGGAGATGTGATGGAACATGGAAAACGTAAGTATATGCTCTTGGTCTGTTAGTCCAATGAATGCGTTCCAGAACTGTTTGTGTTCTGTCTCGAGAGGACATTTGTATGTTCGCGTGTCGAGGGTCAGCAGGCTTATTCACGGAGCATGCAGGGTGCATTCGTGTGTCAAGGGTCGGCGGGCCTATCCACGGAATATACTCGGTGTATCTGCATGTCGAGGGTCTGCCAAGCCTATTCGTGGGGTATACGGTTGGGAGGTGATTCTCCAGTTTTAGAGATATTCTTACATGATGCTTGCGCATCGAGGACTGTGGTGTTTATTCGCGGAGTATTCTGGATCTTGTTTCCATCACCGTAGTAGGATTAGTTGCATAATGCGGGATTTAACTATATAAAGTGGAGATCGTTAACGGCTTGCACCGGACCTATGTAGTATGGAATGCATCGAATCCGACAAGTATGCATTAGAGAGTCAGCATATAGCATTGATGTTTCTTGACTTGGTTTTATGCATATTGTTTTCTGTTTTTCCTATACTTGACATTTAGTCTAGTTCACTTGTTGTTTTCATGCTCTGCTATTTACTATCTTATATTCCTTGATGTTTTCATGCTTTACTTATTATTATTTCTTATTTCATTTATTCTTGCTATTAATACATGTTGCTTATGACTATATACTTTATGTTTTATTTATGTTGTTTTCTTTTGATGTCACTCACACCGTTATGGCTGACCCCTGTAGTTTTGGGGGTTAGGGTTATCTGTAGCTTCATGTTTTACAGGATGTTGCTTATAGTTTGGGATTTGGATGCCTGAGATAGAATGATGTTATGGCTTATGTAAAATTGTAAAAGATGTGTTGTAAAGAAAAGATTGTAATTCACGGTGTTTTGTATTCCGCTGTGTTTTGTAATCAAGTGATGTAATAAAAGTTGAAATAAAAATTATTTGAATTTTTAGCTATGTTTACTATTGCAATTAAAGTTGATACTGGAAATTGTGCCACGTATTTCTGAGATATCATATTAGAAATTCGGGGCGCTACAAAAATAAGCAAAACAGTGGGAAGAAGTGACAAGTTTGCTAATAGTGATAAGATTAAATCCCAAAGAAGGAACAAAAAAAACATTAGAAAGAGTAATAGAGTTATTTAATCTCACAGTGCCAAAGTGGGAAACCGAGGCATGAGAAACATTAGGCAAATTAACATAAAAGGGAGCAGTAAGTTTGATAGAAGAAAAAAATAAAGAAGGATCGGAAATTATATGATGGGAAGCCCCAGAGTCAATGATCCAATGTATGAGGGCATTGAAAGATGGAAAAGAAATACTAAGTTGAGTACCTGTCATGTTCACAGAGGGCTTTGCATTACCAGACTGAAAAAATATCATAATCCGTTGAAACAATTCTAGGGTTAAACTAGGAGGCATGGTAGTCGAAGCTGTAGGCAAGTTAATTGGTGATGGTAGCAATGGGGTGGTACGTGACGATCGGTGAAGCCTGTGACCGGGAAGTGCAAGTTCGGGATGTAGACGATAGCATCGATCTATGGGGTGCCCCTTGGTAAAGTCATCAACAATTTTCAAAAAATATCTAGATCCACATAGAGATGGAGTGTGATAAAGACCCCAGACATCAACATGGATTAAATCAAAAGCATTTGAAGAAACTGAAACACTTTTTTTAAAGGATAAACGTGTTTGTTTGGCTAATGGACAAACAATACAGAAATGATTAGCAGAATTCAAGTTCAAAAACGATAAGAATTTTGATGAGGCATGGCCAAAATGCTGATGTAATAAAGCAAAATTATTAGGAAATCCAGAAACTGTGTTGGCAGTGGTCAACTGTAACCCCTGTTCCCGATTATACGGATTTCCATGTATTCTTGTATTTCAAATTCCGTATAATCATTCCGATGCATTTATAGCCTTTTAAATCTACTATTGAAACCCAAATTTATCTTGTCTCTCCTCTTTTCAGTTTGAAGCCCATCTCTTGTTGGATTTTAGCCCATTGATTTTGATATGTGTTGTATCATTTAATTATATTTAAATGAAGCCCAAATTCAAGCCCACCTCATATTGAACTCTACCCTAAACCCAAACCCACAAATCCATACACACATCCCTGTACAATTTCTCCACCTTTTCCCCACTCTTCCCACAATCCCGTAACCAACCCCCCACTCTCCTCTCTCCCCGTTATCATCTCCCCCTCCTCTGTCACCAAAACCAAACAGAAAACCCAAATTAACAGAGAACCCCCTTCGTCTCTCTTCGTCTTCAATCTCGCTCCCCCACTCCATCTGCCTCATCGATCTCGCCTTCCATCACCGCCATGTACACCCCCAGTTGCTGCCATCGCGCCATTGTAACCCCCGAGAAACCGTCGAGACATCATCGTCATCGCCAGCATCGTGGGACCCATCGCCTGCTACCTCCGCTACCACGCCCTCTCTGGCTGCCATCCCCGCCGCATCGTCTTCCTCTCCCAGCCGCAAGCGCTTTCCGCTGCTCATCTTCGTCCTCCTTCGAAGCACCACACCCACAATCGAAGACCAAGCCTACCGTCGAAGTTCCTCGACCCATTACCGCTGCTCCACCCCCCGTCGCCATTCCCTTCGCTCGGAGCTCCGCCTGAGGCCATCACGACCACCTCAGACCACCGCTGGCCTTCTTCCTTCCTCCGCTTCCGCCAGTCGTCCACCACCGTTGCCATTGCCAAAGTCCACCGCCGCAGACGAACCCATCATCATCGTCTTTCCCCATCGTCTCGCCTTCTTCCCCCACTCGACTGCTCCTCGCCGTCATCAACCGCGAGCGCCGCCTTGTCGTCTTCCCCGTTCGTCCACCAGTCGAGCCGCGCCCTCGCTCAGCGTCGCTCAAGTCGAAGCTTCGCGCCGCCGCCCTTCGTCTTCCTCCATCGAAGACGCCATTGCCGTCTAACTTCACAACCACCATGCTCGTCGAAGCACCACAGTCGAACTCCGTCGAAGTTCCGTCGCTCCGCAGTCGTCCACCATTGCTGCCATTGCCAAAGTCCTCGCCGCTCTCCCTTGAGTCGTGCGACCTCGCCTGCTCCTACTCCCTCCTCATCGTGAAGCGCAACCGCCTGAGACCTTGCTCCAACATTTGTTGCCGCTCGCCATTACTCCACCTCACAAGCCACTGTTCATCTCCTCCTCTGTTTTGAAGCGAAACAGGGCTTCGCCATCGTCTTCCACGACGCGCCGCTTGAGCCTCCGCTCGACCACCTGCCGCCCTCGTCGTCGTCATCCAAGCCCGTCGAAGTCCCCAGATCACTCCACCCCATCGTCCTCTGTTCGAGCGCGAAAAACAGAGCTCGCTCTTTCGCCGGAGTCGCTCGCCGTCGCCGCCGTCGCTTCCCGACCGTGGACGCGACGCCGCTCCGCTACCGCACGTCGCCGTCGTGATCCCAGAGCAGTCGACGCGCCTCCGCCCTCGTTCCCTCTCTCTCGAACGAAGGAAGAAGACGCTGATGGGCGGGATTGAATCTCAAGCGTTCGATCGCTTCAAGATCCGTGCTCCCCTGATCCGTATTCGCTGTTCTGCCACAGCCGATCCTAGCTCGCTGTTTCCTGTTCGGCTCGGATCCGCTGCGAGGACAGATCCCATTGGCTGCCCTCCGCTGTTTGCTGTTCTACCCGCGCCAGATCCCGTTGCTGTGTTCGCTGTTTGTAGCTGATCCAGTGTGGGGAAATCGACTCTTGTTGCTTGCTTTTGGAGTTCTTCGTACGTACTTTGCACGTGCCTCTTGGGATTGTTCCCCGGGATACTGATCCCGTTATTCTTAAATTATTCGGATCGACTACTACAAAAAGGCAAGTCCACTTGAACTCTCTTATTTATTCTAGTTCAAGCTTATTGATCTCCTGCAAGTAGTTCCATTTTTAATCATCTTAAATTGCCTTGTGTTCCGTCTCGTTAGGAGTATTGAGGGTTTACACGAGCTAACCCGACATACTCTTGACCTCTTATAATTGTCCATTGACTCAAACCTAAGCCCATATAGATATAATCGAAATGAATAAAATGAATAGAATTGTGTACAAAGGAAAATGAATGGTAATTGTATACATTGATTGAATGAGGCAATTGTGATTGGATTAATGACTTCATAAAGTGGATTGTACACAGAAATGACATTATAATCGTTATATGACATTGTAATGGGTTCCATAATTTGTAGTAGCACATTAATTGGCATTTTAATGAACGTATGTGTGATGGCTTTTTTCTAAGTTACTGCTGCATTGTCTGCATTGTACTGAGGTTTCGACCCAGTTATAATTGGAATCGGTTTAAGTAATAAAAAGAGAATTGTTGTTTTAAATTTATTACTTCATGTTTATTATTTAGCAATGCATCATGTTGCTGCATTATTATCGTCTCCTTGACATTATTATATACACATTTACATGGACATGAATGATTTAATAAGATACTAAACAAGCCGGGGTTTATAAGGGTTGACCTAGTAGTGGGAAATCTCAGAAAATGTACTCGAGGGCCTATATTGAAATGGTATTGAAATGGAAGGAGAAGTAATGAATGTGAATGAATGAATGAAAATGGTAAATGATTGTTATTGAAACCGAGTACACGCTCTGTAGACCCCACCACGAAGTCTAAAACGAACACTGTTGTGCGTGCATGGAACCTGTAGTATGGGATGCAGTAGTACGTGCACTAGATAGGAGAAATGACACTCTAATGAACATAAATTGACATATATGTATATTTTATTAAGACCATTGTTATTACTGCCATTATTGTCATCGTATATTTGATCTTGATTCATATTCCTTCAAGTAACCTGTTCCGTTACTCTCTGCTTTCACTACTTGCTGTCCGTACTTGCTCTAAGGACAAATTATTCCTTCTTTTTAGATAAACAAGTACAGATGCACAATGAGAATTGCCCGAAGACATTGATGAACGGTTCTTCTACAGTTGGAGCAGGAGTCTCTCTAGTTGTTTGGTAAGTCTTTATATTCCAGATTGGTTATTGAATTTCATTCTCGTTTATGCGATTATTATGTTTCTGCGTGGTTGTGATTAATTTTTCTTATATTGTTGAGTTAATACTGGTACAGCTTATGGATGGTATGAGTTGGCATACTTATACCATTCGCTGGGCCTCAGTTACGTGCCTGTGTTCCTGTATTCCTGGAAGCGGGGCGTGACAGGTTTTTAGTGGTATCAGAGCCCAGGGTTAGGCTCTAACTATGTTGGAGTTTAGCTGGTTTGACTAATGTGTCAGTCATGTTTGACTAATATGTCAGTCAAGTTTGGTTCTAGCCAGTCAAACTCAATAATATGTACACCACGCTAATCACATGAACATGAATAACCAACATATATCTGGATACCCTTCTCATTTGGATTCCTCTTTGATCTCTTCTTATTCAAGTCTTTCAATCCTTGGTTCGTTTCGCCCCTTGCAGTCCCCACTTTCATTGATTCTTCATTGGGTATAGATTTTATTCTTTTGTGCCCATATTCATTTGATCCTGAAGTTGTCCATTCTTTTCTTCCCGCTTGGTTCGTCAATCGGCATCGGAGGATCCTCAAGGACATGTTAGAGGCTCGTTTAACTTCTATGATATGATATATTTATTGTGTAAATTTGCTACACTGCATATTTATTTTCTCATTCATATTTGCACTATGTTTATGCATGTATTTCATTCCGTGCTCTCTCTACCTTTATAAATCATTTCCACTACTGCTATTTTGTACTATTGTGTTTGATGTTTATAATTTATATATCTGTTTTGATATTCTATTGAGTGGCTTTTAACTTCATTTCTTACTTTTCTACTATTTTTATATCACGAATTTCAAAGCATACATCATACTTAAATTTAATGTCCTATATTTATGTGTGTATGGGAGGTTACATTTTCCATTTTACCATTTCGGTGCAATCTAATATCAAGATGGCAAGTATGCAACTCGATGTCAATGGAGGCAAATTGCAACTGGATATCGGCGAGGCAAAATGTGCAGCCGAATATCCGGACGGCAACTTGAAACCTGATGTCGTGAAGGCAAACTTGCAACTTGATGTTAAGGATGCAAGATTTTCTAAGTATTTGCTAATTTATATTTCAAGACAATTTTTACTTATATAATGAAGCTATTGGTAAAGAAATATTTTCTTTATGATATTTTGTTTATACAACTACACTTCATGTTTCCATACAATTTAAACTAGTATAGTTAATTTTACTCTATTTTGTGTTTACAAATTTATTTTTACATTTATGTTAAGATTGAGTACACCAACTATGGTCTACGTTTTCGTTCTTTGTAAATTACTGTTTATTACCACCATTTTCTAATCCTTTAATCTTTAGATTCTCACTTAATTTTGTTCCACGTCCTAATTAATGATTTGATGCTTACTTTGTAATATTTAATGGACTCCTTTTCAAGTTTTCTTGCATATATATATTTTAGTCTAGTTTACTCGTTACCCTTAATGTATTTTTCAGGTATCGATTATAATGTCAACATTCAATAATTATTATGTCTTCACATTCATTGTTATTAATATATACTTAACTAAATTTGTCTGTATTTCTATGTATCTTGACTGATTATTTTTCCCAAAAATTATTTTTAGTTTGTGTTCCTCTCTTGTTTGTATGATTATCAACATTTTTATATTTTGGTTTGAATTCTTATTGAATAACCTCCTATTTTCTTCCGATTGGTAATTAATGGTGTATTTTGACTTCACTTTTCATTTATATTGATCGACTATATATATTCTTGTTTGATTTATTTATAGACTTGATAACCAAATTCTTACCTTGTTTTATAACGTTATTATTTTTGTTATGTTTCTCGTTATTATTATTCATATCATTATTATTATTAATATTGTCGTTGTTATTGATATTGTTGTTTGCATTATTTTATTATTATTGTTGTTAACAATGAATTACTTTCGTACAAAAAAAAAATTGTTGAACCAAATTATATTCTGTCTTACATTATTATTTTTACCGGTATTTTAATATTTTATTATTGGTATTATTATTAGTATTTTTGTTGGAGCCTAAATTTTATATTACACTTGATTGCATCCTTTTTAATATTTAACTTGAGACCAAACCCTTGTTCCTGCACATATGTGTATATTATTATTATATCCATTTATGCTATTATTATTATTATTGCTATCGTTTTCGTTGTTATTCTTGGTATTATTATCATTATTATTATTTCTATTGCTGTTGTTATTATTGTGCTCATTATCTTTATTGTTATTACTATTGCATTATTTTCATGAATGTTTTAAACCCAATTTTGTCATGTATGTATTATCATGATTATCAGTATAGTTAACATTTTTATTGTATTGTTATTATTTCTATCAGTACGACTATAATGACCTTTTTTTTTTTTTTTCATTACTGTTATTAATACTGCTATTATAATTTTTAATGTTATTGTTATTATTATTTTATTATTAACATGTGTGTTATTATTATTGTTATTATTATTTTATTATTACTATTACTATTCAATTATTCTTGTTGTTATTGTTTTTATTATTAACATGTTTTATTATTATTTTGTAAAAAAAAAAAAAAAAAAAAAAAAAAATCATTAGTTTTTATCTATATCATATCTTTTAATTATTTAAAATTGAAGACAAACTTTATATTCTGTTGCATTATTTATTTATATCTATCTTGAGCCCATACTGTCCTTGATCCTAGTGTCTCATTCTTGTCTTCCTGCTCGGTTCATCGATTGGTGTCATGTGGCCTACAACGACATGTGTGCTGTTGGGACATCACCGTAAGAGTAGCGCAGCGGAAGCGTGATTGGCCCCCTAAACCCACAGGTCCCAGGATTCTTTTGTTGTTCCATCTTCCTTGCATCATTCAATTATGGTTCGATCTTTTTCACTTGTTATCTTTTGTCGATTTATATTCGACATCGATCTTATTTATATCCTTTTATTCTGGTGCTTCCATCACTGGAGTTTATCTTTTCAAATTTTCCTGCCTTGTTATTTTTCTTTAAGTTGCTTCTGTTTTGTCCTACCGCCTGCTATAATGAATTTCGAGGACGAAATTCTTGTTGTAAGGTGGGTAGGATTTGTAACCCCTGTTCCCGATTATACGGATTTCCATGTATTCTTGTATTTCAAATTCCGTATAATCATTCCGATGCATTTATAGCCTTTTAAATCTACTATTGAAACCCAAATTTATCTTGTCTCTCCTCTTTTCAGTTTGAAGCCCATCTCTTGTTGGATTTTAGCCCATTGATTTTGATATGTGTTGTATCATTTAATTATATTTAAATGAAGCCCAAATTCAAGCCCACCTCATATTGAACTCTACCCTAAACCCAAACCCACAAATCCATACACACATCCCTGTACAATTTCTCCACCTTTTCCCCACTCTTCCCACAATCCCGTAACCAACCCCCCACTCTCCTCTCTCCCCGTTATCATCTCCCCCTCCTCTGTCACCAAAACCAAACAGAAAACCCAAATTAACAGAGAACCCCCTTCGTCTCTCTTCGTCTTCAATCTCGCTCCCCCACTCCATCTGCCTCATCGATCTCGCCTTCCATCACCGCCATGTACACCCCCAGTTGCTGCCATCGCGCCATTGTAACCCCCGAGAAACCGTCGAGACATCATCGTCATCGCCAGCATCGTGGGACCCATCGCCTGCTACCTCCGCTACCACGCCCTCTCTGGCTGCCATCCCCGCCGCATCGTCTTCCTCTCCCAGCCGCAAGCGCTTTCCGCTGCTCATCTTCGTCCTCCTTCGAAGCACCACACCCACAATCGAAGACCAAGCCTACCGTCGAAGTTCCTCGACCCATTACCGCTGCTCCACCCCCCGTCGCCATTCCCTTCGCTCGGAGCTCCGCCTGAGGCCATCACGACCACCTCAGACCACCGCTGGCCTTCTTCCTTCCTCCGCTTCTGCCAGTCGTCCACCACCGTTGCCATTGCCAAAGTCCACCGCCGCAGACGAACCCATCATCATCGTCTTTCCCCATCGTCTCGCCTTCTTCCCCCACTCGACTGCTCCTCGCCGTCATCAACCGCGAGCGCCGCCTTGTCGTCTTCCCCGTTCGTCCACCAGTCGAGCCGCGCCCTCGCTCAGCGTCGCTCAAGTCGAAGCTTCGCGCCGCCGCCCTTCGTCTTCCTCCATCGAAGACGCCATTGCCGTCTAACTTCACAACCACCATGCTCGTCGAAGCACCACAGTCGAACTCCGTCGAAGTTCCGTCGCTCCGCAGTCGTCCACCATTGCTGCCATTGCCAAAGTCCTCGCCGCTCTCCCTTGAGTCGTGCGACCTTGCCTGCTCCTACTCCCTCCTCATCGCGAAGCGCAACCGCCTGAGACCTTGCTCCAACATTTGTTGCCGCTCGCCATTACTCCACCTCACAAGCCACTGTTCATCTCCTCCTCTGTTTTGAAGCGAAACAGGGCTTCGCCATCGTCTTCCACGACGCGCCGCTCGAGCCGCCGCTCGACCACCTGCCGCCCTCGTCGTCGTCATCCAAGCCCGTCGAAGTCCCCAGATCACTCCACCCCATCGTCCTCTGTTCGAGCGCGAAAAACAGAGCTCGCTCTTTCGCCGGAGTCGCTCGCCGTCGCCGCCGTCGCTTCCCGACCGTGGATGCGACGCCGCTCCGCTACCGCACGTCGCCGTCGTGATCCCAGAGCAGTCGACGCGCCTCCGCCCTCGTTCCCTCTCTCTCGAACGAAGGAAGAAGACGCTGATGGGCGGGATTGAATCTCAGGCGTTCGATCGCTTCAAGATCCGTGCTCCCCTGATCCGTGTTCGCTGTTCTGCCACAGCCGATCCTAGCTCGCTGTTTCCTGTTCGGCTCGGATCCGCTGCGAGGACAGATCCCATTGGCTGCCCTCCGCTGTTTGCTGTTCTACCCGCGCCAGATCCCGTTGCTGTGTTCGCTGTTTGTAGCTGATCCAGTGTGGGGAAATCGACTCTTGTTGCTTGCTTTTAGAGTTCTTCGTACGTACTTTGCACGTGCCTCTTGGGATTGTTCCCCGGGATACTGATCCCGTTATTCTTAAATTATTCGGATCGACTACTACAAAAAGGCAAGTCCACTTGAACTCTCTTATTTATTCTAGTTCAAGCTTATTGATCTCCTGCAAGTAGTTCCATTTTTAATCATCTTAAATTGCCTTGTGTCCCGTCTCGTTAGGAGTATTGAGGGTTTACACGAGCTAACCCGACATACTCTTGACCTCTTATAATTGTCCATTGACTCAAACCTAAGCCCATATAGATATAATCGAAATGAATAAAATGAATAGAATTGTGTACAAAGGAAAATGAATGGTAATTGTATACATTGATTGAATGAGGCAATTGTGATTGGATTAATGACTTCATAAAGTGGATTGTACACAGAAATGACATTATAATCGTTATATGACATTGTAATGGGTTCCATAATTTGTAGTAGCACATTAGTTGGCATTTTAATGAACGTATGTGTGATGGCTTTTTTCTAAGTTACTGCTGCATTGTCTGCATTGTACTGAGGTTTCGACCCAGTTATAATTGGAATCGGTTTAAGTAATAAAAAGAGAATTGTTGTTTTAAATTTATTACTTCATGTTTATTATTTAGCAATGCATCATGTTGCTGCATTATTATCGTCTCCTTGACATTATTATATACACATTTACATGGACATGAATGATTTAATAAGATACTAAACAAGCCGGGGTTTATAAGGGTTGACCTAGTAGTGGGAAATCTCAGAAAATGTACTCGAGGGCCTATATTGAAATGGTATTGAAATGGAAGGAGAAGTAATGAATGTGAATGAATGAATGAAAATGGTAAATGATTGTTATTGAAACCGAGTACACGCTCTGTAGACCCCACCACGAAGTCTAAAACGAACACTGTTGTGCGTGCATGGAACCTGTAGTATGAGATGCAGTAGTACGTGTACTAGATAGGAGAAATGACACTCTAATGAACATAAATTGACATATATGTATATTTTATTAAGACCATTGTTATTACTGCCATTATTGTCATCGTATATTTGATCTTGATTCATATTCCTTCAAGTAACCTGTTCCGTTACTCTCTGCTTTCACTACTTGCTGTCCGTACTTGCTCTAAGGACAAATTATTCCTTCTTTTTAGATAAACAAGTACAGATGCACAATGAGAATTGCCCGAAGACATTGATGAACGGTTCTTCTACAGTTGGAGCAGGAGTCTCTCTAGTTGTTTGGTAAGTCTTTATATTCCAGATTGGTTATTGAATTTCATTCTCGTTTATGCGATTATTATGTTTCTGCGTGGTTGTGATTAATTTTTCTTATATTGTTGAGTTAATACTGGTACAGCTTATGGATGGTATGAGTTGGCATACTTATACCATTCGCTGGGCCTCAGTTACGTGCCTGTGTTCCTGTATTCCGGGAAGCGGGGCGTGACATCAACTTATTGAAGGGACTTGCAAAGTAATACAAGCCAGCATGCTGTTCACCGGCTCCAATCCTCCTGTTCGTCTTCAGGTAAAAAAATATGAATCATGGTAAAAATAAGCAGAACAGTGGGAAGAAGTGACAAATTTGCTAATAGAGATAAGATTAAATCCAAAAGAAGGAACACAAAAAATATTAGAAAGAGTAATAAAGTTATCTAATCTTACAGTGCCAACGTGGGAAACTGATGTACGAGAAACATTCGGCAAATTAACATAAAAGGGAGCAGTGAGTTTGATAGAAGAAAGAAATAAAGAAGGATCAGAAATTATATGATGAGTAGCCCCAGAGTCAATGATCCAATGTATGAGGACATTAAAAGATGGAAAATAAATACTAAGTTGAGTATCTGTCATGTTCACAGAGGGCTTTGCATTACCAGACTGAAAAAATATCATTATCTGTTGAAACAATTCTGGGGTTAAACCAGGAGGCATGGCAGTCGAAGTTGTGGGCAAGTTAATTGGTGATGGTAGCAATGGGGTGGTACGTGACGGTCGGTGAACCCTGTGACCGGGAGGTGCAAGTTCGGGATGTAGATGATACATCGATCTATGAGGTGCCCCTTCCCATTCTAGTGGGAGCATGTGCCACGAAAAGATCTGTCATTGCCATATGTACTGCCGCGTGAAGAAGAGGCACCGGTTCCGGACTGCTTTTGGCTGGAGACGGCCATAGCCATTAAATTCGGCGATGAAGTTGTCGCCGTCTCCATGATAATCCTTGGTTTCTCCTCTTGGATCAATAAAGAATAGGCCCGATTGAGGTTAGGCAGAGGATCCATGAGCAAAATATTGCTACGAGTAACAGCGTGAGCATCATCAAGACCTGTGAGGAACTGAGTAAGTTGTTCATGCTGAAAATAATTTTGAAAAGCTGTGAAAGAGTCACAGGAACATGAGGGAACTCAAGAATATGAGGGAATCCAATAATTTTTTCTAATCTCTCTGTTAACCTTATCAGATTAATTATAACTGAATACAATGACTCCTATATATAGAAGGGAACCAAATACTAGTACTCTACAAAAATAACTATTACTCTACAATGTATGACATGTACAGAACTGAAATAAGATAAGCAAAAGCAGTCCTAGTACGGTTCCCTAGGAGTGTTCTGTCTCTTGACAAGCTCTGAATGCCCTAAATAGCCCAATTGGATATGCAGGTGCTTTGTTTTTTTTTTTTGAGGGAAAAGGTGGAATAAGGCCACCCTGTTTCATTAGTAAGAGCTTAACGAAACAAACCCAGAGTACTGGGCCCAAATGCAAACTACAGACATAAAATAAACATACATGAAACAACATGACTACTAACAACAAGCCCCTCCAACAACCCTGGAGGGTGGGCCGACAAACCAGCTCGGTCCAGCAAAATTGTGAGTACATCCGTTTAGCTTCGTACAGTGCCTCCACGGCACATGCACACCCACCTGATACAAGTCTGGCAGGATTTTATCACCCGCCGCTTCCTGCCTTCACCTCGCTGGTGGGACCCCATCTTTGGGCCCTAGCCCTGCTGATGCGGTTTATTTCTGGGAGACGTGTGGATGCACCAGGTGTGAGTTCGGACTCAATTTGTATTGAAGGAGAATGCTGCTTGTCAGTCGACCCTCGGATGACCGGACGGAACCTGTGATGGGCTCGGAATGAGGTGGACGTCTGGGCTCGGATCAGAGGGTTCGGATCCGAGGTCTTGTGTACCTGCAGATGGTCCTGAAACACCGGGGTTTATCTCGGTGGCAGACCCTCCGACGATCTAGTCAGTCTTTGTGAGAGAGTAGCAATAACTAGGTGAATTTAAGTGGCAAAAGATTGGTTACCTGAAAAGGTGGGTGAGGGTCTAGTATTTATAGAGACTTTCAACCGGGTTTGGATCCGCTTGGGGGCCGGGTCTGAACCCGAAAGCCCATGGGCCTGACGTGGCAGAAGGCCCAGGGGGTTTAGGGCTGACGTGGCAATACCAAGAGTGGTATAGGGCTGACGTGGCAAATCCTTTGGTGGTATTTAGAGCTGACATGGCTGATCATGGGGCTCCTGTGTTCCTGGGAGAATCCGGTGGCCTAGGCTGTGCCAGGTCATCTTCATTCTTTATCAGACTGGGCAGACGGCTCGTGGAGCTGTGGTGGATCGGAGGCCGAGGGCCATCGAGACTCGTCGGATACGAGGAGGCCAGGTTTGTGGGGGTGAACTTAAGGTTCGGCGCCGACCCTGTGGTGGTTCGAAGCCGAGCCATATTGTTGTTTTCCCCATTTTGGAGTGAGAGCTGTACTGGGTCCTAGTGGGGCCCCAAGCCATTTTTACCCTACCACACAAGCCCCCCACTCCTGCGGGGGTGCGGGAGCTAGCCGTGGAGGAGTGTTTACGGTTGTAGAAATGGGATGACGAGCCATTGTGCTTTTCTGAGGGGACTACCCTGGTGTTAGACCTGACCTCGAGCTGTCGAGGGATTACGAGCTAACAAGGGCGATGGCGAGCTGGTGTTTCTTCCTGAGAAGAAGGCCCTGGTACTCGACCGAACCTCGAGAAGACGAGGGATTATGTGTCGGCAAGGGTGATGGCGAGCCGTTGTTTCTTCCTGAGAAGAGTACCCTGGTGCTCGACCGAACCTCGAGAAGACGAGGAATTATGTGTCGGCAAGGGTGATGGCGAGCCGGTGTTTCTTCCTGAGAAGAAGCCCTGGTGCTCGACCGCACCTCGAGATGACGAGGGATTATGTGTCGGCAAGGGTGATGGCGAGCCGTTGTTTCTTCCTGAGAAGAGTACCCTGGTGCTCGACCGAGCCTCGAGAAGACGAGGGATTATGTGTCGGCAAGGGTGATGGCGAGCCGGTGTTTCTTCCTGAGAAGAAGGCCCTGGTGCTTGACCGAACCTCGAGATGACGAGGGATTACGTGTCGGCAAGGGTGATGGCGAGCCGTTGTTTCTTCCTGAGAAGAGTACCCTGGTGCTCGACCGAACCTCGAGAAGACGAGGGATTATGTGTCGGCAAGGGTGATGGCGAGCCGGTGTTTCTTCCTGAGAAGAAGGCCCTGGTGCTCGACCGAACCTCGAGAAGACGAGGGATTATGTGTCGGCAAGGGTGATGGCGAGCCGTTGTTTCCTCCTGAGAAGAAGGTTTAAGTCGCGTGGTCTGTCGCCTTAGTGGAGTATTGATGGCATTTTCGGGATCCTTGCGATGTTTCAATTCTCTAGGGGCATTAAATGACGCCGCCTAATGACTGCAGGTGGCACATGGGCTTCCGTTGATTGGCTTTCCCAATGTCATAAAGGCTGGTCCGTGGGGGAGGCTATAAATACCTCTCACCCCCTAGCGGGCTTGATCTCAGCAGGGGTGGTCCAATGGCCACCAGAGGTGTCTGCTTCGGCGGATGTCTCTCTTCTGAAAAAACATTTTTTAGCGACAAAGGGGCCTCGAATTGGTGGCGACTCTTCCGTCCGGATCCTTTTTCGGGTCAGACGACCGTCATACGGTTGTTTGGCCCGAGAAAGATCAGGACGGGAGGGGTACCCACCGTGTTCTGGACCTGGGGCTGAAGAGCCTCGGATATGCGGGTCGATCTGCTTTCTTGTTAGGGTTCTAGGTGATGGTGGCTTTCCTCCCACCCGTGAACAATTCGGGGTTTCGGCCGACGAGGCCTTAAGTCCCGAGCTGTTCGCGGGTGAGAGAGGAGCCAACCGAGCCCTGGAGCCCGGGGCGCAGGCGATGGTGGCTTTCCTGCCACCCGGGAACAATTTGGGGTTTTCGGCTGCCGAGGCTGTAAGCCCCAAGTTGTTCGCAGGTGAGAGGGGAGCCGACCGAGCCCTGTAGCCTTAAATCCTTAAAAAAGAATATTTTTCTGCCGAGTACTTCATTAGACCCGACCCCTGTGTCTGGCTGCCAGCCTGGCGCTGGATGACGTCAGCAGCTCACGTTTCAAGGACGTGGCGCGATTTTCTAGGCGGCTGCTACACGTCAATCGGTGAATAGTAATTGCAGAAATCGAGGAGTCGTTTTTGCCCTCTATAAATGTTCCCCCCTCTCCCCCTACCGTCCACTTCTTACTCGCCTCTTTTTCTTTCTAAAAATCTCCCAACATTTCAGTCTTCGTCCCTACCGTTCGCTGTATCAGGCTCGTTCTGCCGAAGCGACCCCAGGTTTGTTGGTAAGTTTGTTTAGTTTAGGCACAGATGGATAGGGCTCAGTCTGGCTCGTCGGCGTCGACGTCTGGGGGGGACGTAAAACCCGCCTCCAAACCGACTTCGTGGGAGGAGTCTGATCTCGAGGGGGAGTCTGTAGGCGAGGATCAGCCAGTGTATGATGTGAAGCCGCTACGGTCTCGGAGGCTTTTTGTTGTGGAGAGTAGCGATCCTGAGGAGGGGGGCGGTAGTTCCGCCGAAGTTCAGATTCTAGGGCTGGTTTCTGAAGAGGAGGGGGAGCCGAAGGGGCTCAGATAGGAGGTCAGGGCGTGGGCTCGAGTTCCCTGCCGACAGGTCTGGGGCGATTATCTACCCCTTCCCCGGAACGAACCAAGAAGAAGAAGAGGGCTCCGAAGAAGAAGGGGTCGAGAATTGGGGGCTCGAGTCAGGCGCCTGTTAACTTGATGACAGGGTCGCCTGTACAGCCTAAGCCGTTCCGCCGGTACCCCGACGATCTTTCTGATAAGGAGGTGTGTGGGGTCCAGCCGTCGTCGCCGAGCCGGAAGAGGGTGATAATGGTCGCACTTCCGACCGTTCTGGAGGCAGATAACTTGGAGGCTTTGCGGTTGGCGTACCATATAGGGTCCAGCTATGAGCTCATGTTGCCGAGCTCCACTCTTCGACCGACCGACCCCCTGCCGGATCGGTATTGCGTCTTCCCTGTGGACGCCTTTATCTCCAGCCTGAGGCTGCCCGTTCACCCGTTCGTTCGTGAGGTGCTGAACTGGGCGTCCTTGGCGCCGATGCAGTACGGGCCCAATTCTTGGAAGCAGATCATCTGCTTCGTGTTGCTGTGCGAGGAGCAGAGGGTACCTCTACGGCTGAACGTCTTCCGAGCGATGTTGATGATCGGCTCGTCGGCTGAGGGTATCTATTACATTTTGCCCCGGGGCAAGGGGAAGGTTGTCCATGGTCATCCGGACTCCATCAAGGAGTGGAAGAAGAAGTATTTGGTGATCCGGAGTGAGGAACCTTGGGACATTCCCGCTCGGTGGAACCACTCCAAGCCGAGCTATAAAACGCCGAAGCCGAGGGAACTGACCGCCGAGGAGTGGGGGTTTGTTGAGCGCCTCCGTTTGTCATGTAGTATCGACTGGGCGAAGGTGACCGAGGGCCACTTGGCAAATGTCGGACTGAGCCCGGCCGATCTATGTATGTAGTTGTTTCTTTCTTTTTGGCTTTGTTGTTCCTCTGTGCTCATTGTCCTTACTGGATCTTTTTGCAGATATGGATCCTGAGTCGATCAAGACGAAAAGGCTCGCCATGAAGAAGGAGGAGGCCGAGAAGAAGATGAAGACGAGGGGGTCGTCCCAGGTGGTTTCCGAGGCCCCAGTTCAGCTGAGGGCCAAAAGGACTCGCTCGGAGACGGTCAAGGACACGGTGGTTCAGGGCGGTTCAGACCAGGGCAAGGTCACCGATCTCGATAAGGGAAAGGGCCCTCTGGCGGATCCGGAGATAGAGGAGAGGCCTCGGCGACCGTGGGTGCCGAGCTGGTCGATCCGCGAGGGAGACTGTTTGACCCGTGGGCGGCAAGCTGTCGAGGTGGCGAGTAAGCTGGCGACCCCCCAGGATCTTTCGGAGATGAAGACCGAGACCCTGGATGAGGCGTATACTCGTCTCGCACAGGCCAATGTGCTGGTAAGTCTGTCAACCTCTCTTGATCCGTGATTACGTTGTAGAGGAGGTTCCCTTAGTTGTGCTCGGTGACTACAGGCGACCGTGCAGGGGGCCCATGTGAGGGGCCTTTACGAGGCCGCTTTGAAGCGGGAGCGCGACCGGGCGGACAAGGCCGAGCAGGAGACGAAGGAGATGAAGATAGAGCTCGAAGGCTCTCAGAAGAGGGAGCAAGAGATGAAGGCGGCCTTCGACAAGGAGAAAGGGGAATGGGCAGAGAAGATGGCGGCTCAGGAGAAGGAGTTTGCCAAGGAGCGGGAACAGCTGACAGAGACGGGTCAGCTCCTGGTGATCAAGGCTCAAGACGAGTGTTATGCGAAGGCACTCAGCCATGTGAGGCACTTCTACCCGACCCTTGATCTGTCCAATTTCAAGTATGACATGGAGGTCGAGGGGACACCGAAGACCCCTGGCGAAGGAGGGCCTGCTCTCGACCCGCCCGTCGACCCCCTCGTGGACCCGCCTGCCGATGCTGAGGTGGGAAAATAAGTTGTATAATTTTTGTCTTTCTATTTCCTTCTCTCGATTGTATTTGCCTCCCGCGGACTGGCCACCGCATTTTTTGTAAGAAGCGACTCAATTTATAACAAAGGAATTTTTGACCGGCCAAGTGTTTTGACTTCGGGTGTTTCCGATCCTCCTTGCTTATGTGTTTTGAGTTGGCTGGTTTTCTTGTAGGTTGCGGCTCCTCTTCCCGAGGTGGACCCCTGTCGTTCCGACGTGGCGTGGCTCCGGAGCAAAGTGGAAGCCTTGGAGGCCACGTTGGTTCGCTACCGAAAGGGGGCTCGTGACACTGATGCGGCCTTTAACTATTATCGGAATAAGTCTGAGGCCTTAAGTGAGGAGGCGAGCCGGCTGAGGAGGGCGATGGTGGACCGGGACCTCGGGGGTGTCGGACTTGGGCCTATCATGTCGAACGCCTCGGTACAGAGGCCGTCTTCCGAGAGGTTACTTCGCGATGTCATAGTGGAGAAGGAGATGGAGATACACCGCTACAAGACGATGCTGGGAGTCTCGTCATCTTCCTCCGTGGGTCGGCGAACGGAGGGGGTTCCTTCTGCGCTGCTCTTGCTGGAGCGCATGCGACCAGTGGATGCCCAGAGCTCCGTGGCTGGCGTGTCGACATTGGCTGAGCCCAAGGACCGCCATGATGAGGAGAGGGCTCCTAGCCGTTCGGTCGGAGTGGTCCCGCCCTTTGTTGGACCTAAGGGGCCCTAAGATGGTGGCTTCCTTTAGTTTGAGATGAGTGGAGTGGTCCTGTAACGGTCTTTGTTTGTTTTCTCATAACCAAATAAAGGAGTATGGATAAAGAATTCTTTTCCTCCTTTGCTCTGTTGAGAAGTGCGGTGAATGATGTCGGAGGCGTGGTTCGGCTTCGTCGATCCGTGAGGGATCAACGCGGGGCCTTAGGAAGAGCCCTTGGCCCGAAGCTGGATTGGACCTACCAAGACGCTGGGGATGATACCAGAGTGAGGACTCGAGTGCCGATCTACCGAGTCATTTGAATTTTGACAAAAAAGAGATTTCTCTCATACTAGATAGGGACGGTCGTCGAAGCCGCCCTTTACACATGAAAGTTTACAAAGGGTTTTACACACATTAGCCAAGTTAGAACCTAAGTTCGCTCCTCCAGGAACTTCATTAGGTGCTCGGCGTTCCAGGGTCGGCTGATGAGCCGGCCGTCCGTATCCGCCAGTCGGTACGTACCAGGGCGTACAGCCTCGACTACACGGTATGGGCCTTCCCAGTTGGGGGCCAATTTCCTCTTCTTGGTTGGATCAGAGACGGACAGTTTTCGTAGCACGAGGTCTCCCGCCTTGATGTTAGTGGGGCGGACTTTCTTGTTGTAAAACTTCTCGATCCGTTGTTGGTAGATGTTTCTCCGGATTGAGGATTTCTCCCTGACTTCGGCGATGAGGTCCAGGTTGGCCCTTAAGCCTGATGAATTGCCAGCTTCGTCGAAGGCCATGATACGGGGAGAAGGCAGTCCGACTTCGACGGGGATGACTGCCTCCGTCCCATAGGTCAAGGCGAACGGCGTCTCTCCCATGGGGATCCTCTTAGTGGTTCGGTACGCCCATAGCACACTAGGCAGTTCTTCGACCCAAAGCCCTTTGGGAGAACTGTCGAGGCGCTTCTTGAGGCCGTCGAGGATTTGCCTGTTCGCGTTCTCTGCTTGGCCATTGGACTGAGGGTGGCAAATAGCGGAGAAGCGTTGCTGGATACCGATGTCCGCACAGAAAGTTTGGAAGTTCTGACCCTGGAATTGGGTTCCGTTGTCTGTAACGAGGATCCGGGGGATGCCGAACCGGCAAATGATATTTTTCCAAAAGAATTGTTGTACTTGGCGCTCGGTGATCTGGACAGAGGTTCGGCTTCGAGCCATTTGGTGAAGTAGTCGATGGCGACTATCAGGAATTTCTTTTGTCCTACTGCTGGGGGGAAGGGCCATACAAGGTCCATGCCCCACATGGCGAACGGCGTAGGGCTTGCCAGGGATCGGAGATTGGCTTGAGGAAGCCTTTTGATAGGGGAGAACCTTTGGCAGGGGCCGCACCTTTTGACTAAGTCTTGCGAGTCCTGAAGCATGGTCGGCCAATAGTACCCCTGATTTAGGGCCTTCCGAGCAAGTGTCCTGCTCCCCATGTGGCATCCGCCGATCCCCTCGTGTAGGTCTTTGAGGGCGTAGCTGGCCTCGCCGCTAGTGAGACAGCGGAGGTATGGTTTGCCGTCGGCCAAGGTGTATGAGCGTTTGAAGAGGATGTCATTAATCATGACAAATCTCTTAGCTCGGATTCTGACTCGTCTGGCCTCGGCTCTGTCTTCAGGGAGCTCGGCATTGATTAAGAATCTTCGGATGGGAGTGGTCCAGTCGTCTGGGCTGGCATCATCTTGTACACACATCGCCTCCGGCTCTAGGTCATTGATACTTGGCTTTAAGAGGATTTCTATGAGCACTGTCCGATCGAGACCCTCTAAGGAGGAAGAGGCGAGTTTGGATAACGCGTCTGCTTGAGCGTTCTGTTCCCTGGGACTCTGATAACCGTGGCAGAGCTGAAGGACGCCAGGAGTCGTCGGACTGCCGCCAAGTATCTTATCATGCGATCATCGCGGGCTTCGTATTCTCCGGTGATCTGGTTGACTACGAGTTGAGAGTCGCTGAAGGCCCGGATTTGCTTGGCTCCGGCTCGGTAGGCGAGGGTCAATCCGGCGATCATGGCCTCATACTCTGCCTCGTTGTTGGAGGCCGGAAAGTTGAGGCGAAGGGAGTATTGAAGTAGGAATTGGTCGGGGCCATGAAGGATGATGCCTGCTCCGCTCCCGGTTTCGCATGATGAGCCGTCGACAAAGATTTCCCAGGTCGGATCCGAGCTCTCGATGCTGGGCTGCTCGGAGGCGGTGCATTCAGTTATAAACTCGGCGAGGGCCTGTCCTTTAATGGCCACCCTCGGATGATAGCTGATGTCAAACTGACTCAGCTCAATTGACCACTTGACTAAGCGGCCGGAATTTTCGGGCTTGTGAAGGACAGTCTTTAGTGGCTGGTCTGTCAGTACTTGGACGGAGTGGGCCTGGAAGTAAGGACGGAGCTTCCGGGCTGCCATGATTAAGGCATAGGCCACCTTCTCTATCCTTGCGTACCTCGTCTCGGCTGGGAGTAGTACTTTGCTCACATAGTACAATGGCCTTTGGACTCCTTCCTCTTCTCGGACGAGGACAGCGCTGAGGACGTTGTCCGAGGCCGACAGGTATAGCCAAAGTGGCTCGCCCGGCTCGGGTTTGCTGAGGAGAGGTGGGTTGGCGAGGTATTGCTTCAGTTGTTCGAAGGCTTCTTGTTGATGGGTACCCCACTCGAAGCCCCCTTTTCCGCGTAAGGCCTTGAAGAAGGGGAGAGACTTCTCCCCTGACTTGGAGAGAAAACGGCCGATTGCAGCCAACCGGCCTGTGAGCCTCTGAACCTCCTTAACATTCCGAGGGGGGGACATGTCCATAATGGCTTGGATTTTCTCGGAGTTTGCCTCAATGCCGCGTTGGCTGACAATGAACCCCAGGAATTTTCCAGTGGAGATGCCGAAGGCGCACTTAGCCAGGTTGAGCCTCATGTTATGATGTCGGAGGACACCGAAGGCCTCTTCGAGGTCGGCAACGTGGTCTGGTCCGGCCCGGCTTTTGACGAGCATGTCGTCGACGTAGACTTCCACGTTGCGGCCGATCAGGTCTTTGAATATTCTATTGACGAGCCGTTGGTACGTGGCTCCGGTGTTTTTCAGCCCGAAGGGCATAATGCGGTAACAATAAAGACCCTAGTCGGTGACGAACGAGGTTTTGGGGATGTCTGGTAGAAACATCCGGATCTGATTGTACCCCGAAAATGCATCCATGAAGGACAGTAGTTCATGCCCCGAGGTTGCATCGATTAAAGCGTCGATGCGGGGGAGGGGGAAGGGATCTTTCGGACATGCTTTGTTAAGATCCGTGAAATCGATGCAGATCCGCCAACCCCCTGTTGCCTTCTTTACCATAACAACATTGGCCAACCACTCGGGGTAGCTGACTTCCTGAATGAATCGAGCGGACAAGAGTTTGTCCACTTCTGTCTTCACAATTTGTTGCCTCTCCGGGGCGACTTTGCGCCTCTTTTGGACGACCGGCTTAGAGTCAGGGATGACGCTCAGCCGATGCATAATCAAGTCTTCGGAGATCCCGGGCATGTCGGAGGGCTTCCAAGCGAAGAGGTCAACGTTGCGACGGACGCAGGCGATGATGCCTGTTTTCAAGTCCCGAGTAAGCGAGCGGCTTACCCGGAACCACTTTGATTCATCCTCGGCGTTGAATAGGACCTCTTCTAGTTCGTCGACAGGCTCGGGGGCTGGGCCATCCCTCTCGGGTTCGAGTTCAGCGGCGTCGAGAGGGGATACACCCCCTCCGACGTCGGCTATATAGCACGACCGCGCGGCTTCGTGGCTACCTCGGACGATGCCGACCCCTTGGGGGGTGGAAAATTTGAGTTTCAGATGGTAGGTTGAAGGTACCGCTTGGAGGGAGTTCAGTCCGGGTCGGCCGAGGATGGCGTTGTAAGCTGCCTTGATGTTGATAATCATGAAATCCATGGATTCGGTCCTCTTGACAGTAGCCGATCCCGCGATGACGTCGAGGGTAACAATTCCTTCTGTTACGACAGGGGCACCGGAGAATCCATGCAACGTGTGTCCGGCAGGCTTGAGCTTTCCTCCGGGCAACTTGAGGCTCTCGAAGGTTTTGAGGAAGAGAATATTAACTGAGCTACCGTTGTCAACGAGGATTCGGCGAACCTCACAGTTAGCCATGTGGAGGCTGATGACGAGGGCATCGCAGTGGGGTAGGTGAACGTCTTCGAGGTCTTCTCCTGAAAAGGAGACTGGCCCTGGTTGTGGCTTGGACGAGGGGTTGTTTTGGACAGCATTCGCCTCTTGGATGAAGGCTTTTCGGGATGGATTTGACCCTCCTCCCATCGGCCCTCCGTGGACACAGTGCAAGATGAAGGGCGTATCTGCGGTTCCCTCGGACCCGAGATCCTGACCACGGAGGTGGGTCGGAGTAGGGTTCGGAGGCGAAAGTCTCCGGTTCCTATCATCTCGCCGATCCCGTCGGCCTTCTCGGGTGAACTGTCGGAGGAACCCTCGTGAAATGAGTTCCTCAATTTCATCTTTCAGGGCTCGGCATTGGTCGGTATCGTGCCCACGATCTCTGTGGAAGCGGTAGTAGAAGCGCTGATCTTGATTCCTGTTGTTATTAGATCGGGGAGGTAGCCGGACGAGGCCTTTGTCTTCGATTTCTAAGAGGATGGCGGATACGCTATGTGTCAAGGGAGTGTACCTCTCGAAGCGGGGGACCGGCGGGATCTTCTATATGGCCCCCGCGTCCCTCGGGGCCTTCTTTGATGGTTCGACTTCTTCGGCCTTCCGTTTTCCCTTCGAGGTGGCCTCCCTAGCATCTTCGGGGCTAAGGGCCTCTTCTGCCCTAATGTATTTCTCAACCCTGTTGAGGAGATCGGGAAAGTCGATGGGGGGTCTCTTCGCCAGAGAAGCTTTCAGCTGTCCATGACGAACGTTGTGCCGAAAGGCCGCAGAGGCGACGCCTGGATCAAGAGAGGAGACCGACCTTGCCTCCGTGGTAAATCTCCGGACAAACACTCTGAAGGACTCTCCCTCTATCTGCTTGAGCCCAAGTAAAGAGGCGCTGGTCCTTTCCGCCTTCCGGCTGGTGACGAAGTGGGCGAGAAAATTGCCCTCTAGTTGGTCGAAGGAGTAAATGGAGCCGGGGGTGAGTTTCGAGTACCATTCACGAGCCGGACCCCGAAGTGTGGCGGGGAAGGCTCGGCACAGCAAGGGATCCGAGGTGCTGTGAATCATCATGAGAGTTTTGAAACCTTCCATGTGATCAGCGGGATCTCCCTCGCCGTCGTAGGTCTCGAATTGAGGTGGTCGGAAATTCCTGGGTATTTCCGCTTGGAGGATGGGAGCAGAGAAGGGAGGACGGATAGGTCTGTACCCCTGAGCCGCTCGTCAGTCGCCATCTCCTATATGATCGAGGCGATCCTCCATTTCTTGGAGGCGCCTTAGGAGTATGCCATCGTCTTCTGGCTGGATCGTTGACGGGCGCGACACGCTGGCCTCGGCATCCGACTCGGTTTGGGAGCGGAGGGTTTCCTCCCTGGGGGCCCGTTGGAGGGCCCCGAGAATTTCTCTCCGGAAGTCTTGGAACTCTTTGTGAGTGACGGGGGCTCCCTCGACCCTGTTTGGTTGGTCGGAAGGCTGCCTTCCGATGCGGCTGAGTGCTGACCTCCGTCCCTTGGGCGGCGGTCTCGGATGGTTCGGGGCCGGGTTGGAAGCGGTCCTTCCCCTGCTGCGGCTAATTTGTCGGTTGACGATTACTCCCCGTAGGTCGGGCTGGACTGTACGGGTGGCGCTCCGCCGGGATCCCTGATGGGAATCCCTGTGCCTCGATGCGCGTGGCCCAGCATTGGTATTTGGTGGGGGTGAGTCTCGTCGGTTGACGGAGGAAACAGCCCCCTTGCCCTTTGAGGCCATGAGAGTTCGGTCTGTCGAGGTACCTTGATGGTCGTGCTTGGGTCGGCCTCTGAAGCAGTGTTCCCACAGACGGCGCCAACCTGATGCGGTTTATTTCTGGGAGACGTGTGGATGCACCAGGTGTGAGTTCGGACTCAATTTGTATTGAAGGAGAATGCTGCTTGTCAGTCGACCCTCGGATGACCGGACGGAACCTGTGATGGGCTCGGAATGAGGTGGACGTCTGGGCTCGGATCAGAGGGTTCGGATCTGAGGTCTTGTGTACCTGCAGACGGTCCTGAAACACCGGGGTTTATCCCGGTGGCGGACCCTCCGACGATCTAGTCAGTCTCTGTGAGAGAGTAGCAATAACTAGGTGAATTTAAGTGGCAAAAGATTGGTTACCTAAAAAGGTGGGTGAGGGTCTAGTATTTATAGAGACTTTCAACCGGGTTTGGATCCGCTTGGGGGCCGGGTCTGAACCCGAAAGCCCATGGGCCTGACGTGGCAGAAGGCCCAGGGGGTTTAGGGCTGACGTGGCAATACCAAGAGTGGTATAGGGCTGACGTGGCAAATCCTTTGGTGGTATTTAGAGCTGACATGGCTGATCATGGGGCTCCTGTGTTCCTGGGAGAATCCGGTGGCCTAGGCTGTGCCAGGTCATCTTCATTCTTTATCAGACTGGGCAGACGGCCCGTGGAGCTGTGGTGGATCAGAGGCCGAGGGCCATCGAGACTCGTCGGATACGAGGAGGCCAGGTTTGTGGGGGTGAACTTAAGGTTCGGCGCCGACCCTGTGGTGGTTCGAAGCCGAGCCATATTGTTGTTTTCCCCATTTTGGAGTGAGAGCTGTACTGGGTCCTGGTGGGGCCCCAAGCCATTTTTACCCTACCACACCTGCAGATCGAAACTCGCAGCCTCCCACTAACTTCACCACTCATCCTACAAACACGCCAGCCGCTCCTACAGCCGCTACCAAAGAAATAGCCGTGGAGAGGATACCTTCACCTCTCACACGATCGCGCTCTTCTCCTGTGATTTCTCACCAAGCAACTATATGCTCCCCCCACCTAACACCACCCTCCAGGAGAGAGCCGTGTAGAGGATACCTTACCTCTCTCACGCTCAAGCTCTTTCCGGCGATTTCTCACCACACAGACTTATCTCACCTCAAACTCCCAATACGAGGAAAGAGGTGACGCTGTCACGAGGCAGTGGCCTAAGCTGGAGGAAGGTCAATAGCCAGATAGTAAGCACTGTGGAGACTGTACCGACGACATCGTAGGACACACCCGACCCACCACACCCCAACCCCACACCCCCTCACCCGCAACAAACTGACTTCACACATCACGGAGGGATCCCATCTTTGGGCCCAAGCACCACAAACGTCACTCGCACAAAACTACAAGCTTCCCACCCCAGCCCCAGCAAAAGCACTGACAAAAGCACCCTCAACCACAGAAAATCAGATCGGGGGGGGGGGGCACCCAAACCGTAACCACAGCATCGGGGTCGCGGGGGGGCACCCAAACCGGGGGCACAGCAAATCAGATCTTCTAAATCTATCTACCAGATCTAGAAAATCTTTTATAAAAAAATCCACTTACAGCGACACCGGAGAAGACGGATGAGGGATTGCCACAAACTCTCTGACAATCCAGCTTCACCATAGAGTAATCCTCTCCTTTCCTAGACTGAGCCGAAGTCCCGAAACGACCCCCCGGCCTCTCCATCTTCTCCGTCGTCAGCTCCCTACTGATCAGCGCCGCCAACGGCACCATTCTCTCCTCCTTTGATGCCATCTTCGAATCGATGAGACTCACTCTAGAAGAAGAGGAATCATAGAAGAATCGGAGGGGGTGGGGCACCCAAACCGGGGGTGGGTGTGGTGGGGTGGGGGGGCTGCCTGGCCCAAACCAGCCGTAACTCGCTGGACGCGCCGCTCGCTAGCCGCGTCGCCCCGTCGAAGTCTCTGCCAGAGTTGCGAGGAGATCGCGCGCCTGAGCTGCGATGGAGAAGGTCGAGGTCGGTGGGGCATGGAGAAGAGGAGGGGGGACGACGGGGAGGGGGCAGCGGCGCTGAGGGCAAGCCGCCGCCGCCCCAAGGGGTTAGATCTAGGGTTTTCAAACAAGCTAGCCTTAACCTCTGCCAGAGCTGCAAAGGAGATCGCGTGCCTGAGCTGCGATGGAGAAGGTCGGGGTCAGTGGGGCGTGGAGAAGAGGAGGGGGGGATGACGGGGAGGGGGGTGGCGGCACTGAGGGCAAGCCGCCGCCGCCCCAAGGGGTTAGATCTAGGGTTTGGTGTCTTAGGAGAGAGTTGGTAGGAGATCTCTAGATCGTTGGATGTTGCTATCGACCAATATTATGCAGGTGCTTTGTTCCCCTATGTATCCCCTGTTCAAAGGAAACGATAAGGCTTTGAGTTACATTTAATTAACCAAGAGAAATATTTCTTAATTTAGTAGCAATATGTATTACTAGTTGTATGAGTTAGGGGTATGTGAATTATAATCATATATATATATATATATATATATATATATATATATATATATATATATATATATATATATATAAGAGAAGTGAATCTCATATAGAGTATGAGAATATTTTCCTCATACAAAGTGATTAAACTCATTTGGTGGGACCCTTATGGAAGATCCACTTCGTCCATCATGTTTATCATACTAATGGATGTATGTGCAGAAAAAATTAAGTGGTTTGGAGGTCATTCACTCATGCATCATGTGGTTGAAAAAAGAACGATTTCAACAGTAATACAAATCGAACCACAAATTGGACACACATGATGCATGGGTGAATGACCTTCAAACCACTTGATTTTTTCTACACATACATATATTAGCATGATAAAAATGATGAACGGACTGGATCTTCCATAAGGACCCCACCAAATGAGTATAATCACTTTGTATGAGAAAAATTTTCGCACATTATATATACTAGTATATCGCACGTGCGATGCACGTGCGATATAATATATATATAATATATATTATATATAACATGCGAGGTATTTTTAAAATTTTTAAAAATATGTATTATACACGTGCGTTGCACGTGGAAAAAATGGGAAGGGAGAATGAAAAGGACAAAAAAAAATCTACCAACACGTGCGCTACACGTGTTGATACACACACTAAGGAATAAAAAATTGTTTATTTGTTTGAACCCCATCTCACCCATTATAATAGTTATAGATTATAGATATATCTCAAAATGGTCATTTTACTGCATGCAACACTAGTAGCAATCGATTTGCCTTAGGCACAGGACTACGAATTTGCTATGTTTGTTTCTTAAATTTATGCATAGTATAGTTTAGAATGAATAAATGTATGATTTTTCTAATTAGCAGACAAATCGAGACAAATACATACCCCCTATAGAGCTGCACTTATCAAACTAATTAACTGTCATTTGCTAAGATTAGGAGACGGGAAGAATACCCATGGGACCTTATAATTATAATCAAAGTCATCGATCTATGTAATTGATTTGTGTTTATCAATGGTTTCATTTCCTAATTACACGAAGAATCTCTCCTCTAATAATGTAAGGCGTGTTGAGATTAAGTTCGTTTGTGCACCCACTCTCTCTCTCTCTCTCTCTATGTATATTTTATTGCAAGGCTGTCGCCTATATGCCACTCGTTTGCTTGGTTTGAAAGCATGACTATGGGCGCAGGGCAGCCAACTAAGACTCATAAAGAACACGGAGTTTGACATGGCTGTACGTGCTCATGCTGGATATATCAATGTGTACGTGGATTAATTAATGATTAATTGTATGGCACATGTACACAACATATTTTTTGTAAAACCAATTTATACATGCATGTTTCAATTAGTGAGGAAAGGGAGCCTCAAAATTTTTCTCAAACAGTAGTTATATTATAAGTATTGTTCTAAATACGAAGCAGTATGCACATTATCGATTATTATATTTCTTATTTTATAAGACATGTATGCCAAAAGATCATATTGTTTCCAGATATTTTTTTGCATATATAGTTATAGTTTGTTATAAGTAATTTGCAATTATTTGTAACAAGATATATATGTGTCGAGATCAGGTAGGGGTCATGTTGGGTCTTGAGTATGCTGGCACGCTAATACAAAATTATTTCTCCCAACACGGGAGCGTTGGAGTTGCAGCGAAAGTAGGTAAATTTACAACATCAGCTTTTTCATTACAATAGTTATTATATATTATATTATAGATAGATGGATAAAAAGATAGATAATAATTTATAACGTGTGATGCACATTTAATGTACTAAAAAAATTAAAGTAAAAAAATCTGACGTAGTGAGGACGTGTGATGCACATTTAATATATTTAAAAAAATTAAAGTAAAAAAAATGATGTAGTGAGGACTCGAAGCTGAAACCTCCTTCATATTAGTTATGCACGTGCAATGCACGGGTTGGTAGATTGACAAATGACACAAAGGTCTTCTCCCATTATAATATTAGAGACTAGTAATTGCCACGTGCAATGCACGTCTTAATAAATATAGTTTCTTAAAAGTAAAAAATTTAGACGTAGTTTGAGTTTGAACAGAAAACTTATTTTATAATAATTATGCACGTGTGTGGTAGATTAGCAAAAGACACGCCTTCTCCGATTATATTATTAGAGATTAGCGATTAGAAATGTTAATTAAACTGAAACATTGTATTGCACCATAATAATACTTATCCTCACTGTTGGTTAAGAACGTGATGTCACATGACAAAGAAAAAACAATGCATTGTATGCTTATTATACCTGCTATTAATTGTCGAAATATACTCCACTTGAAGTTGGAAAACATGTAGCTGGCATTGTACAGTGTACAAGCACTGCCTCCCTTTCTCTTCGATTCCAACTGTACACATTTGACCAACCTACCTATATATGCCAAAGCAACACCATGGAACCTTCACTCGCCCTACAGCTAACTTCCCTTCCCTTCCATTCTTGTTTGTCCATTACTCAAATTCCAACCCCTATATAAACAACCTTGCCTCACCTAGCTAATTCCAACTCAAACTCAATCTTCCACTCCACTCTCTTCTTGCTCTCTCTCTCTCTCTATATTGATCACCAATGGCGGCTTCTAACCTTCTCCTCCTCATCATCACCTTCCTCCTCCTACACTGTTTCTCTCTATCGTGTTCCGCGAGGCATCTAACCGCTTTAGTTTCAGACCAACCCCAAATCCCCATGACCTACCACAACGGCGCCCTCCTCACCGGGCCCATCTCCCTAAACCTCATCTGGTATGGTAACTTCACCCCCTCCCAGCGCGCTATCGTCACCGACTTCCTCTCCTCCCTCTCATCCAAATCCTCCACAACCACCACCAACCACCAACCATCCGTTGCCACGTGGTGGTCCACCACCCACAAATACTTCGCCCAAACCAAAACCCGATTTCCAACCCTCACAGTTGGTGACCACATCCTCGACCCCTCCTACTCCCTCGGCAAATCCCTCTCCTCATCCCAACTCGCAGCTCTCGCATCAAAAGGCCGCAGAAGCTACGCAGTAAACATCGTGCTTACCTCTGCCGACGTGGCCGTGGAGGGCTTTTGCATGAGCCGGTGCGGGACGCACGGCTCGTCTTCTAGCTCTAGGACAAAATCTGGCCGCTTCGCTTATATCTGGGTTGGGAATTCGGCCGAGCAATGCCCCGGGCAGTGCGCGTGGCCGTTCCACCAGCCGGCTTACGGGCCGCAGACGGAGGCGCTGGTGGCGCCGAATGGGGATGTAGGGGTGGACGGGATGGTGGTGACGCTGGCGAAGATGCTGGTGGGTACGGTGACCAACCCGTTTGGGAGCGGGTTCTTTCAGGGGCCGAAGGAGGCGCCGCTGGAGGCGGGATCGGCGTGCAGTGGGGTGTACGGGAAGGGGGCGTACCCTGGGTACGCAGGGGAGTTGCTGGTGGACCCCACCACGGGGGCCAGTTACAATGCCAATGGGGCCCATGGAAGGAGGTACTTGCTTGCGGCTGTGTTTGACCCGTTGACTCAGGCTTGTTCAATGTTGGTGTAAAACATGGAGATTAGGAAAGAAGGAGCTAATTAAGTAAGATTTAGGTAGTATTGTTCTTTGATTCTTTGGATGAAAGTTGTAACCTTGTAACAAATAAAATAATATATAATTTTTTATTTTTTATTACTATTGGATAAATTTTACTATTTCTGCACCTTAGGCTTTGATGATTTTGTTTAAAAAAAAATATTCCACCATTTTTAACTTGAGTTATTCACCAACTCTTTTACTTCAAAACCTAAATCAAATTTTTCGTGAACATATCAACAGAAAAACAATTTTTTTTTTTTTTTGCAAGTATTGTTGTAGCAGAAAGCTAAAGGTTTTAGCTATCTGCAAGAAGGTCATGTTCTAAATAATTAATTAGTTAGTAAAAGACTTTTTATTGAAATTTAATTATTGGGCAATTAAATTGAAATAAATAGTTAATATATTTTCAACTTAAATATATGTGGTTGAAATTGTATAGTCAACTACTGTTTATATAGCGGACAATTTTAACTCTCCAATTATAGTATTCTATAGAAAAACCTTTAAAATAAAATAAAATTTTCTCAAGCATGAAATTGATTAGCCCAGTTATTAAACCCATATGCTTGCAGCCCCCACAATCAGAAAACAATCTGTATCATATCACACAAAACCAAATACAGAAAGACCATCGGATTCCCTCATTATCCGCACACCCTTCATGATCTCCAAAAAAGGAGCAGCAAAATCAACAACAGCCGCGACGACCGCCCAAGGTTCCAACCGACATCCGGACCCCCCACATCACAGCCGTGTGGACGCCCAAGGTTCCAACCGACCATGGGTCCACGATGCGGTCAGATGTGGGCCGAGTGCTTCTCACTCGAACGTGACCGATTTACGACACGTCATTTCGAATCGATAAGCCAGTCGCACAAGGGGAGAGGCCGCTTCCAACTCGGTCTCGAACCATCGTAGATGGCCATCCCCAGAGCGCGATCCAGAACACATCCGCTCGCCCCGTGGACCTCCGCCCCCGCTGGACTCGGTGGGGCAAGCCCCCGTTACGTGGGTCGAGTTCCAAAATTTTTCGGACGAGGGCCAGGGAACTGAGGTCCGCAACAGCTCTGATCCTCGGTCAGGAGCAAGGGACGGCGAATCCTACGGATCGGCCCACCCCCAGGAACAAGTAGGCCCCATCCTCCGACATTTACAGGAGATGGAGAACCGCTTCGCCCATCTCGGTGAGGGCAGACCAATGCCGGGTCATGATCATCAGCCGACCGGACCCCCATTCTCTCCCGAAATTTTGAAAGCCGATATACCCCGAAATTTCAGGCCTCCCCAATTCGAGACCTACAACGACGAGGATGATCCCGCTGATCACATGGAGGGGTTTAAGACCCTCATGATGATTCACAGCGCTGCGGATCCCTTCTTCTGCCGCGCCTTCCCTGCTACCCTTCGTGGTTCGGCTCGGGAATGGTTTTCAAAGCTCACTCCCGGCTCAGTCTTCTCGTTCGATCAGTTGGAAGTGAACTTCCTAGCCCACTTCGTGACCAGCAGAAAGGTCGAGAAGACGAGCGTGTCCCTTCTGGACCTAAGACAGAAGGAATTCACGTGCACTGCATGTATTTTTTTTTTGGGGACAGGCACTAGTGGAGATGTGATGGAACTTGAGAAACTTAAGTATATGCTCTTGGTCTGTTAATCCAACGGATGCGTTCCAGGACTGTTTGTTTTTTGTCTCGAGAGCACATTTGTATGTTCGTGTGTCGATGGTCTGCAGGCTTATTCACAGAGCATGCAGGGTGCATTCGCGTGTTGAGGATCGGCGAGCCTATTCACGCGATGTACTCGGTGTATCTGCACGTCGAGGCCTCGCAAGCCTATTCGTGGGGTACACGGTTGGGAGATGATTCTCCAGTTTTAGAGCTATTCTTACATAATTCTTGCGCGTCGAGGGCTGTGTTGTAGTGCCCCGTATTTTTAAATATAATTTTAAAGATTTATAAATGAATTAAAATAATTTTCTGGAGATTTAATAAATATTTTTCTAAAAGATTTATCTTTTACACGTGCAAAACACGTACAAATATTTTTGGTGTAAATATTCAATTTTATATTTTTGATAAATTCTCCTACTTATAATAGAGTACATTCTAAATTTTGGGACTTTTATGAGTAAAGAAATTATTTTTATAAATACCTCGAAAGAGAGGGGCTTTTATGTAAAAAGTCATTTTGATCTCAAATAAATAATGAAAATTTATTTTTACTGAATTTTGGGCTTTCCATGGTTATCATTGAAATTAAAATATATTTAAATTTTATTTAGAGTTGATTTGGTAAAGATTTAAACAAATATGGTGTTTTGCAAATATGGAATTTATGTTGGATCTTGTGCAAATATTTTGCTAGAAAGTAAAAGTCAGATATTTTTATTGGAAAATATAATATGCATTATTAGATATTATTTCTAAATTTTCTAGATTTTTACAAATATTTTATGATGTATTTGCAAATATTACAAAAAGAAAGACTTATGTGCAAAATTGCCATCCTAAGTACAAATCCAAATTTTACTTATTGCTGGGCTGTGCTGGATTGCTGGACAACTCAGTAGTAAAAGGATTTGATTTGGTTTTAATTTATTTAACTTATTTTAACTATTTTATAAAGAAAGGTTTATTTATGTAAAGTTATATTTTGAAATGATTATTTTGCAAATATATTTCAAACCCTAATTCTTCATTTCTGGCCTGTATAAAAGGTGGAGTGCAGCCGTCATACGCTGCACAACACAAGGTTTTATCATTTTTTTGTTTTCTTGGAGATTGAAAGAGAAGATCTTGGATTTCGCAAGGAAGGATTTTGCTTATTCAATTGGATTTCTTCATTTGAGGTGAGTGATATAAATGTTTTGTTGTTTTGTTTTATGTATGTGAGTGGCTTGTTTATTTTCTTTTGATTTGTGTATGTTGTATGAGAATGATATGAATGTTTTGATTGATTTTTGATGTTGAATTTCATCTATTAAAAAGCATGCTAGGGTTTGGTATGAATATGTATATTGGATGGATGAATGAAAAATTGGATCTTTGTGAAAAACCCTAGATACTTGCATGTGAATGATTTTAGATTTGTTGGAGAACCTAATATAAATTGTGAGTAGACTTTTCTTTTGGATTATTGATTTGATTGAGTATGATGGATATTATGCATTAATTAATTAAAGATGAAATTTTTGGACTATTGGTGAGTTGGATGAATACAACTTGGCCATGTTAAGGATAAATTTGATTTTGTTCATGAATCAGCTATAGAGAATAGTTGAGATTGAGTTGAGAAATTTTGAGAATGAATAATGGTTTAAAGGACCATGTTTTGAGAATTTGAGTTATGATGATTAAATTTGGGGATTTATACATTTTGGATTTAAAATGGGGATTTGTGATTTTATGAAAGATATTGTTTGAATTTGGATTTCTCAAATGCTAAGTTTAAATCTGAATATTTTGGTATTGATATGGTTTGGAATATAAAACAAAGTTATTTGATGTATGATTGATTTCTTAAAAACTCTAATTTTGATATGTGCACACATTCATGGTTTATTTGAAGAAGTTCATCAAAAGTTATTTTATCTATTCAAGTGGTTTTGATTGGTTTTTATGGATTTTTGTATATCCTATAAGTTGTATTTGATCATATCAGAAATATACTTTTTAGAGATTTCGTTTTGTAAAGTAAATCTTTGTATCGGTTGAATTGTGTACAACCAAAAGTATGCAGACTGAAGATTGACAGTCGACTGGTATGACTTCTCAGTCGACTGGCACGACCTGGCTACTGTTTTCAATAGTATTCTTGAAATTTGGTTCTGGACAGTCGACTGATGACTTTTACAGTCGACTGGTACCACTCAGATTATTTTTTCGAAGTTATTTTAATTTTTCTCTCTGGACAGTCGACCTATACCCTTTTACAGTCGACTGGTACCACTCATATTATTTTTTCGAAATTATTGTAATTTTTCTCTTTGGACAGTCGACCTATACCCTTTACAGTCGACTATTATACTTAGTATTATTTTCTTAAAGATGTTAGTTTTTCACTCTGGACAGTCGACTGAAGACCCTTTGCAGTCGACTGGTTCTGATGCTTTTTCTTGAGTTGTTTTGATGTTCTTTTAAATGATTTATTCTATAAATGTTTTTGGATCTATAACTTACTATTCTAAATATTATTCCTTCTACAGAACATATGTTTTCAAGATATTTTATTATTGGATTTGGATTCTGAAATTTTATAAAGATTTGGATATTGTTGATTGGAGAGGTTTCTCCCTTTGATCGTTTTGACGATGGATTAGTGAGTTTTGGTCTTATTGAGATCTCTAGAGGGTTGAGTGGGAGTCCTATGAACCGGCAGTTGAGATTGTTGAGTTAGACCTGGGGGGTCTTGGTTTAGTTAATGTTGAGTATTTAAGTCCGGCAGGATACACTAACTCTAGAGATGGGGATTTTGTGTTTTAATAATAACCAACTTAAGGACAGGCACTAGTGGGGATGTGATGGAACTTGGAAAACATAAGTATAGGCTCATGGTTTTGTTAGTCCAACGGATGCATTCCAGGACTGTTTGTTGTTCTGTCTCGAGAGGACATTTGTGTGTTCGCGTGTCGAGAGTCTGCAGGCCTATTCACGGAGCATGCATGGTGCATTCACATGTCGAGGGTCGGCAGGCCTATTCACGGAATGTACCTAGTGTATCTGCACGTCGAGGGCCTTGCAAGCCTATTCGTGGGGTACACGGGTTTGGGAGATGATTCTCCGGTGGTTGTTGTTGAGCTATCTTACATGATGCTTGCGCGTCGAGGGCTGTGGTGTCTATTCGCAGAGTATTCTGGATCTTGTTTTTCCATCACCGTAGCAGGATTAGTTACATAACGAGGGGTTATCCCTATAAAGTGGAGATCGTTAAGGGCTTGCACCGGACCTATATACTATGGAATGCATAGAATTCGACAAGTATGTATTAGAGAGTCAACATATAGAGCTTGTGTTTTCTTGACTTGGTTTATGCTTGTATTTTTCTGTTTTCTTTTTCCCCACTTGACACTTAGTCTAGATTCACCTGATGTTTTCATGTATTTTCATGCGTTACTTATTTGTTATTTCTTATTCCTTTATTCTTGCTGATGATACACGTTGTTGATGACTCAGTGTTTCATGATTTAATTATGTTGTTTGTTTTTATGTCACTCACACCTTTATGGCTGACCCCTTTAGTTTTGGGGGTTAGGGATCATCTCTAGCCTCATGTTTTACAGGTTGTTGTTGCTTAGAGCTTGGGGTTTGGATGCTTGAGATAGTTTTAAGATAAATTGATGTAATAGAGCTTTTGTGTAAATTATTTAAAAGAAGTGTTGTAAAAAGAAAGTTGTAATTCAAGGTATTTTGTATTCCACTGTGTTTGTAAAGATTGTTGTAATAAAAGTTAAAATAAAAATTATCTGTGTTTTTGGACTATGTGTACTATTACATTGAAGTTGATGCTGGGAATTGTGCCACATATTTTCTAAGATATTATATTAGAAATTCGGGGCGCTACATGTGGTGCCTATTCGCGGAGTATTCTGGATCTTGTTTCCATCACCATAATAGGATTAGTTGCATAACGAGGGATTTAACCCTATAAAGTGGAGATCGTTAAGGGCTTGCACCGGACCTATGTAGTATGGAATGCATAGAATCCGATAAGTATGCATTAGAGAGTCAGCATATAGCATTGATGTTTCTTGACTTGGTTTTATGCATGCTGTTTTCTATTTTTCCTATACTTGACATTTAGTCTTGTTCACTTGTTGTTTTCATGCTCTACTATTTACTATCTTATATTTCTTGATGTTTTCATACTTTACTTATTGTTATTTCTTATTTCATTTATTCTTGCTGTTAATACATATTGTTTATGACTTTATACTTTATGTTTTATTTATGTTGTTTTCTTTTGATGTCACTCACACCGTTATGGCTGACCCCTGTAGTTTTGGGGGTTAGGATTATCTCTAGCCTCATGTTTTACAGGTTGTTGCTTATAGCTTGGGATTTGGATGCCTGAGATAGAATGATGTTATGGCTTATGTAAAATTGTAAAAGATGTGTTGTAAAGAAAAGATTGTAATTCAAGGTATTTTGTATTCCGCTGTGTTTTGTAATCAAGTGATGTAATGAAAGTTGAAATAAAAATTATCTGTGTTTTTGGCTATGTTTACTAATGCAATTGAAGTTGATGCTGGGAATTGTACCACGTATTTCTGAGATATCATATTGAAAATTTGGGACGCTACATGTGCAGAACAGTGGGAAGAAGTGACAAGTTTGCTAATAGTGATAAGATTAAATCCAAAAGAAGGAACAAAAAAAAAACATTTGAAAGAGTAATAGAGTTATTTAATCTCACAGTGCCAAAGTGGGAAACCGATGCACGATATTAGGCAAATTAACATAAAAAGGAGCAGTGAGTTTGATAGAAGAAAAAAATAAAGAAGGATCGGAAATTATATAATGGGTAGTCCCAGTGTCAATGATCCAATGTATGAGGGCATTGAAAGATTGGAAAGAAATACTAAGTTGAGTACCTGTCATGTTCAAAGAGGGCTTTGCATTACCAGACTGAAAAAATGTCATAATCTGTTGAAACAATTCTAGGGTTAAACTAGGAGGCATGGCAGTCGAAGTTGTAGGCAAGTTAATTGGTGACGGTAGCAACGGGGTGGTACATGATGGTCAGTAAAGCCTAAGACCGGGAGGTGCAAGTTCGGGATGTAGCCGATAGCATCGATCTATGAGGTACCCCTTGGCAAAGTCACCAACAATTGTTAAAAAATATCTAGATCCACATAGAGATGGAGTGTGATAAAGACCTCAGACATCAACATGGATTAAATCAAAAACATTTGAAGAATCTGAAACACTTTTATTAAAGGATAAACGTGTTTGTTTGGCTAATGGACAAACAATACAGAATTGATTAGCAGAATTCAAGTTCAAAAAGGATAAGCATTTTGATGAGGCATGGCCAAAATGCTGATTTAATAAAGCAAAATTATTAGGAAATCTAGAAACTGTGTTGGTAGTGGTCAACTTATTGAAGGGACTTGCAAAGTAATACAAGCCAGCACGCTGTTCACCCGCTCCAATCCTCCTGTTCGTCTTCAGGTCCTGAAAAAAACATGAACCAGGGTAAAAATGAGCAAAACAGTGGGAAGAAGTGACAAGTTTGCTAATAGAGATAAGATTAAATCCAAAAGAAGGAACACAAAAAACATTGGAAAGAGTAATAGAGTTATCTAATCTCACAGCGCTAATGTGGGAAATCGATGCACGAGAAACATTAGGCAAATTAACATAAAAGGGAGCAGTGAGTTTGATAAAAGAAAAAAATAAAGAAGGATCAGAAATTATATGATGGATAGCCCCAGAGTCAATGATCCAATGTATGAGGGCATTGAAAGATGGAAAATAAATACTAAGTTGTGTACCTGTCATGTTCACAGAGGGCTTTGCATTACCAGACTGAAAAAATGTCATTATCTGTTGAAACAATTATGGGGTTAAACCAGGAGGCATGGCAGTCAAAGTTGTGGGCATGTTAATTGGTGATGGTAGTAATGGGGTGGTACGTGACGGTCGGTGAAACCTGTGATCGGGAGGTGCAAGTTCGGGATGTAGATGATAGCATCGATCTATGAGGTGCTCCTTCACATTCTAGTGGGAACATGTGCCACGAAAAGATCTGTCATTGCCATATGTACTGCTGCGTGAAGAAGAGGCGTCGGTTCCGAACTGCTTTTGGCAGGAGACGGCCATAGCCATTAAATTCGACGATGAAGGTGTCGCCGTCTCCATGATATATGTTGTTTCTCCTCTTGGATCAATAAAGAATAGACCCGATTGAGGTTAGGCAGAGGATCCATTAGCAAAATATTGCTACGAGTAACAGCGTGAGCATCATCAACACCTATGAGGAACTGAGTAAGTTCATGCTGAAAATAATTTTGAAAAGCTGTGAAAGAGCCACAGAAACATGAGGGAACTGAAGAATATGAGGGAATCCAATAATTTTTTCCAATCTCTCTATTAACCTTATCAGATTAATTATAACTGAATACAATGACTCCTATATATAGAAGGGAATCAAATACTAGTACTCTACAAAAATAACTAGTACTCTACAATGTATGACATGTACAGAACTGAAACAAGATAAGCAAAAGCAGTCATAGTACGGTTCCCTAGGAGTGTTCTGTCGCTTGACAAGCTCTGAATGCCCTAAATTGCCCAATTGGATATGCAGGTGCTTTGTTACCCTATGCATCCCCTGTTCAAAGGAAATGATAAGGCTTTGAGTTACATTTAATTAACTAAGAGAAATATTTCTTAATTTAGTTGTGATATGTATTACTAGTTGTATGAGTGAGGGGTATGTAGAATTATAATCATATATATATATATATATATATATATATATATATATATATATATATAGCAAAATGGTCATTTTATTGCACTAATAGCAATCGATTTGACTTAGGCACAGGACTACAAATTTGCTATGTTTGTTTCATAAATTTATGCATAGTATAGTTTAGAATGAATAGCGTTTGGCCCAGCTTAAAATTAGTTTCTCTTCTCCTTTAGAATGAGAAGCTGGGTCAAACACATATTTTGAAAAGCTCTACAGAAGAAGAAATAGCTTATTTTTAATGAAGAAAAAGAGTTTCAAAAAAAGTCCTCAAGAGCAACTTCCCACATATCAAACTCTAACAACAAAAATTTCTCCCCTTCCCCTTCCCCTTCCCCTTCCTCGCCGAACACTCGCGACTGGGGGACACCGCCGTCGAACACCATCGAAGAGTCGTCGTCGAAGAGTCGCACATATCATTCTTTACTAAGCGAGATTTCGCAAGTGGCGAATTTGATACCGGCATTGGCTAAAGTTCAAGCTCCTAGTGGTGGTATGAGTGAATTTGTTGAATCTAAACCGGGTTTGGTATCTGCTAGTAACCAAATGGCTGCTTCAAAGGAAGCCTTTGTAAGAGGGAATGGAGGAATGGCGACATTGTCGAATAGTTTTCAGAATGCGAGTCAAAATCATTCATTGGGTAGTCGGGCTTCGAACGGAATGGTGAGGTGCATGGAACGTTCCATGACAGTCTATGCCCAATAATCTGCTAGGAATGTAATGCTACTAAACAATAATGATGCTACTGCACATATATGGATTTCCATAGTTATTCCCCTCCTTGTTCTTTTAACTTGATTCTGTTCTAATATATGTTGAACACATTTTGTTCATGATTCATATGGATCTATCTGCTTTTTTATTTTTAAATAAAATCAAAAGCTTAAATTAAGTATAAAAATAGCTTACAATTGATATCTTATGCCAAACAACTTCTAGCTTAAAAGTAGTTTTAAAGTTAAAAAAAAAACTGACTATCCAAACAACTTCAGTTTTTAATTTCAAAGTTCTACTTTTTGGCTTCTCATTCTGAAGTAACTTTAAAGCCCAAAAAAAGATAGGCCTAAATATATAATTTTTCTAATTAGCAGACAAATCGAGACAAATACATACCCCCTATAGAGCTACGCTTATCAAACTAATTAAACCTAGCTAGATATACTAATTAACTGTCATTTGCTAAGATTAGGCTTATCAAACTAATTAAACCTAGCTAGATATACTAATTAACTGTCATTTGCTAAGATTAGGAGACGGGAAGAATACCCATGGGACCTTATAATTATAATCAAAGTCATGGATCTATGTAATTGATTTGTGTTTATCAATGGTTTCATTTCCTAATTACAAGAAGAATCTCTCCTCTAATAATGTAAGGCCTTGTTGAGATTAAGTTCGTTTGTGCACCCACTCTCTCTCTCTATGTATATTGTATTGCAAGGCTGTCGCCTATATGCCACTCGTTTGCTTGGTTTGAAAGCATGACTATATATGGGGGCAGGGCAGCCAACTAAGACTCATAAAGAACACGGAGGTAGACATGGCTGTACGTGCTCATGCTGGATATATCTATGTGTACGTGGACTAATTAATGATTAATTGTATGGCACACATGTACACAACATATTTTTTGTAAAACCAATTTATACATGCATGTTTCAATTAGTTAGGAAAGGGAGCCTCAAAAATTTTCTCAAACAGTAGTTATATTATAAGTATTGTTCTAAATACGAAGCAGTATGCACATTATCGATTATTATATTTCTTATTTTATAAGACATGTATGCAAAAGATCATAGTGTTTCCAGATATTTTTTTGCATATATATATAGTTATAGTTTGTTATAAGTAATTTGCAATTACTTATAACAAGATATATATGTGTCGAGAGGGTCATGTTGGGTCTTGAGTATGCTGGCACGCTAATACAAAATTATTTGTGCCAACACGGGGGAGTTGGAGTTGCAGCGTAAGTAGGTAGATTAACAACTTCAGTTCTTCCATTACAATAGTTATTATATATATATATATATATTTTTTTTTTTGATTTAACTGGGTATCCATCCCCCCTTTACGGTTCAGACTAATCCCAGTCCCGTGGCTAGGTTTTGCGCAGGCCCATCTAGCCTGCGGCCACTGGCAATAGTTATTATATATTATATTATAGATAGATGGATAAATAGATAGATAATAATTTACACCGTGTGATGCACATTTAATATACTAAAAAAATTAAAGTAAAAAAATCTGACGTAGTGAGGACGTGTGATGCACATTTAATATATTACAAAAAAATTAAAGTAAAAAAACTGACGTAATGAGGACTTGAAGCTGAAACCTCCTTCATATTAGTTATGCACGTGCAATGCATGGGTTGATAGATTGACAAATGACACAAAGGTCTTCTTCAATTATAAAGTTATGCACGTGCAATGCACGTCTTAATAAATATAGTTTTTGAAAAGTAAAAAATCTAGACGTGTCTGAGTTTGAAACGAAGACTTACTTTATAATAGTTATGCACTTGTGTTGTAGATATTGGTAGATTAACAAAAGACACTATGGCCTTCTCCCAATCGATTAGCGATTAGAAATGTTAATTAAAATGAAACATTGCATTTATATGATTATTATTGTACCATAATAGTACTTGTGCTCACTGTTGGTTAAGAACATGACGTCACATGACAAAGAAAAAACTATGCATTGTATGCTTATTAGAGCCTCCACAGTCATTTTCTATATCTCCTATTTTGCCATATCATAGTAAACGATGCGCTGCAATCGTTTGCTATATATGCCATTTTTTCCATTCCTTTCAAATCTGTTTCTCAAATTTGAGAAACGAAATAAGAATTCTCAAATTATAGAAGACGGAGAATCATATACCGTCCGAAGGATTTTAATATTTTTTAATCGACTGAGACTGGGAATCATATACCGTCTGTAGGATTATTAAATTTTTTTTTATTTAAAAAAGGGTCGGACGGGGAATCATACCCCGTCCTTCCCTTTTAAAATATTTTTTTTTTTTTGGAAAAACTCCTCAGACGGGGAATCATCTTCCGTCCGGGAGATGATACCCCGTCCAAGGGGTTTTTACTTCTTTCTTTTTTTTCCCCTTTTTTGGGTCTTTTTTTCCAAATTGCCCATCGATCTATATTGGACAAATATCAAAGGAGGGGGTAATTTGGTCTTTTAATATGTAAAAGCCAAATGAAAAAAATTTAACAAACGACGACTGTACGATACTCCTCTATATGCTATTACTGTAGCTACCATATTTTGTCAAATGAGAAAAACGATTGTGGATGCTCTTATACTTGCTATTAATTGTCGAAATATACTCCACTTGAAGTTGGCAAACATTTATAGCTGGCATTGTACATTGTACAAGCACAGCCTCCCTTTCTCTTCGACTGCAAGTCTCCAACTGTACACATTTGACCAACCTACCTATATAATATGCCAAGGCAACACCATGGAACCTTCACTCGCCCTACAGCTAACTTCCCTTCCCTTCCATTCTTGTTTGTCCCTTTTACTCAAATTCCAACCCCTATATAAACAACCTTGCCTCACCTAGCTAATTCCAACTCAAACTCAATCTTCCACTCCACTCTCTTCTTGCTCTCTCTCTCTCTCTATATTGATCACCAATGGCGGCTTCTAACCTTCTCCTCCTCATCATCACCTTCCTCCTCCTACACTGTTTCTCTCTATCGTGTTCCGCGAGGCATCTAACCGCTTTAGTTTCAGACCAACCCCAAATCCCCATGACCTACCACAACGGCGCCCTCCTCACCGGGCCCATCTCCCTAAACCTCATCTGGTATGGTAACTTCACCCCCTCCCAGCGCGCTATCGTCACCGACTTCCTCTCCTCCCTCTCATCCAAATCCTCCACAACCACCACCAACCACCAACCATCCGTTGCCACGTGGTGGTCCACCACCCACAAATACTTCGCCCAAACCAAAACCCGATTTCCAACCCTCACAGTTGGTGACCACATCCTCGACCCCTCCTACTCCCTTGGCAAATCCCTCTCCTCATCCCAACTCGCAGCTCTCGCATCAAAAGGCCGCAGAAGCTACGCAGTAAACATCGTGCTTACCTCTGCCGACGTGGCCGTGGAGGGCTTCTGCATGAGCCGGTGCGGGACGCACGGCTCGTCTTCTAGCTCTAGGACAAAATCTGGCCGCTTCGCTTATATATGGGTTGGGAATTCGGCCGAGCAATGCCCCGGACAGTGCGCGTGGCCGTTCCACCAGCCGGCTTACGGGCCGCAGACGGACGCGCTGGTGGCGCCGAATGGGGATGTAGGGGTGGACGGGATGGTGGTGACGCTGGCGGGGATGCTGGTGGGTACGGTGACCAACCCGTTTGGGAGCGGGTTCTTTCAGGGGCCGAAGGAGGCGCCGCTGGAGGCGGGGTCGGCTTGCAGTGGGGTGTACGGGAAGGGGGCGTACCCTGGGTACGCAGGGGAGTTGCTGGTGGACCCCACCACGGGGGCCAGTTACAATGCCAATGGGGCCCATGAAAGGAGGTACTTGCTTCCGGCCGTGTTTGACCCGTTGACTCAGGCTTGTTCTACGTTAGTGTAAAATGTAAATCATGGAGATTCAGAAAGAAGGAGCTAATTAAGTAAGATTTAGGTGGTATTGTTCTTTGATTCTTTGGATGAAAGTTGTAACTTGTAACAAATAAAATATATTTAATTTTTTTTTTTTTTTAACTATTGGATAAATTTTACTATTTAAGCACCTTAGGCTTTGATGATTTTGTTAACCAAATACAGAAAGACCATCGGATTCCCTCATTATCCGCACACCCTTCATGATCTCCAAAAAAGGAGCAGCAAAATCAACAAAAGCCGCGACGACCGCCGTCGCCTCCACCAATGACGTCGTCGCTGACGTCAACCCTCCATCTCAATCATTTATTAATACAACTCACTCACCTCATCACTTCAACAAAAAATTCTGATAACTAATGGGCTGGAAAGGAATTGTCGGGTTCGACTACGGCATCATGCATGGCCCAATGGGCCCCGACATTCAGTCTAGAACTCGTCGCCGTCGCCAGCTCCCTCAGAACCCTCAGAGCCCTTGATTGAGTCAGTACGAATGCTAAAAATTATTATTATTAATTTTTTTTGGGGAATTCACGTGCACTACATGTATTTTGCTAGGTGATATGAAATAAATAGAGTGGCACAATCAGGACCCTCAGATCTCCTCAAAACATGCTCTCCTACGATCATCAAATCCAGCTTCAGGTTGGGCTTCAACCAGTTCAGGTCCATGGGTAAACGAGTCCAACCCGGCCCGTTAGGATCTCAGACCTGTTCACCCATGTCTATAAATCTCAGCCTCCGTCCTCACCTTCAAAGATAATCAATCTTTCTCCACTTGAATCCTAGCTACTGTTGCTTTCCCAGTGACTGACTAGATCGTCGGAGGGTCTATCTGTAATACCCCGCAAAATTGAAAATTACAATTTTGCCCTCGTGTGTTACGCACCGGCATTTTGTAACATGTTTTCACTACGTATTTTGATTCCCAACTATTTATGTGTTTCCCGTATTAATTTTACCCTATTTTGAGTCAACAAAAATATCAAATTTCAATCTCTGCATTTTACGTCTTTTTTACGTCTTTTTTATGCAAGTATTTTCTACGTACGTGACAATTACGTCATGAAATATATAAAATTAATGAATATATTTTTCTAATCTTTAATATTTTTCCGTTGACAAAGTCAAATTTCGCATTTCGATATTTTACGTGCGACACACGTGTTTTCGGTAAATGTACTTTAAGCACATTTGTTTTCAAAATATTTTTTTTAAGTGTGTATATTTATTTTAATTGTGCATGATATATTTTAAAGTAAACTGTTTTTTTTTCTTTCATGAACAGTATATTTAGATATATAGATAGTAGGTTTATAAATAAATAATATATGTATATACTTTGAAATAAAGTAGTTGGCTATATATGGTATACTTGAAAATGTGAAGTGGAATATGTGTGGCCGGTTTCTACACTTTGGGAGCCGGGTACAACTAGTAGGAGAGAGGAAGGGGTTGGAGTTTTAGGAGCTAAGTTATTGAAAGGTTGGGGTGATGAAAAGTTAGGAGTTAGAAGAGTTATGTATATGAAGAGTTGGAGATTAAATAAGAGGATTTATTAGGTTGTGTAGTTTTGCAATTTAGACCCAAGCAAAATCCTATAAATAGCACCCTCCATTTCTCATTCTTTCCACACCAAAAACAAAATAAAATCAAAAGAAAGAGAGAAGAGAGTTCCCTTGCTTTGAGCTTTGCTAGGAGAGGAAGGTTGCTAGGAACAAGGAGGCGCTTGTGAAGCTAGGAGCAAGAAGAAACCATTTCCTTGTAGTTTTTCAACCTTCAAATTAAGGTGGGTGTTCTTATACTTTCTAAAGTAGGATTTTTAGAGTAGTGAAAAATGTAATGAGACATTGTAATAAGAATCCATGCTAGCAGTTCATGAAATGATTTTTTTTTTTGTTACCATACTAATAGTGTAATGAATAGAATAAAAATTGAATATGATATGTGTAGATAAAATGCTAGTATAACATGCAATGATGTTGTTGAAACTTAAAAGTAAAGAAATATATAATCACATAGATCATGGTAGAATATTTCCAAAGTCTTGTTTGTCAAATGCGTGATAAGTATGAATGATTGTTAAAGAATAATTTTATTTGTGGCATATGCTTAGAAACTTAATGATTAAAAGAGAGAAAAGGGAAAGATAAATTTTATTATTCTTGACTTATCGACATTGTAAAAGATACTAGTTTCCGCATGAAGAAACATTTGTAATGTCCAAAGTGGATTTTAGAGATACAATTGGTTTTTAGCAACAAGAAATTTTATTTTTATGATGAATGAATTTCTTTTAACTAGACATGATTTCTATAATTTCGAGTTTTGTTGAGAAATAAAATTCTTTACAAAGAAAGAAGAAACTAATGGGGAATAAAGACATACTCTAATGATAAGTGTAAACTTGTTCTCTTTTTTTTTTTTTTTTTTTTGGTTCATCCCAGTCCCAAAAGAAAAATTTATTCACTATTCTAAAAGATCGGATTGTTGGATAAATGAAATTTTCGAAAAAATAAACTAGATTCATAATAGTGTAAACAAAAGAACACTAATGAAATTTGTAAACAGAAAATATATTTGGGCTTATTGGTTAGCCAGTGCACATCAAGTTATAAGAGGTTCTAGGTTCAAAACTCGATAGTTGCTTTTATATATAAATTTATTTTTATCCCGAAACCGGAAGAATGCATGTAAGAAATCTGAATGGTATTATGAACACAAAGTTCTCTTGGACTTCTTGGTCAGAGCGTGGGCTTGAGCTCTGTGCGGTTTCGGCCTGGGTTCATGGTTCGAAACCCAGGCCTTTTTTTGTATTTTTTTTGTTGTCTTCTTTTTCCTTCAATGAATTGATTTTTTTAAAAAGGGGATTCAATTGAAACTGATTATGGATATGAAATAGATTTTTTTAAATTGAAACTGATTATGGATATGAAATGGATTTTTAACTGATTATGGTTATGAAATGGAGTTCTAATTAAAATGGATTATGGATATAAAGTGAATGAAAATATTAAAGGATAGTTTGCTTGTATAATTTGAAATATAAAAAGAAATGAAAATCTTGAGAATAGAACTCTAGTATATTTTGTGAAGTGATCTTTTAAGAAATTACACTTGTATCTTGTTTAAGAAATATTTTATAATTATGAGGACTTAGATTTTGTTGTAACAATTCATGTAGTGACATTGTGTTCTTGAAATGAATGTTATTTTAAAAGAATATGAATAAACACTCATGTTGAGATATGAATTTGTTTAAATTGCTTATAGAAGTTTATAATGTTGAATCTTTTGAGATAGAGATCATTTGTTCTATGTTTGAAAATGTATGAATAAATACTAAGTTGAAATATGAACATTAATTGTTTAAGAATAAGTTGGAGACATAGGTATGATTATGAAAGGGTATGAACAACCATGATTCTTGTACATGAGAAATTTTGATTTAGTTAGTAAGACCTTATATACTGGCAAATTTAAATGAAATGATTATTATATTTCGAGATTTGCCATGGAGCTATCTCGGTGGATGTTGATTAAGCCCGGTAGTAGGTAATACTAATTCTAGGCTTGAAAGATTATTCATGTCTTGAACATTAAAAGTTAGGCACTTAAGTGAAGTGTAGTAAAGCTGGGCAAACGTAAGTGGGGCACTCTATATAGTCGGGCGATGTACTTCGGAACTATAGACCCAGTTGGGCAGTGTACTCTGGGACTGTGGTTGCTCCGATGGGGACGAGTTTATTTTAAAATCCGAGATTATAATGATTGATCGGACGGTGTACTCCGGGATCATGAATAGTCGGGCAGATAGTTTTTCGTTCCCCAGTGTATATACGTATACCGGGGCTAGAGTGGAACTTGCGGGGGATTTGCACGACGAGGAGTCTGTATAACAGCCGGGTAGTGTACTCTGGGGCTGGGATCCGTACTCGTGGAATGCCTGAACCTTGTTCTTGCTACTGGGTAGTTTCATGGCGAGGGATCGATCCCTTTATTATGAAGAACGTAAGCACTTGCCCTCGGACCTATGTAGTATGGGATGCATAGAATCCGAACAAGTGTGCATTAGTGTAATCCTAGTATAGAAATGTGTGCATTAGGCATTAAGGCATGACATACACTTACATGTTTAGCGTAGTCACATTAACACACTATTATTCATTCAACTGTTGTGTTTTTATTAAAGTAATGAGATCGTTATACTATTCCCGGCATAGAAAGGATAGCCTAGTATAACATTTCGTCAGTTGTAAGTAACTGACGCGCCCACAGATTGACATGCAGGTAATGGACTATTCTTGAGGGAGTAGAGATAATATGATGCAATCGATGACCCGGCATTGGTCCGCCCTCACCGAGATGGGCGAGGCAGTTCTCTATCTCCTGTAAACATCGGAGGACGGCGCCTACTTGTTCCTGGGGGCAGGTTAATCCGTAGGATTCGCCACCCCTTTCTCCAGACCGAGGATCAGAGCTGTTGCGGACCTCAGTTCCCTGGCCGCCTCGGATTGCTTAGAGGACCTCGTCCCGAAAATTTTGGAACTCGGCCCACGTGACGGGGGCTTGCCCCACCGAGTCCTGCGGGGGCGGAGGTCCACGGGGCAGGCGGCTGTGTTCTGGATCGCGCTTTGGGGATGGCTGTCTACGATGGTTCGAGACCGAGTTGGAAGCAGCCTCTCCCCTTGTGCGACTGGCCTGTGATTCGAAATGACGCATCGTAAATCGGTCACGTTCGAGTGAGAAGCACCCGGCCCACATCTGATCGCGTCGTGGACCCATGGTCGGCTGGAACCTTGGGCGTCCGCGCGGCTGTGATGTGAGGGGTCTGGATGACGTGCCGATGTGATGGCCCTTCTGACTTTGGGAGCCATGGGAGAGCACACTATAGACCCAGTTGAGCAGTATACTCTGGGACTGTGGTTGCTCCGATGGGGACGAGTTTATTTTAAAATTCGAGATTATAATGATTGATCGGGCGGTGTACTCCGGGATCATGAATAGTCGGGCAGATAGTTTTTCGTTCCCCAGTGTATATACGTATACCGGGGCTAGAGTGGAACTTGCGGGGGATTTGCACGACGAGGAGTCTGTATAACAGCCGGGTAGTGTACTCTGGGGCTGGGATCCGTACTCGTGGAATGCCTGAACCTTGTTCTTGCTACTGGGTAGTTTCATGGCGAGGGATCGATCCCTTTATTATGAAGAACGTAAGCACTTGCCCTCGGACCTATGTAGTATGGGATGCATAGAATCCGAACAAGTGTGCATTAGTGTAATCCTAGTATAGAAATGTGTGCATTAGGCATTAAGGCATGACATACACTTACATGTTTAGCGTAGTCACATTAACACACTATTATTCATTCAACTGTTGTGTTTTTATTAAAGTAATGAGATCGTTATACTATTCCCAGCATAGAAAGGATAGCCTAGTATAACATTTCGTCAGTTGTAAGTAACTGACGCGCCCACAGATTGACATGCAGGTAATGGACTATTCTTGAGGGAGTAGAGATAATATGATGCAATCGATGACTCAATCTATGAAGTTGTACAAGTTATATTTTGTTTTCAAATGTTGTAATTTTTATTTCTTCCGCTGTATAAAAACCAAGTGTAAATGAACTCTGATGTACTATTGAAAAGTTTTAAATTCCTTGTAAAAATTGTACAAAGTGAAGTAAAGATCCTGTGGAATCTCGAATTCATTCTTATTTGGAATTCGGGGTGTTACATTGTCGTCGGGACATCTCCCGGTGTTTTTAGGCAGTGTGCAGGTACAGAAGGCCGAGCCGAGCCAATTCATCCGAGCCGAGCTACTCGATCAGAGCCGAACATCCGGCCTCTACCTCTCTGCTACTACTCTCGAGCTAGTCCTGTATCCTAGGATCGGGTCGGCGCCAGTACCACAGCATCCTCTTCACAAATTACAAGAACTCACACCTATTGTCCCCACTCCCCAAAAACAAACAACATCATGTTGGTGCCGTCTGTGGAAACCTCAGGTACTGTCGCCCGTCCGAGCCCAGTCAGGGACATCATCCCAAGTCCAAGCTCTCCCATGGCTCCCAAAGTCAGAAGGGCCATCACATCGGCACGACATCCAGACCCCTCACATCACAGCCGCGCGGACGCCCAAGGTTCCAGCCGACCATGGGTCCACGACGCGATCAGATGTGGGCCGGGTGCTTCTCACTCGAACGTGACCGATTTACGATGCGTCATTTCGAATCGACAGGCCAGTCGCACAAGAGGAGAGGCTGCTTCCAACTCGGTCTTGAACCATCGTAGACAGCCATCCCCAAAGCGCGATCCAGAACACAGCCGCCTGCCCCGTGGACCTCCGCCCCCGCAGGACTCGGTGGGGCAAGCCCCCGTCACGTGGGCCGAGTTCCAAAATTTTCGGGACGAGGTCCTCTAAGCAATCCGAGGCGGCCAGGGAACCGAGGTCCGCAACAGCTCTGATCCTCGGTCTGGAGAAAGGGGTGGCGAATCCTACGGATTAACCTGCCCCCAGGAACAAGTAGGCGCCGTCCTCCGATGTTTACAGGAGATAGAGAACTGCCTCGCCCATCTCGGTAAGGGCGGACCAATGCCGGGTCATGGTCATCGGCCGAACGGACCCCCATTCTCCCCCCAAATCTTGGAAGTCGAGATACCCCGAAATTTCAGGCCTTCCCAATTCGAGATCTACAATGGTGATGGTGATCCCGCTGATCACATGGAGGGGTTTAAGACCCTCATGATGATTCACAGCGCTGCGGATCCCCTCTTCTGCCGCGCCTTTCCTGCTACCCTTTGTGGTTCGACTCGGGAATGGTTCTCAAAGCTCACTCCCGACTCAGTCTTCTCATTCGACCAGTTGGAAGCGAACTTCCCAGCCCACTTAGTGACCAGCAGAAAGGTCGATAAGACGAGCGCGTCCCTTCTAGACCTAAGGCAGAAGGAATTCACATGCACTACATGTATTTTTTTTGGGGACATGCACTAGTGGAGATGTGATGGAACTTGGGAAACGTAAGTATATGCTCTTGGTCTGTTAATCCAACGGATGCATTCCAGGACTGTTTGTGTTCTGTCTCGAGAGGACATTTGTATGTTCACGTGTCGATGGTCTGCAGGCTTATTCATGGAGCATGCAGGGTGCATTCGCGTGTCGAGGGTGGGCGGGCCTATTCACGGGATGTACTCGGTGTATCTGCACGTCGAGGGCCTCGCAAGCCTATTCGTGGAGTACACGGTTGGAAGGCAATTCTCCAGTTTTAGAGCTATTCTTACATGATGCTTGTGCGTCGAGGACTGTGGTGCTTATTCGCGGAGTATTTTGGATCTTGTTTCCATCACCGTAGTAGGATTAGTTGCATAACGAAGGATTTAACCCTATAAAGTGGAGATCGTTAAGGGCTTACACCGGACCTATATAGTATGGAATGCATAGAATCCGACAAGTATGCATTAGAGAGTCAGCATATAGCATTGATGTTTCTTGACTTGGTTTTATGCATGTTGTTTTCTGTTTTTCCTGTACTTGACAGTTAGTCTAGTTCCCTTGTTGTTTTCATGCTCTACTACTTACTATCTTATATTCCTTGATATTTTCATACTTTACTTATTGTTATTTCTTATTTCATTTATTCTTGCTGTTAATATATGTTGTTTATGACTCTATACTTTATGTTTTATTTATGTTGTTTTCTTTTGATGTCGCTCACACCGTTATGGCTGACCTCTGTAGTTTTGGGGGTTAGGATTTTCTCTAGCCTCATATTTTACAGGTTGTTGCTTATAGCTTGGGATTTGGATGCCTGAGATAGAATGATGTTATGGCTTATGTAAAATTGTAAAAATGTGCTGTAAAGAAAAGATTGTAATTCAAGGTATGTTGTATTCCGCTGTGTTCTATAATCAAGTGATGTAATAAAAGTTGAAATAAAAATTATTTGTATTTTTGGCTATGTTTACTATTGCAATTGAAGTTGATGCTGGGAATTGTGCCACGTATTTATGAGATATCATATTGAAAATTCGGAGCGCTACAAAAATGAGCAGAACTGTGGGAAGAAGTGACAAGTTTGCTAATAGTGATAAGATTAAATCCAAAAGAAGGAACAAAAAAAATATTAGAAAGAGTAATAGAGTTATTTAATCTCACAGTGCCAAAGTGGAAAACCGATGCACGAGAAACATTAGGCAAATTAACATAAAAGGGAGCAGTGAGTTTGATAGAAGAAAAAAATAAAGAAGGATCGAAAATTATATGATGGGTATCCCCAGAGTCAATGATCCAATGTATGAGGGCATTGAAAGATGGAAAAGAAATACTAAGTTGAGTACCAGTCATGTTCACAGAGGGCTTTGCATTACCAGACTGAAAAAATGTCATAATCTGTTGAAACAATTTTAGGGTTAAACTAGGAGGCATGGCAGTCGAAGTTGTAGGCAAGTTAATTGGTGATGGTAGCAATGGGGTGGTACGTGACGGTCGGTGAAGCCTTTGACCGGGAGGTGCAAGTTCGGGATGTAGCCGATAGCATCGATCTATGAGGTGCCCCTTGGTAAAGTCATCAACAATTGTCAAAAAATATCTAGATCCACATAGAGATGGAGTGTGATAAAGATCCCAGACATCAACATGGATTAAATCAAAAGCATTTGAAGAATTTGAAACACCTTTATTAAAGGATAAACGTGTTTGTTTGGCTAATGGACAAACAATACAGATATGATTAGCAGAATTCAAGTTCAAAAAGGATAAGCATTTTGATGAGGCATGGCCAAAATGCTGATGTAATAAAGCAAAATTATTATGAAATCCAAAAACTGTGTTGGTAGTGGTCAACTTATTGAAGGGACTTGCAAAGTAATACAAGCCAGCACGCTGTTCACCCGCTCCAATCCTCCTGTTCGTCTTCAGGTTCTGAAAAAAACATGAACCAGGGTAAAAATGAGCAGAATAGTGGGAAGAAGTGACAAGTTTGCTAATAGAGATAAGATTATATCCAAAAGAAGGAACACAAAAAATATTAGAAAGAGCAATAGAGTTATCTAATCTCACAGTGCCAACGTGGGAAACCGGTGCACGAGAAACATTAGGCAAATTAACATAAAAGGGAGCAGTGAGTTTGATAGAAGAAAAAAATAAAGAAGGATCATAAATTATATGATGGGTAGCCCCAGAGTCAATGATCCAATGTGTGAGGGCATTGAAAGATGGAAAATAAATACTAAGTTGCGTACCTGTCATGTTCACAGAGGGCTTTGCATTACCAGACTGAAAAAATATCATTACCTGTTGAAACAATTCTGGGGTTAAACCAGGAGGCATGGCAATCGAAGTTGTGGACAAGTTAATTGGTGATGGTAGTAATGGGGTGGTACGTGACGGTCTGTGAAGCCTGTGACCGGAAGGTGCAAGTTCGGGATGTAGATGATAGCATCGATCTATGAGGTGCCCCTTCCCATTCTAGTGGGAACATGTGCCACAAAAAGATCTGTCATTGCTATATGTACTGCTGCGTGAAGAAGAGGCGCCGATTCCGGACTGCTTTTGGTTGGAGACGGCCATAGCCATTAAATTCGGCGATTAAGGTGTCGCCGTCTCCATGATAACTCGTTGTTTCTCCTCTTAGATCAATAAAGAATAGGCCCGATTGAGGTTAGGCAGAGGATCCATTAGCAAAATATTGCTACGAGTAACAGCGTGAGCATCATCAAGACCTATGAGGAACTGAGTAAGTTGTTCATGCTGAAATAATTTTGAAAAACTGTGAAAGAGCCACAGGAACATGAGCGAACTCAAGAATATGAGGGAATCCAATAATTTTTTCCAATCTCTCTACTAACCTATCTGATTAATTATAACTGAATAGAATGACTCCTATATATAGAAGGGAACCAAATACTAGTACTCTACAAAAATAACTAATACTCTACAATGTATGACATGTACAGAACTGAAACAAGATAAGCGAAAGCAGTCCTAGTACGGTTCCCTAGGAGTGTTCTGTCTCTTCACAAGCTCTGAATGCCCTAAATAGCCCAATTGGATATGCAGGTGCTTTGTTCCCCTATGTATCCCCTGTTCAAAGGAAACGATAAGGCTTTGAGTTACATTTAATTAACAATTAAAGAGAAATATTTCTTAATTTAGTAGTGATATGTATTACTAGTTGTATGAGTTAGGGGTATGTAGAATTATAATCATATATATATATATATATATATATATATAATAAAACACAAAGAAAGTTATCAAGTGGCTCTCCTTCAATTCCCTCAAAAATCAAAGGCGCAGATCTAACCTCACAAAACATATTTTTTCCCCCAAAAGTTTCCCCCAAAACTCAAAATTCAAATCCACAATTCAAAACAACTCCTATATTTATTTAATTAATTTTTTTTCTCTCTATCCCTCCTTCTTCTATTCAAAAAATTAAGAAAATAAAAATTTTAAAAATTTTTTAAAATTAAAAAATTAAAAAACAAAAAAATTTAAAAACTTTAAAAACTTTAAAAATAATTCAAAAAAAATCAAAAAAATCATATAATATGTTTTTTGTTGGACCCCCAAAAGTTTCTCATATAATATGTTTGCTACTTCAATTAATTTGCTGGACCTCCAAAACTATTTTATATGATCAAACAAGATGTACCGTTCCGAAGATGTGTCATAGGCACGTGTCAATGGGCAAACCTAATTAGTGTTTATATATATATATATATATATATATATATATATATATATATATATATATATATATATATATCAAAATGGTCATTTTACTGCATGCAACACTAATAGCAATCGATTTGCCTTAGGCACAGGACTACAAATTTGCTATGTTTGTTTCATAAATTTATGCATAATATAGTTTAGAATGAATAGCGTTTGACCCAGCTTAAAATTAGCTTCTCTTCTCCTTTAGAAGGAGAAGCTGGGCCAAACGCATATTTTGAAAAGCTCTACAGAAGGAGAAGTAGTTTATTTTTCATGAAGAAAATGAGCTTCAAAAAAAGCCCTCAGGAGCAACTTCTGGCTTCTCATTTTTTTATTTTTTTTTACCTTTTCTCTTTTTTCGGCTCTTCCCACATATCAAACCCTAACAACAAAAATTTCTCCCTTTCCCCTTCCCCTTCCTCGCCGAACACTCGCGACTGGGGAACACCGCCGTCGAACGACGTCGAAGAGTCGCCGTCGAAGAGTCGCACATATCATTCTTTACTGAGCAAGATTTTGCAAGTGTCGAATTTGAGACCGGCATTGGCTAAAGTTCAAGCTCCTAGTGGTGGTGCGAGTGGATTAGTTGACTCTAAACCGGGTTTGGAATCTGCTAGTAACCAAATGGCCGCTTCAAAGTAAGCCTTTGTAGGTGGGAATGGAGGAATGGCGACATTGTCGAATAGTTTTCAGAATGTGAGTCAAAATCATTCGTTGGGTAGTCGGGCTTTGAACGGAATGGTGAGGTGCATGGGACGTTCCATGACAGTCTATGCCCAATAATCTGCTAGGAATGTTGTAGATTTTCATGGATTATGTAATTCTACTAAACAATAATGATGCTACTGCACATATATGGATTTCAATAGTTTTTCCCCTCCTTGTTCTTTTAACTTGATTCTGTTCTAATATATATTGAACACATTTTGTTCATGATTCATATGGATCTATTTGCTTTTTTATTCTTAAATAAAATTAAAAGCTTAAATTAAGTATAAAAGTAGCTTACAATTGATATCTTATGCCAAACAACTTCTAACTTAAAAGTAGCTTTAAAGTTAAAAAAAAAACTGATTAACCAAACAGTTTCAGCTTTTAATTTCAAAGCTCTACTTTCTGGCTTCTGCTTCTGAAGTAGCTTTAAAGTCAAAAAAAAAGCTAGGCTAAATGTATGATTTTTCTAATTAGCAGACAAATCGAGACAAATACATACCCCCTAGAGAGCTACACTTATCAAACTAATTAAACCTAGCTAGATACTAATTAACTGTCATTTGCTAAGATTAGGAGACGGGAAGAATACCCATGGGACCTTATAATTATAATCAAAGTCATGGATCTATGTAATTGATTTGTGTTTATCAATGGTTTCATTTCCTAATTACACGAAGAATCTCTCCTCTAATAATGTAAGGCGTGTTGAGATTAAGTTCGTTTGTGCACACACACTCTCTCTCTCTCTGTATATTTTATTGCAAGGCTGTCGCCTATATGCCACTCGTTTGCTTGGTTTGAAAGCATGACTATGGGGGCAGGGCAGCCAACTAAGACTCATAAAGAACACGGAGTTAGACATGGCTGTACGTGCTCATGCTAGATATATCTATGTGTACGTTGACTAATTAATGATTTATTGTATGGCACATCTACACAACATATTTTTCGTAAAACAAATTTATACATGCATGTTTCAATTAGTGAGGAAAGGGAGCCTAAAAAAATTTCACAAACAGTAGTTATATTTCTTATTTTATAAGACATGTAACAGTAGTTATATTTCTTATTTTATAAGACATGTATGCAAAAGATCATATTGTTTCCAGATATTTTTTTGCATATATAGTTATAGTTTGTTATAAGTAATTTGCAATTACTTATAACAAGATATATATATATGTGTGGAGATCAGGTAGGGGTCATGTTGGGTCTTGAGTATGCTGGCACGCCAAAACAAAATTATTTGTGCCAACACGGGACAGTTGGAGTTGCAGTGTAACTAAGTATATTAATTAATAACTTCAACTCTTCCATTACAATAGTTATTATATTTTACTATTATAGATAGGTGGATAAATAGATAGATAATAATTTACACGGTGTGATGCACATTTAATATATTAAAAAAATTAAAGTAATAAATTTGACGTAGGGAGAACTGGAATCTGAAACCTCCTTCATATTAGTTATTCACGTGTTGGTAGATTTACAAATGACATTAAGACATTCTCTCATTATAATATTAGAGATATAAATAAAAGATCTTTACTTTACTTTTGTTAGCATTGCATAATATAATATTTACTATTTTTTAATGGGAGAGTTGGGGTTTGTAACAAACAAATCCTAACTTTGTAACTATATAAACACGTATATTAATACACGTTCAAACTATATCCAACAAATATAAATGTGCACCGCACGTGTAGCCCAAATCAAAACATTTAAATATAAACTAATTTTTTCTTATTTAATATATATTTACTTAATTTGATGATTTTTTAAATTTTTTTATAGACGTGCATCAAACGTATATCATAAAATTAAAGTGAAGAATGTGAGTCAACCACAAAAATATTTCATCAAAAAGGTAAAATTACTCTATCCAAGGGAATTACTTTCTAGGAGTACGAGGAGATTCCCTGTGATTCCCATTTTCAAATAAATCCGAAAATTTATAATTGCCTGTAACCTAGCTAGCTATTATATCAGTCTATCAGATGTTAATTAGAGTGAACATTGTATTTATATCTATAAAGCAAAATCCCATTTTTACGACTTTTTACTATCATACCCTCGTATACATAAAAAGCTAAAAAAAAATATATATGGTTAATTCTGTAATTTTCACTTCTCTATTACTATAATGAAAAACAAAACCCCTAATCGCATCTGCCTGCTCCTTCCCGTATCTTCAACTCCCTCCTATCTCTCAAAAAAACCAAAAACCCTAATCGCATCTGCCTGCTCCTTCCCGTCTCTTCAACTCCCTCTCACTCTCGCTGACAAATCGCATCTCCGCCGACGATCGTAGCGACGCCTGCTCCTCCCCTCTCTCTCTCTCCCGCGCTGTCGATCTGCAGCGCCACCGCACCCTCTCTCTCTCCCCGCGTCTGCGACGTTCACTCTCTCTCTCTCTCTCTCACCACGCCTATGGTTGTTTGGAGTGTGTTGATTGGATGGGTTTGCGAAGTGGGGAGATTAAAAGGTGGTGCTTTTTTTTTTTTGCTTATGCCAAACAAATTATTTGTACAATGCATTGTCATATCAGGAAACATTGAGAACTCTAATCTTAATTAGAATATGTCGATGGGCTTAATTTTCAGTACAGAGGAAGAACCCATCTTGGTTGTCGATTTCTGTTCTCATCCGCAGGCCTCTGAAAGAGGTAGTGAGATGTTTCCGGCGTTGTCCAGTGCATATCTTATCTGTCCTGTTGGAAATGCTATGCCCACGAATGCCTCCTAGGTTTTATTGCCGCCAAGGGATTTTAGATCTTTCTTCAAGATGCACAGCCAGTCCTCTAGATGATGAGCGGTTCTGGTCGTGGAGGATGCCTGGAGTTTCTTTGAAATGCCTGTAGAAAAGAGATTAGCAAACCATGTGGACCAGAGTCATCAGATGGTATCAACTGGTGACTAATTGTTATTGTGGTCTTCAAATTTCTACGGTAACTATGATTATTATTCCACTCTATATAATGTGAGTTTTACTTGAATCATGTTTCATGATTTAGTGGAGCGTTTGAATTATGTTAAATTAATTTTGGATAATGACTTCAAGTACAAACTAAAAGTTACATTTTCGGGGACAATTTTAGGTACTTAAGTTATGAATATCTTAATGAGAAAGTCAACAAGCTCGACCTGCACTGCGGCGCCTTTACATCTCTCATCTCATCCTCCGAAGGTAATCAATTTTCTTCTCTTATTGTGCATATTTAAGATGGGATCTAATTCTGGGGTTTGGTTGTTGATGGTATTATATATATTACTTCAATATGCTAAAGTAGAAACATTATAATCAGAAAGGTGTCGAGAAGCTTTTGAGGTTGAACATTTCTAAACAGTATTGCTGAAGGAGTATATAAATGTAAATTTTAGCACATCTGTGAGAAGAAATGAGTACATTAATGTTGATTACCAAGAAGTAACCCAGAGCACCATCTCCTCTTTCTTGAATAAATCAATCTTCATGATGCAAAGTGAGATGACTAAAATGAGAAGTTTTTTTGAAGTATAATATGACTAAAACTAATAAACCTGTCAAACTGAAGAAAAAAGTTCTATATATAGTCATGAGACTTTTGTATGCCTTATGATTAAAATTCAGGGGAAGTAGGAACATGTTCATATGAAAATAAATCTAGAAAATGATATTGATGTATATGGGAAACTGCAAAATTAAGTATAAGATAATAGATATGTGCACCTTAAAGGACTCAAAGTCTAAAAAGTAACTGTATAGTAGGGGAATTGTGGAAGAATTAACTAAAACAATTTGAGAACATGCTATAAAGGCCACTATACTCTATTATTCTGAATGAACGATAGGATTGCAATTGATTGACCATAGAGGTCTGGATATGGAACTGAACAGACATTGAACAGAGCCTTATATTTTACCCAAAAATGATTCATGTGTCACACTACAACATTCTGTTGTGCAGAATACGAATCAAACAACCAATCAAAGAGAGAAATAGCGAGAGAAAACAGAAAACAAACACAAGCAAACACAAGGACACACAGATTTAATGTGGTTCGGCAAACAAGTGCCTACATCCACGGGGCGGTTGGGGTTTCTTCTTTCAAATAATCACCAATGGGTGAAACAAACCCTTACAAGAGATGACGGCTGCAAAATCCGAATTAGAGGTCTCTCTTTTAGAAAACCCTAACTGGTGTATTTATAGGGAAACTACTGGGCCTAATCTGGTTTACAAACCCGCCGACAGTCGACTGGTCTTCTTACCAGTCGACTGGTCTTTAGTTCTGGACAGTCGACTGAGACGCATCTCCAGTCGACTGCTTCTGCTGTATCTTTAGCCTTTGAAACTTCTCTCTGGACAGTCGACTGGTTCCCATAGTCAGTCGACTGATGTGCTGCAGATACGATGGATATTAACAAACTGAACCAGAATCGAGCCATTATCCTACAATCTCCACCTTGGCGAGATCTTCTAAGTATCCAACAATTATCTCCACCTTGGCGAGATCTTCCAAGTAGCCCAAGCAATCTCCAAAAATACTCCAAACAAATGCTCATCACCAATTGTAACAAAAACAAACTCCACCTTAGTATGATACCACATACTAACCAAACAAATAGCGAAGCACCATTCCAACCGCCCATTCCAAATCATCAAGCATGCAAAATATTAGCCAGGTTCATGCAATGCTTGAACTTGGCTGCCCCAACAATTTTGGTCAACATATCAGCAGGATTATCAGCTGTCCCAATCTTCACCAGAAGAATATCACCATCCTTTATCAAATCACGCACAAAATGATAACGGACATCAATATGTTTGGTCCTCGAATGATGAACTTGGTTCTTCGCTAAATGAATAGCACTCTGACTGTCACAGTGTACCTCCACCTTCTCCCGATGAATTCCCAAGCTCTTCAAAAGTCCATGAATCCAAATAGCTTCCTTCATGGCCTCAGCAACCGCCATGTATTCAGCCTCAGTAGTAGACAACGCTACAGTGGACTGTAAATTGGACCTCCAACTTATAGGTGCTCTAGCCATAGTAAATAAATAGCCTGTAGTAGACCGCCTCTTATCTAGATCACCTGCATAGTCAGAATCAACATAACCCACCAATAACCTGCTAATATTGTCATCCCTTTCAAACTTCAAACCCACATCTGTGGTGCCACTTATGTACCTCAAAATCCATTTAGCTGCTTGCCAATGCTCTCTGCCTGGATCATGCATATATCGACTAACCATACTCACCGCCTGAGAGATGTCTGGTCGAGTACAAACCATGGCATACATCAAACTGCCAACCACACTAGTGTAAGGTACATTAGCCATATACTGTCTCTCTTCATCTGTACTTGGAGACTGAGAAGCACTAATTCTGAAATGAGTGGCTAAGGGTGTACTGACTGGTTTAGTTTTCTCATCTATACCAAACCGTTTCAGCACCTTCAAAAGATATTGCTTCTATGTCAAACTCACTATGCCCTTTGCTCTGTCTCTAGTTATCTCCATCCCAAGTATTTTCTTGGCTTCACCAAGATCCTTCATCTCGAATTCAGAACTCAGCTGATTCTTCAAATTTTGAATCTCCTTAGCATTTTTAGAGGCAATCAACATGTCATCCACATATAATAACAGATATATGAAAGAGCTATCCTGCAACTTTCTGAAGTAGACACAATGATCATACTCACTTCTGGAATATCCCTGCACTTTCATAAACTGATCAAACCTCAAATACCACTGCCTTGGAGATTGCTTCAATCCATAGAGAGACTTCTTCAACCTGCAAACATAATTTTCCTTCCCAGCAATCTTAAATCCATCTGGCTGCAACATATAAATTTCTTCATCTAGATCCCCATGTAAGAACGCAGTCTTCACATCCATCTGTGTCAATTCAAGATCAAACTGTGCTACCAATGCCAACAAAATCCGAATAGAAGGATGCTTCACAACCGAAGAGAACACTTCATTATAGTCAATTCCTTCCTGTTGAGCATACCCCTTTGCAACTAGTCTAGCCTTGAACCGAACACTGTCTTTTGGACCTTCTTTCTTCGTATACACCCACTTGCAACCGATAGCTTTCTTCCCCTTTGGCAATTGCACTAGATCCCAAGTCTTGTTCTTATGAAGAGAGTTCATCTCTTCATCCATAGCAACTTTCCAATCTGCATTTTCAGAACTTCTAGTAGCTTCTTTGAAGTTGGAGGGAACTTCATCATCAACAATGGGAAGGGCAAATGCAACTGTTTCTGTAAAGCGAGATGGTCGTTTGATATCTCTTCTTTGTCTTCTTGCTGCAATTGATTCTTCCTGCTGGGGAGGGTCTTGGATAGGAACTTCTTCCTCATCCTCAGTATCAACCACATCATCTTCATTTTGGACAGGAGTAGAATTTCCAACTGAACGCTTTTCTAACTCCACCTGTTGGAGAACTCTCGCACCAGTCGACTGAGAGCTCCTACCAGTCGACTGTCCCGAGCTAATCTTCTGCTTCTCTTGATCAGGATCACCAGTCGACTGCATAAGAGGACCAGTCGACTGTCCCGAGCTGATCATGCTGGTCTCATCAAAAGTAACATCCCTGCTGATTACTAATTTTTTCTGTTCTGGACACCACAACCTGTAACCTTTGACACCAGTACTGAAACCAACAAATATAGCCTTTTTGGCTCTTGCATCAAGTTTAGTTTCAGTTACATGAAAATAAGCAGGACAACCAAATATATGCAAAAAACTATAATCAGATGCAGGTTTACCACTCCATACCTCAATAGGTGTTTTGCCTTCAAGTGCTGTTGATGGTAAACGGTTGACAATGTGGCTTGCATATATAACAGCTTCTGCCCAAAAAGTCTTCTTCAATCCAGACTGTGCTAGCATACATCTCACCTTCTCAAGTAAGGTTCTGTTCATCCTTTCTGCAACCCCATTTTGCTGTGGAGTCTTCCTAACTGTGAAGTGCCTCTGGATCCCTTCATCTTCACACAATTTCAGAAACGGATCGTTCTTGTATTCCCCTCCATTATCTGACCTCAGAACCTTAATCTTCCTTCCAGTCTGGTTTTCAACTTTCTTCTTCCAACTTGTGAACAATGTCAAAACTTCATCTTTGTGTTTCATGGTATATACCCAAACTCGTCTGGAGTAGTCATCAACAAATGTAACAAACCAGTGTCTACCACTCATAGAAGGTGTCTGAGTAGGGCCCCAAACATCTGTGTGCACATAATCGAGGATACCCTTTGTCTGATGTACAGCTGTACCAAATTTCACCCTAGTTTGCTTACCTAACACACAATGTTCACAAAATTCCAACTTGCAACCTTTAGCATCTTTAAGCAACCCTTGCTTCACAAGCCCCTGCAAGGCCTTTTCTCCTGCAGGCCCGAGTTGCATATGCCACAACCTAATAGAGTCGGGAACAACCTGTTTAGGCCTTTCAGTTACACTGGCAGCCTGACCCAAATATGTTTTTTCCTGCAAGAAAAACAAGTTCCTTTTCCTTTGCCCTTTCATCACCACGAGTGATCCGCTAGTCACCTTCAGAATGCCACCTTCACTAGCAAATTTCAATCCACTGGCCTCCAAAACACCAAGTGAAATCAAATTCTTCTTCAAATCTGGAACATACCATACATCTGAAAGCTCCCTAATAAGACCATCGTGCATTAGCAATTCAATCTTCCCGATTCCTACCTTCTTACAAGGCGCATCATTTCCCATCAAAACTACCCCACCATCCATATACTCCAAAGAAGTAAACCACTCCTTTTTTCAAGACATATGATAGGATGCTGCTGTATCAAGAAACCATACTTCTTGATAAAGTGAGGGACTAGTTGCAAGTGCATAAGAAAAATCATCGTCTCTATCTACATTATCAACAATCACATTTGCAGTCGAATTTCCCTTATTTCGTAGCTTAGGACAATCCTTTTTCCAATGCCCCCTTTCATGACAGAAAGCACATTCATCTTTGGCTGGTATCTTTCTGTCCTTTGAAACTCCTCTCGATTTGGAACGAGATTTGTTTTCTTTTTTCCCAGATTTGGTCTCAGATATGGTCTCAGTTCTGCCCCTTACAATCAATGCCTCAGAAGTTTCTCTATCAACCATTTTATCCCTTCTCCTAGTTTCATTATTCAACAGAGCATTTGCAACATCTTCATATTTAACAGTGTCTTTTCCATATATTAACGTTGTTGCTAAATGATCATAACTTTCAGGTAATGAATTCAACAGAATTAGGGCTTTATCTTCATTTTTAATTTGCTCATCCAAATTTAACAAATCAGCCAATAATTTATTAAATAATTCAACATGAGCGTTCATAGACATACCTTCAGTATAGGTGAAGCGAAAAAGCCTCTTCTTCAAATACAGCCGATTCTCCAAACTTTTCCTCATGTATTTGTCTTCGAGTTTCTTCCACAACACCGCAGCAATGGTATCCTCATCAAATCATACTTCTGAGCCTTCGCGATAAAGAGCCGAATAGTCCCACACGCAACTCGATTCAACTTCTTCCAATCTACATCGGACATATTCTTTGGTTTTTCTACCTCCAAAGCAACATCTTGTTCTTGTTGAACAAGAACATCCAACACCTCACACTGCCACATCCCGAAATTGTTTGTTCCATCAAATTTCTCAACTTCAAATTTTGCGTTGTGAATCGTTGTTCTGGACGAACTTGATCCCACAACATCCTTGGTTGCATCTGCATCACTCGCCATCTCCCTCTAGGTCGAACCGAAAGCTCTGATACCACTTGTTGTGCGGAATACGAATCAAACAACCAATCAAAGAGAGAAATAGCGAGAGAAAACAGAAAACAAACACAAGCAAACACAAGGACACACAGATTTAATGTGGTTCGGCAAACAAGTGCCTACATCCACGGGGCGGTTGGGGTTTCTTCTTTCAAATAATCACCAATGGGTGAAACAAACCCTTACAAGAGATGACGGCTGCAAAATCCGAATTAGAGGTCTCTCTTTTACAAAACCCTAACTGGTGTATTTATAGGGAAACTACTGGGCCTTTCAAAATGGGCCTAATCTGGTTTACAAACCCGCCGACAGTCGACTGGTCTTCTTACCAGTCGACTGGTCTTTAGTTCTGGACAGTCGACTGAGACGCATCTCCAGTCGACTGCTTCTGCTGTATCTTTAGCCTTTGAAACTTCTCTCTGGACAGTCGACTGGTTCCCATAGTCAGTCGACTGATGTGCTGCAGATACGATGGATATAAACAAACTGAACCAGAATCGAGCCATTATCCTACACATTCCATATATATATATGATGGATTTCAATAAATGATGAAATTAATACTACTCATTTTACAGATGTATCGATGGCATCTCTCACGGAGTTATCATTCAATTGGCTTGGGTTCATTAGCGCCATGATTTCCAACATCTCCTTCACTTAACGCAGTATCTACTCTAAGAAAGCGATGGTCAGTATATTTATCTCTTTACAGCTCATCCTCTCTCTTATACTCCTATTTTATCTGCTAACCTAATTACGCTCACTTTTAATCAAGTTGAACCACAAGAACCATAATATTGATATGAGTGCAGACTACATTCTAAAGCTACGGCATGAGATTGAGGAGCAATCACTACAAAAGGGCAGGGAATTCCCGGCGCTTGTTTTTACAGTTCCCGGCGTTTATCAAACGCCGGGGTAAGCCATCCTGGCATACGGTAAAATGCCGTCGCAAACGCCGGTTATTCCACCGCCGGGGAATATATGGCCAAACCCCGGCGTTTGCAAAACGCCGCCCTTGGTATTACAAAGCCCGGCGGTAATGTTAATTACCCCGGCGTTTTTTTTTTAAATATATAAACAAACCCCGGCGTTTGGCAAACGCCGGGGTATCTGATTTTTTTTTAAATAATAATAATATTATTATTATTTATATATATATTTATTGAATTTTATATATATATATATATATATATATATATATATATATATATATAGGGGCGATTCGAAATTAGGAAATACAGATATATCCCAATTAGGGGGGCGATTCGAAATTAGGAAATGTTAATATTTACGAGCCAAAAAAATACTATAAACAATCAGGCATGTAGATATATTCCAATTTGATATCAATTTATAATAATGTACAGCATATATATTTCATAAACAATTTGCTTGCTCAAAATAATAAAAGCCCAAACAAATTTTAATTAACATTTATAATTCATTGAAAATGTTATGAAGTCACATTTGAAGGTAATTACACATGACAATCTTCGACAAAGGCATAGTATGAAAAACATAACACGACAAAAAAAAAACTATCCAAAAGTGATCAGTTTGCTGGTAACTTGCTCTCTATTAGACCAAATGGAAAACATAATATGAAGAAAAAAAAACTATCCAAAAGTTATCAATTTGCTGGTAGCTCGCTCTCTAAGACCATCATCCTCAGATTGCAGCAGCAGCTCGCTCTCCAAGACCATCATTCTTTGAAATTAAAAGAAATAAACAGTCATAAAAACCATGTTGCATGTATAGTTTAACTTGGCTCATGAAAAGCATATATCAAATTATGTCAACATACTGAATTTCATCTAACTGGCTAATATCAAATTTGATATCAAATTTTCAAATTGCAGTTAGTTTAGATACTAAATAGAAAGGGACATGCTAATCTTGATTGTTTCCTTATAGAGAGAGAAAAAAACAAGTACGCATATGAACTTATAGGTTGGATTTACGAATTTGGATGAGTTTTAGTATCAGACCTTAATTAGGATATAATATTAGAAAAGACAATATATATATATAGCTGATGCAGTTATATAGTGAGTAAAGGAGATATATGATTAAAAGTCCCTAATTAACTTCACAAGATCATATTGAAGGAGGCTAACAAGTAGTATATATGGAACACTATCAAAGCTAGCTATCGTAAGCAGTAAAATATTCTTCTGAGTACAAAGCACCTGAAAGAAAGTGGTACCCTTAGTTATACTCAATGATAAGATCTCCAACAACAAAAACCATCTTCCCATCATGTGCTGCATTTTCCTAATTTCTTCAGTATACCTGGGATGGTTATTAAAGCTATTTTCATCTCAAATCTTTCATGTTCTATCTAAATTTGTAGAGAGGCATATAATGTTAGTGTTGAACTGTTAATACTTTTACATGCATCGACCCTAACAAAATGGACTGATACACAACAGAATCTAAACATAAAAAATCAGATCTATGGATGAAATGAATTCTAGAAACACAGTAGGACAGACAGAATTTCATTCTGTTGTATATCTAACAGCTGTAAGGCGAAATAGTAAGCAAAGATCAATTTTGAAAGCTAGCTGACCCTGAATAAAAACAATTCAGGGTCAGCTAGCTTTTGGCCCATACTTTGGTGGTGACTAACGGATGATTATAAATGCATGATTCAAGGGCATGCACCCATGTGATCAGTCTCCTATCAAAAGATTTCCTTCATTTGGTCTGCAAAAGTTACAAACCATGCATGTTCTATTGAACAACCTCTTATCACTACAAACAGGATTTTCAAATAATCAAAAGCTGAAATGGCAAGATAAACTGAAGGATATTCTTAAGCCAAATCAAGTATATGTATGGTACCCAGACAAGCAGACACTAACTTCTGTTCCTTTTGTTGCTTGCTATTGGACTTGGTGCATGCCCCCCTTTTCAATTTCTTGTATTTTATGACTCTTTGTCTAGAAAGCATACACACAGACATGGATATGCAGACACGGATATGATGTCGACACACACCGCACAATAATATGGAGAAAATCTTGAGAAGTTACACGGAAACAGCTAGAGGTGTATCGGATTCATGTGTTCATGGCTACTAAATAGAAATGTCCGGTTTATGCTTCATTGTTCATGACTCTTGCACTTTCAGTGGCTATCAGAAAAATGAACTGACTACAGATAGAAGACAGACTTGTTATTCAAAAGAAATTTATTCATCAACCTTAATAATGCATGGTACTGAACAATTATACAAAACACGATGAATCCGTATCTAATCATTCAATGTATCTGACACTGAAAAACATAAATTTGATATTCCAGAGGCTAATGAAACCAGAATTATATAATATTTTGGTCCATACAAATCTAAGAAAATATTTCACATGATTTCTTGTACAGTGTACTTAAGGAGTGAACCATTTAGCGGTCTCCTTGATGCTTTATGATAAGAAGATATAAAAACTGTACTCATTTTTGTCACTGCATGATTAAACAAGCATATAACAAGAAGTAAAAAACAACTAACAAAAACCACATAGGGCAGATAAGAAGAAAGAATCATAGAATTGAAGTAAATAAGATTTTACCACTTACAAGAAGAGACAATCCCATCTACCGTGAACGTCTAACGGAGTCGTCATCGATGGAATCACGTTCGCTGGCTCCTTCTTCGTTCATCTCGTTCATCTGACTGGCTCCTGTAATGACTCTATCGCTTTGCTGTTTAAGGCAAAAAAAATACACATTATGTTTCCAAATTTGAAAAAAAAAAACTTCATTTTAAAAAATGAAGTTATGCACACACATACACAACCAGCAATAGGACAAACAAATTATCAATAATATTTACGATAGGCAACTAAATATAAACTATAACCTGTCTTGGTATATGATCAGGTTCGGCGACATTCGTTTCCTTAAATAAATGTGAAACTTTTTCTTGAAGTTTTGAGAGTTGCGTCTCGAGAGAACGTATCTTTTCATCTCTGGGATCAGGCTGCGTAGACAAAACATCACGAGATCGAGAGGGTGTGGGCCCTAACCCCTTCCCACGCACACATCCATGGCGTTCTTGGCCCCATTCCTGGACCAACGCTTGATGCTGAAGTTCCACAATATTCACGGATTCTGTGGGGGAGTTGGCGACAGCCGCGGATGAGAGTTTGGCGTATCTGGTTCTAGCAGTGCTCTGTAAAAAACAACAAGTAAAAACAAGTAAGATGTCTTTCATTTTATAGTCAAATTACAAACCAAATTAGCCCGATTAAGATAGGACACAATTACTGATATCGATGCTGCCTTTGCTGAAGCAAACACACCTTGTGAGTTAATGTGGGTGGCGTCGAAGAAATCCAAATCCCCGAATTGATCTCCGCCTCCATGCTCTGCGTCCTGTATATCAGAGAACACAGAGAAATATCCAAACCTTAATAAAGCATTTTATGACAAATGATTTTAAAAAGTCATGCTTACCATTATCGCACGATGCCTTGCGAAGCTCGTACCTCTGGATGTGTGTAACACATCCTGTACCTGTCGACTCGCACGACCTCTTTCGGCCCTTTTCTACACATTTTGTAATTATCATAAACAAAATTAAAATGGTTAATTAAAATTAAATAAACAAAATTTTAATTTCCTCTCCTACAACCCGACCAACTAATTAGACTAATCCATGCAATTAAAATTCTCATGTGCATAATATCTATAAGTAACAAAGGGTTGCAACACTCAGGTCAATCAATAATTAAATGCAGTATAACAACAGATTGAATTGGGATAAACCTGAGAAATAACATCTTCAGAAATGCACTATAACAACAGAGCAATCAATAATTAAATCATGTGTACATCATGTGTATTATTTTTGTCAAGCTTATTGATTGATTTATCTTAGAATGCATTCACTCAGATAGACACATATCACATCTTCATGACATCAATGTGAAACAAGACCTAAGTGTGACATGAAAGGATTTACATGAAGCTTAAACATTACTAATGGGATAAACCTGAGAAATAACATGAAGCAGTATAACATGAAAGGATTTACACTATGAAAGGATAACATGAAAGGATCTTATTTCAAGCAGTATAACATGAAAGGATTTGGCAACATTTACCACTTTGATTGAGATATAATGTTATGGGGGTAAATTGAAGAACAGAGCAATCAATAACATCTTCAGAAAAGCAGTATAACAACTATGCTATGTAAAGCTTGTTTTATAACAACTATGCTATGCTATGTAAAGCTTCATAGTATAACAACTACACTATGAAAGGATAACATGAAAGGATCTTATTTCTTATAGAAGTTTATATGGTAGATCTTTAATAAAACATTATCAATGAAGTAGAGTCAATGAAAAAACGAAACACCAACCATCCAGTACTTAATACACCCAAATTTTCTTGTTTTATGGAAACGGAAAAAGGTTCAGCTGATTACTGTGCACACAATGTTTCCTGTTGAAGTCTATGTTACCAATTATGATATAGAAACTTGGTACTAAACATTGTCACGTTGCCCTTTAAACTCAAATCAGATAAAGAAACATAAAGAAATCGACTGTTACCTTGTTGACACAAAACGCCGTTTTGTTTGTAGTATACAAATATAAGTGTCTCGACTCTCAAAGTTTTAAATCATGCAGGAAAACAAATGGACCAAAGTCCAAAATAGCAATCGAGGTACAGAAATATGCTGCTCCCTCATGCAAAATATGGTTTGTTTGGAAAGGGAATCCCATCTGCACCAGGTATTTCTTAAGGCTTTCTTGAAAGGCTTTCCTTTACATGTAAAGATTGCCATTTCTGATATATCCAGTATCCTATCCACTCTACTATGTTAATTTGTCTCCTCTACTTACCAAAATGAAAACTTAGGCTACATAATTACCTGTGCCTTTCAGGCATGAATCTGTGCTTAACAAGCTCTATAGTCTATACTATTTAAGTCTACCAGGCTGCAATGCAGATCAGTTTTGCTGATATAGAGCAATCCACAGCCTTCTTCCCCATTTATCCAGTAATTCATATTGAATCTCTATATAAGAAGTGAGACCTAGTCATATGTAACTGAAAATCTAAGAAAAGAGAAATTAAGTAGATTCCAACTTAGTGTTGGAGTGCAAATGGAAGCGCTTTCAAAGACAACACCTGAAAAATTATAACAATAAGAAGAAAAAATATTATCAAGAATTTTCTCATACAAATTTATAAACAGTTTTAAGGATTATATATCTTGACTAAAAAGAAACAATCTAATTTCTGATAATTCCAAGATTAAAAACCTCTAAATAATATGTCTAAAATTCACTACTCTGGCAGATATTTTTCCCATACTGATTGTTCTGTTAAATATTTTCAACTGCATCTTGATCAGTTCGATAATTTACTTCTCAAATATTCTGCCTTTGTTCAAGCAATCTTATGCAGAAATTAAAATTAAAATTAATCTTCATGCTTACCTTTCCCTCCGGTGAACTCCAAAAATGACACAGGTATTCCCAATCTAATTTTGTGACACCTTTTGGGACTACTCTTAAATTTGCAGCCATAGTCCGGTCCTCGTCGTAGTAACTTGCCTTCAATTCACACTTAAAGTCTCTCCACTTCTTAGGCATAGATTTGCTTACCCAATCGGAATCAAGTACCGCCGGGTAATCAAATTTGGACTGTGTATGAACAAGAGTCAAAGTTAGTAACATTTTTTATAGGTTTGCTATGTGTCCATGTTCATGCTGTCCAAGATTATACAAGTGAAAAGAAACATTTGCAATGTCATTAGGCACGCTAGTCATCTAATTTTAGGTCTATGAATTAGACTAAAACTCTGAAAGAGTTGAATACCAATCTTACTAGTCAGTGAGCATGATGATGCATATATTGGCTTGTTTAGCAAAGTTGAATTTTGTAGCTGGCCTCATGAATGATTTTGAAGAAGATGAACTATTATAATCAGTATTATTCTTTTTGAAAAAGAATTTCACTGATTGTAATTGTAAATATTAAGTTGTTAAAGAACAATGTCTTATGATTTTGTAATCTTATAATACTAATGTGACAACATCATTTTTATTGCATGAGATTGAACAAAACACTTACCACTTTGATTGAGGAGTATTCAATGTATATAGTTGATGGTTACTCTACTATCTACTATCTATGTATCTGATGGTTTAAAATTTTCCCTTCATCTTTTATCCTTTTATGAGACTTCCTAGCATTCACGTCCAGATAAAGCACACAGAAGCATTCGCATTAGTTCATCCAAAGTTCCATGGAGTTTTTTGTTCCTTCATTCTCTTCCTAATTCTAGTTAGACAACAGCATGAAAGATGCTACATTTAATGTAAAATAAAAAACAAACTACAAAACTGGTTGTTTCTCTTACTAACTGCATTACTGAGAATGCCACTACACTAATGATTTTTCATGTTGCATTTTAGAAAAAAATAGAAAAGAAAATAACGAAGAATATAGACAATGGATTAGTTTATGAAAGTATTTCAATACAGAATATTAATTATTTCTAATGCATGTACACAGTAAAAGTTCAACATATAGACAAACCTTGTCCTTTCGAGCATCATAATTACTAATCCCAGGTTAAGTAAGAGATGAACTATTATATCAGCAGGTATAAGATGAACTATTATATGTAGCATGTACAGATTGGAGCATTAAATGTTAAACTATGAACGGGAGCTATATGACATAGCAAGAAATTGAAGAGGCAAATCAATATATTATTGTATTCATTTGAGTAGTCAAACAAACAATGAAACTGAAATAATGGCCTACTATATACGACCAGCAGCAAAAAAATTTGAAACCATATGAACTCTCACATCCATCAAGTTTAGAAACATTTACTTCTAAATATTACCTTAAGAAGTTCAAGGGCTCTTGCCCGTGTAGCAGCTGGGATATTTGTCCATCGATCATAAGCAAGAGGAAGGTATTCTGAATTCCTAGCAATTACGCCTATGAACGATGCAAAAGAGGAAGCATGTTTACCCACGTGGTGATCATCGTTCACCTCCACGAGGATTCGTTGACCTTGTGGTTGCTTCCAAACATTCACCATCTTCGTTGCTCCCCGAGTCCTTTTATGGGGCTGGGTGCTACCCTCACCCACCTCATGTTCACTACCCCCCTCGTTGGGAGGCTCCTCACGTGTGGGCTCTCTATTCCTTCGCGGCATGATTCAAACCTATTGACAAAAAAGACACATAAAAGGAGTACATAACAACAAATCAATTGAATATTTAATAAGTTTGTAATGAGATTGAGTTGTTAGTATGGATATCTTTCCTCTAATAATACAGCCATTTTGGTTTCACTTGTTATAATACGATAAAGCTTTTGTTCATTTTCATTAGGTTGATCTTATAATTCTATTCTGGATAAGTTCCTTACGACATAGATTCTGTTTTCAAGGAAAAAGTATAATGAAGCATGGAAGAATGGAAGAATGAAGTGAAAGCCACAGAGTTTTTAGAAAGTTTCAAGTGAGATGCAGCACAGTTGCTGTTGTTAATGATACATTCAAATATGAAATGAGTAAATCAATAGATACTAAGAGTACAAAGGAATCAAACAATAAATCATAGTTTCAATCTGCCAATAAATGCTCTTATTTTTCAGATCGAGTGATCTAGGAATAGGCATCCTAATGCACAAAGTAAGAAATGACCCAAAGGAAAGAAAATTGTCCTATGATATCTCAATAGGAGAAACAGAAACAACAAATCATGCTTTGTAGTTCTTTCAAACATGTGTTCATATGTTCTATGGTATGTCAATAGTAGATCTACATCATACAAAGACTGTTCTTACAAAATAATATTAACATGCACAAAACATCAAACAGGTCATGCGAAAAAAATGACTCCAATGGAAAAAAAAAACAAAAGAAATATATCCAACAACAAAATTCCAGAACAATAAAATTAGAGAACGACATAGATTAGAATCTTACACATTTATGAGCTTTCATTGATCCATAGTTACATAGACCATTGCAAACTTGTTGGTCAGTATATTTCCATCAGAAATTCAAAATAGAACAACAATTAGTGGCCAACCTATTGACTGCTTAATTTGAAGAACATTCTCATTCAAAACATTGATAAGCATTAGCAAACACCATTACAACCTCCTTAAATAAGCATTAGCAAACACCATTACAACTTCCTTAAATAAGTTTCAACTCAGTATCTTTCATTTGTTAAATAAAAAAAAAAAAAAAAAGTATCAAGAACATAATAATTATTGCTGACAAATGATAATAATAAATCTCTATAACTAGGAACACTTGATTATTTATTTATCGACTATAAATAATTATGTCTAACTGACTAAACATATAAATACTAATATCGATAGTTTTCAACAATATTACATGGTTTCATTGAGTATTTTGGAAAAATAAATGAGTAATCTAACTATCAATATTATCCAATACATCCCCTGGTTCTCCATCCATGCGTAGCCAATTAGGTATACTGTTGTCATCTGTTATGTTCACATCAAACCTACGAAATTCAGCAGCAACAAAATTATTAGTGACAGCTTCATCCTCATCGTCTGATGTATCTCCTAACTGAAATACATCTCTTGGTTGCATAATAAGTGCCACATAAGAATTAGGCGAAACTGGATCTTTCACATAGAACACTTGAACGACTTGAGATGGAAACACAAATGGTTCATCACTGATTTGTGTACCAGTATTAGTCAAATTTGTAAAATTTACAATTGTGAATCCTAATGTATCCTTATTTTGGGGATAATTCTTATCTATTCCAGCCCAGTCTGCACGAAATAAGACAACTCGAAAATGACCATAATAGTCCAACTCGATAATATCCGTGAGCACACCATAATAGTCAACATCCTCATCTATTGGACTTGCGTCATTATTAGAAGCATAACTTCTTTGTCTTTGACGTCACTAAAATTCCACTATTTTGGGACTTCAAATAACGTTCACGATCCTTAGTATGAAATTTGTAGTCATTATATATATATCCCCTAAATCTTCTAACCATCTTGTGAGGACCTCTAGCAAGAATCTTGATTTCAGCAGATACCAAATCATCATTCAACTTCGGAACATATAATATGTGATGTTAAAGCTGATTAGTGAGAGTAGGAATATATTTAGAAAAATAATGTACCACAATTTGGAAGAAAACTTACATAGTCTTTAAGCCACATATGAAAATTTTCATTCATCATCTTATTTTGTTCACGCGGTCTCAATTTCCTCGTTTTAGATTTTCTTTTCATTTCACAGATAAATTCTCTGTAAATATTTAAAACATCAAATATAAACCAACTCATTTTTAATTAAATATAAACCAACTCATTTTTTTAACTTACATTCGAAATGGCTCAACAGTTGCATGATGATCTATCACATATCGATGTGCTTGTTCTCATGTTAAGTTATCTAACTCAAATGCATCAACTTTACCAATAGTATTTCCAGCAGTCTCGAACAGATAATGTGCCTCACCAAGGTTTGACCCGACTGGGTTTCTCCTTGGTCTAGTAAAACAGGTCTCGACACCCTGAAGATATCGTGAACAAAAATTAGAGCATTCCTCTGAGAGATAACCTTCTGCTATTGAGCCTTCTGGATGTGCTCTATTTTTAATATATCCCTTAAGCCAATATAGGTACCTATAAATGTAAATATTTAGATAAGAAAAGGTATGTGGATATTCAAATGAGAGCTAGATAATTAACAAATATGAATAAGTACCTCTCAATTGGATACATCCACCGATAATGTACCGGTCCCCCAAGTCTTGCTTCACCTGCTAGATGGATTACCAAGTGAATCATTATAGTGAAGAACGAGGGGGAAAATATTCTCTCCATTTGACAAAGAACAACTGCAGCACGTTGCTCCAATAGGTCAATGTCTTCAATACGTAGAACCGTTGAACAAAGTCCTTTATAAATGCTACACAGATCCTTGATGACGGCAGTTACTTGTTCACACATTGAAAACCTTAAAGCCACTGGGAGGAGATCCTGCATCAAGATATGGTAGTCATGTGACTTGAGACCTTGAAGCCTCTTCTCCTTATCGTTGACGCACCTTGCTATGTTTGATGAATAGCCATCAGGAACTTTAAGCTCATTTAGCACTTTGCAAAATAATTCCAACTCCTTTTTGGACATACAGTACATTGCAGGAAGAAGGAAAACCCTGCCATTCTATAAATATTCTGGATGCAACTCATGTCGTATGCCCAATGCAGCTAAATTAAGACGACACTTCAAATTGTCCTTTGTCTTCCGATCATCTCCCATAACTGTCCCTATACAATTTTCACCAATATTTTTTCCGATGTGCATCACATCTAGATTATGGCGCAATAAATTGAATTCCCAATACGGCAGTGTGAAGAAAATGCTCTTCTTCTTCCAGGAACCTAAATCAACAATGTCATCACATTCATCTGCATCGATGTCCTCATCCCTTGCCCTTTTCTTGCCCTTTTTTATGGCCTCTGGTTCCTTACCATGATTGAAATTATGACCATATAGTCGCCTTAACACATCAGATCCTGACAAAATTACAGGAGCTTGTTCTCGTTCCTCCTTTCCATCAAATGTAGCAGTTTCTGCCCTGAAAGTGTGTGTGTCTGGCAACCATCTCCTATGACCCATGTAGCAAAACTTTCTCCCATTATATAACCACCGTGAATTAGTTTGATCAGCACAACAAGGACATGCATTACGCCCTTTAGTGCTATAACCGGATAAATTTGCAAATGCAGGAAAATCATTGATCGTCCAAGTCAATGCAACTCAGAAACAGAATGATTTCTTAGTTGTCGCATCGTATGTTGGAACACCCTCCCACAACTGTTGGAGCTCATCTATTAAAGGCTGAAGATAGACATCTATATCATTTTCCGGGCTTTTTGGTCCAGGAACTATTGTGGATAAAATAAATGATGACGGCTTCATGCACTTCCAAGGGGGTAGATTATACGGGATCAACACTACGGGCCATATGCTGTATGTACTGCTCGTTTGCCTAAATGGATTAAAACCATCACTTGCCAATCCAAGTCGCACGTTGCGAGGATCCTCCGCAAAATCAGGGTATCTTTCATCAAATTTTTTCTATGAAACTGAATCTGCAGGATGTCTGAGAATCCCATCGTTCTTCCGACATTCAGCATGCCATCTCATATCAGAAGAAGTCTTGGTCGACATAAACAATCTTTGCAGCCTCGGAATCAAAGGAAAATAGCGCATCTATTTTGCCGGCTTCTTTTTTTGCCTTGATTTAACTGACCCACTTATATCTTGATCTTCATTTGGTTTTCCTTTCCATTTTGAAGTCCCGCAGATTTCACAGTTCTCAAGACTCTTCTTATCTCCCCTAAATAACATACAATCATATTGGCATGCTACTATCTTCTCATACCCCACATCGAAAAATTTAAGAAACTGTTTTATTCCATAGGCTGAATTTGGGAGACAAATTTCAGGAAAAGCTTCATTCAACAATTTAAGTAGCATGGTAAAGGACTTGGCAGACCAACTGTTCAAACATTTGATCTGAAATAACCTTACGATGAATGAGAACTTTGAAATTTTTTTGCATTCACGATACAAGGGTGTACTAGCATCTTCCAACAACTTAGTAAATACTTCAAATTCTTTGTTAACTTCAGGATCTTCCCTTCGACCTTGGACTCCACCAGCAGTGTGCGGTGTTTCAGTCGGTTCATCATGGACTTGGGTTGTTGGAATATTTGTGTGGACAGGATTGTTATGAATTCCAAAAGCATCCCACACTAAATTTTGCATCTCATCGGCAACACTATCATCGTCAACTCCTAAGGATTCGTCTTCATCTTCTAAAACAGTCGGATCAACCGGAATGGATGGAAGACGCTCTCCATGGCACAACCAATTTGTGTACCCTTGTAGGAAACCATTAATCACCAAATGTGTTTGTACTTCGTTGCATGGAAGTAACTCACAGTTTACACACCGACGACATGGACACAAGATGAAGTTGGGATCACGTGAATGTTGCTTGGCGAAAATAATAAAATCTTTGACACCATCCCGATACTCCTTGGATAATCGTGACTTACTCATCCAACTTTTATCCATTTCAATAATATCACTAAATCTGGAAATAAAATTTCACTCATTACATTTTTATTTTCATATCTCATAAAAGTGTGTACCTCACTGGATAAGTCAATTGAAAAAACATCCATCACAAAATACTTAGAAATTAAATTTTAAAAAACATAAACCAGACATTTGTATCAGTCTAGATAAATCTTTAAAATGTGTATCACGCTTAAGTGGTTTATCATGACAAACTTTCAACTATGTAGAATGAGAATGCTAATCAAGAACTAATTTTTTCATCAAACTGATGTGGTTTATTAGTTCACTGGATTATTTAAAAAATTCATCTCCAAATCACAAAGGTAATGAAGAAAAAAAATCATGAACAAATTCATTTGCTTTATAAGATCAATAAGAATTCCATCAGCTTTAGCATTCGTTGCACACTTTAAAGTAGTTTTGCATTACTAATGTTTTCTGTAACATGTGTTGCAATTAAACTAATGTCCTAATCAGTTTGACATAATATAAAAGTATTAGATCTAAATTCCTATTCCCTATATGAGAAACAATCGATAGTGTATTTTTATGCTTCATAGGGATCAAACAAGTATAGTAAGCATGCTCAAATATGCTCCCATAGGCCAATTTGCATGAAACAATATGCTTAGAGACATGTACATACAATTGCTTCATGTTGCTTAAATCATAAGATACAAGTCTACTTCACTGAAGACTAAAGAAAAAGATAGATATAGTTGGGTTCAGTAAGTTACTTTAAATTCAACACAATACATTACTTGGATTTAACTATATATATTCCCAATATCAAAAAAATAAATATTAACAGTAACTTTCTCTTATTTTCTAAGTCAAGGGTATTACAGTTGTTTAGAGTGAGCGACTGTCTGCCAATATTTTTTCTCTCCAACTGTAGAGTTAGCTCTTTCACAATATTATCCAAATGACCGTAAATCTAGTTCCAGTCTTGTTCTCCCTGCATTTAGCTGAAAGGGAATGACTAATGATATGATTAATGGTCTGTCGGAAGAGAACTATTAACATCAAAGAAGGATAGTTAATTAAAGACAACATCTTGATCACACAACACATTCACAATTGTGTTCTTTAACTTTCTTTACAGGTTGCTGAAAGTGCATGTGACTTTTATTGCAAGAACTTATGTATTCCTTCTTCTAATAAAATTGAAATGTTAGTTTTTGAAATTAAATTAAATTATAAGGCTAGATGTGTTGAGAGAATATATCATACAGTACTGAAGTTAGGAAAGAAGACTTCATCCTTCTGCTATTGATTGGTTATCCATGTAAAATAAAATAAAAAAGTTTCCAAAGTTGATCGTAGAAAATCTGCTCGGTGGAAAAAGCACTGCTAATTCAATTCTAGAGAATGCACTGCTTATCAATCCAAGAAGAACAAGAAAAAATATTAAAGATATGCTCCAACATCCGAACTTGGATCATTACTAAAATTGCACAACCACAACCTTCTTGGTTAGACAAGCATATATGCTCAATAGATAACAGCGGCTCAACTGGGAACAAAAACAACCAATAATCTTAACCTACCAAAATGAAAGATTTAAAGTAATCAGGTTCAAAAATGACTTCCTTTAAAGATTAGTAGATTAGAAAATATTTGGCAACATTCGGAATACACACAAACCATCTATCAATCAAGCTAAACTATAAGTAATCAAACACATCTGGGCATATTTCTTTCATGCTCTTTAACAGAGAACCACCATCTACATCCAATTACTTGGGGGCAATTATGAGTTCATTATGATACTGGTACAACATCAGATGAAAAAATTATCTTGTACTGCTGCATTGTTTATTCAAGAAGCACTATAATCTCTTTAAGGAACAAGTCAGTATTCTATGTAATTATGTTTGAATCTAAGATCGACTTTAGAACTAACACAGTAAGATGCCGAACATTCAAACAGACCAAAAAACAAAGCAAGAATACAACTGACATAAGAAAAGTATGATCTCCTAAAACAGAAACAAAAAGACAGATAAAAGCAAAATAACTTTGCATAAGCTTCCTTATAATTAAATGGCTAAAAGAACAAATCAACGAAACACAACTAAGTTAACAAGGGTTCAAATAATAAACAAGAAATCAAAAAAATAACAATGGTATTAAAGGTGAAATATAGCTACTTACTACTTCCACACTGGAGGAAGCTTCTTGGTCCTCTGGTAGTAGCGATGAATTTGGCTCTCAACAAGGATCAGCCTGAACGGGTGCGAAATCGAAGATAAAATTGGGTTTTCGCTGAGATTGAGGGCGACGATGGAAAGAGGGATAAAATAGAGGGTTTCGGAGAGGGATCAAGTAGTGGGATTCGGAGAGATTGAGGGCGACGAGAGCGACGAGGGAAAGGGGGAAATAGCTAGGGTTTTGGGATTCGGCGCGAAGAAAAGGGGGGAAGCGAAACCGAAGGCGCGAATAGCGAAAGTAGCGAAAGAGATAATGGGAACTGGAGGAAATGGGCTGGGCCAAAAAAAAAATGGGACCCAAGCCCGGCGTTTCTAAACAAACACCGGGATATGTGGGCTGACCCGCTGGCGCTTTGGAACAGCGCCGGCCTATATTTGCCCTTTATTCCTATATCTTTAGTAGTGAATGTGGGCAGGTAAAATTAATTTCTGTACCATGTTTTTATGATAGCTTGCTTACTAGGTATGCCGATTGGTACTTTGCAGTATTTTCTTTCAATGCGGAGGTTGCTTAATTTCATGTTAAGGTAATTGAAGCATGCTATAATGTTCAGTTAGTTTTTCACTTAGCTGAAGGTTGTTCAGTATAATATGCTATAGGAAAATATAATGCAAGTTTATTTTTTGGTGGTAAAAGGAGATCTTATCATAGAGGGAAATGCATCTCTTTTTATATAGTCAGTTAGTCACATAATCACCAACTACCAGTTCACAGATTGTATGGTTGGTATAGATGTATCGACTCAGTTAGCAAAGATAATAGTATTTCTGGAAATATGTACACTTTCAAAAAAATATTCTCACTTAGCTGAAGATAATAGTAATCCTGAAAGAATCTATTTGTTCATGTAAGGCCTTAAATTTACAGATTTGTAGCAAATATCTAGCAAATATCTGTTTGAATTTGTAACTGTGGAATTTTTTTGGTGGATTACTATTATCTTCTGCTATTATCTTCTGAATTACTATTATTTTCTGAATTGAAGGAAATCTGAAGATACAGATTTGCTAGATTTTTGGTGTAATTTTTTTACTTCTTTTTAAAGTTTCTTTGTGGATGCAAACTTGGGGGTTGTAGGTAGTGGAAGAAATTCTAGCTGCATACTAGCAACGGTTGCCCCTGTGATAGTTGAGGACCCCGACAGTGGAAGTGAAAGTACCAACTAAAAAAGAAGGCTTAGTTGACAGACTGGATGCTCTGGCATAACTCTCTGATGCCCCTGCTCCTGATTGAGTAAAGAAGGCGCCATTCAGCAACAGATCCCCCTCTGACCTCCAGTTCCACTTCTTCCATACTACATCATCTGTGTTCACCCTTGCTAGAATCGGTAATTCATTCCACAGTTACAAATTCAAACAGATATGTGCCTTCACTGAGAAGAGAGCGATGCTCATTAGTTGGTACTATAGCTGAAGAAGTAAGTTTTGATATGTTAATTTGAACAACATTTGGGACAATTCTCAGTTTGTTTTGAGATGGTGGTTTTCAAATATCTGTATCAAATAAACTTTGACTAGAAGTGTAGTTTTTGTATAGGTTATTGCCAAGCAGGACTAATGACTTTTCTTAAAATTCAGTTGATGTTAGTGTTAAGCTGATTTCAAGCAGGTAATTGTCGTATCGGTGTTTAACGCCGTATTAGTGTATTAAAAAAAAATATCCACCCAGAATAGGCATGTTACAGCCTACCTTAAAAAATAGCATACATAAGTTCATTAGAGCAACTGTAGTCGATTTTTCATATATGGTAAAATGATAAAATAAAAATCGGCAAAAAAATAGATTTGCTGCATTTGTTGATTGCCAAAATTTGGCAATCAAAAAAAAAAAAATTACTGTATAAGGCTCTCCATTTTTTTCATGTATATATGGATTTAATCTGAGTGACTAAATCAGCTGAACGATAAGGTGTTCATATGATTCAAAAAGCTGAATGTCGATTGCCGAATATTGTTGCAATGCATGCATTTGCAGATGCATCTACTTTGCTGAAAACCCCTTATAATTTTAATTTTCGACCATTTTAGCCCCCTTTCAATATTTTTACAGAACCCCCTATTACATCCAAAATAGCATCCACCTCCCTCCAAATTTATAATTTATTACTTGGTCACACTCCTACATTAAATTCATGAATGATCAATGCAAAATGATATCTATTATTATTATTATTATTATTATTATTATTATTATTACTATTGATTTACACGTGTGATGCACGTTTTAATAAATATAGTTTTTTAATGTAAAATTTCAGACGGAGTCTAGATTTGAACCTAAGACCTCTTTAATAAAAGTTATGCACGTGCGTTGCACGCATTAGTAGATTTACAAATAACACTAAGGCCTTCTCCCAGCATAATATTAGAGATTTGAGATTAGAGATGAGCATTTTATTTAATTTAATGAATGTATTTTTTGTATTCGTGCATCGCACTTGCATTATACTAGTGATTATTATTGTACCATAAATAATACTTAGACCATCTCCAACCGTAATCTCTATTCTTCCAATTAGCCAAAATAGCGACCTAAATCCCCAAATATCCTCTCCAACGGAATCGCCAAATAGATCGCTATCCTGGCGATCTGAATTTCCCTCGCAATCCGCTCGCCAAATCTGGCGAGCGGGATCCGCTCGCCATATAGCTTATGCCGAAGATCAAGATGGTCTAAAACGATAAGATTTCTTTCCCGCTTATTTAAATCGACACCGGTTTTCTTCAATTTCTTCAATTTCTCCAATTTGTTCTTGGTAGATTGGTCATTCATTGGGTTTTTCTTCTTGTTCATTGGGTTCTTCTTCTTCTTCATCAGGTAAAAAATTTTATTTTGAATTTTTTTTGTTTTTGTTATGTGGACAATTTCATGTTTAAAATTTTATCTAAATTACAATTTGTCTTTAGTAGATTGCTGCTTCTTCATCTTCTTCATCTTGTTCATCTTGTTCATCTTCTTCATATTGTTACTGTTGATTTTGTAGTATGTGTACCTGTCATGATCTAATGCATCTATGGATGGTATAGTGTGTGTGAAAAGACCATTGAATCTTCTGTGATTCAGTTTCATCTTTGTGGCTTTGGTTGTGTACTGGTGATTTGGGAGAGGTATGATACCTGACATGAAGTGATTATGAATTTACTGTGTTATAATCACCTCAACCTGTCAGGTATGATATGGTTTTAATCACTTCAACCTGACATGCTGATATCTAATTGTATGGTTTTAACCAAAATATGTATGGTTTTAATCACTTCATTATGGTTTTAATCACTTCATGTCAGGTATGATACCAAAGTTTTGATTCACTGTGTTATACTTAAGTGATTATGAAGTCACTGTGTATATACAAACTCTTGATAAAAATATATAACAGAGATAATAACTAGGCAATTGCTCCAGATGTGAGATACTTCGAAAATTACTCAAGGATACTGATTATAGACATTCCTACTCTCCTCAAATCAATGCATGAAATTTTTCAGCTAGTATCAGAATAAGCTCACCTCACCACCAGGACATCTTCCAGCATTTACTTACCTTACAAATAATGAAAAAATTACAAATCTTTTGGGTTTTGGCCATAATATTGGGTTATGATAATAACAGCTACCCTTTTTTTAGCATTAACATCTACATTAGATATACAGATAAAGATATTGCATGAACTTTGCACATTTCGGTTAACTAGTACCCACAGGGAAGGTAGGAAAGTTTGTGTAGAACTTAACATACAGCAATTCCAAACAAAAAATTAGTCTGTGAAGGATTCATCGGAATTGCTTTCAGATCATAAACTACAAGTTCTTATAATATCACATCGAATAATTAGATTGCTTCAACAAAGTCGGACTATTTAGGAAGCACAAAACAGAGTCATTATTGATATGATCCCATACAATACATTATACATATTTAGGAAACTCAAACTCTTGTTTAAGTTTTTTTGTGTGTATATATATAACAGGTTGGAACTCTCCTGAGTTCTATGGTTTATCATGAAATGCATATCTGACATGAAGTGCATATCATGAAATTTAGACGTGCATATCATGAAATTTAGAAGTTAGTATACCTGACATACATATCTGACATGAAGTGCATATCATGAAATTTAGAAGTGCATATCATGAAATTTAGAAGTAAGTATACCTGACATGAAGTGCATATTATAGATACTACTGCATTATATATGCTTAACTCCATTTGATAGGTAAACAGACAATTTGGAAGTAAGTAAACAGATCAAAAAATATTATTGTAACTATTTATGAGTAAATAAAAATTAAAATATTTATGGCTAGCCAAAATAGATAGCATTGTTGGAGTGTGAGTTATTTCGCTAGCCAAATTATCTATTTATTATCTATTTTGGCTATTCTAGCTAGTCAAAATAGTTAGCAGGCTGGAGATGCTCTTATCCTCACTGTTGATTAAGAACGTGATGTCACACGACAAAGAAAAAACAATGCATTGTATGCTTATTATACCGCTATTAATTGTCGAAATATACTCCACATGAAGTTGGCAAACATGTAGCTGGCATTGTACAGTGTACAAGCACTGCCTCCCTTTCTCTTCGATTCCAACTGTACACATTTGACCAACCTACCTATATAATATGCCAAGGCAACACCATGGAACCTTCACTCGCCCTACAGCTAACTTCCCTTCCCTTCCCTTCCCTTCCCTTCTTGTTTGTCCATTACTCAAATTCCAACCCCTATATAAACAAGCTTGCCTCACCTAGCTAATTCCAACTCAAACTCAATCTTCCACTCCACACTCTTCTTGCTCTCTCTCTCTCTCTCTCTCTCTCTATATATTGATCACCAATGGCGGCTTCTAACCTTCTCCTCCTCATCATCACCTTCCTCCTCCTACACTGTTTCTCTCTATCGTGTTCCGCGAGGCATCTAACCGCTCTTGTTTCAGACCAACCACTGATTCCGATGACCTACCATAACGGCGCTCTCCTCACCGGGCCCATCTCCCTAAACCTCATCTGGTACGGTAACTTCACCCCCTCCCAGCGCGCTATCGTCACCGACTTTCTCTCCTCCCTCTCATCCAAATCCACAACCACCACCAACCACCAACCATCCGTCGCCACGTGGTGGTCCACTACCCGCAAATACTTCGCCCAAACCAAAACCCGCTTTCCAACCCTCACAGTTGGTGACCACATCCTCGACCCCTCCTACTCCCTCGGCAGATCCCTCTCCTCATCCCAACTCGCAGCTCTCGCATCAAAAGGCCGCAGAAGCTACGCAGTAAACATCGTGCTTACCTCTGCCGACGTGGCCGTGGAGGGCTTCTGCATGAGCCGGTGCGGGACGCACGGCTCGTCTTCTAGCTCTAGGACAAAATCTGGCCGCTTCGCTTATATATGGGTTGGGAATTCGGCCGAGCAATGCCCCGGGCAGTGCGCGTGGCCATTCCACCAGCCGGCTTACGGGCCGCAGACGGAGGCGCTGGTGGCGCCGAATGGGGATGTAGGGGTGGACGGGATGGTGGTGACGCTGGCGGGGATGCTGGTGGGTACGGTGACCAACCCGTTTGGGAGCGGGTTCTTTCAGGGGCCGAAGGAGGCGCCGCTGGAGGCAGGGTCGGCATGCAGTGGGGTGTACGGGAAGGGGGCGTACCCTGGGTACGCAGGGGAGTTGCTGGTGGACCCCACCACGGGGGCCAGTTACAATGCCAATGGAGCCCATGAAAGGAGGTACTTGCTTCCGGCCGTGTTTGACCCGTTGACTCAGGCTTGTTCTACGTTAGTGTAAAATGTAAATCATGGAGATTCAGAAAGAAGGAGCTAATTAAGTAAGATTTAGGTGGTATTGTTCTTTGATTCTTTGGATGAAAGTTGTGACTTGTAACAAATATAATGTATATAATTTTTTTTTTTTTTTAACTATTGGATAAATTTTACTATTTAAGCACCTTAGGCTTTGATGATTTTGTTAACCAAATACAGAAAGACCATCGGATTCCCTCATTATCCGCACACCCTTCATGATCTCCAAAAAAGGAGCAGCAAAATCAACAAAAGCCGCGACGACCGCCGTCGCCTCCACCAATGACGTCGTCGCTGACGTCAACCCTCCATCTCAATCATTTATTAATACAACTCACTCACCTCATCACTTCAACAAAAAATTCTGATAACTAATGGGCTGGAAAGGAATTGTCGGGTTCGACTACGGCATCATGCATGGCCCAATGGGCCCCGACATTCAGTCTAGAACTCGTCGCCGTCGCCAGCTCCCTCAAAACCCTCAGAGCCCTTGATTGAGTCAGTACGAATGCTAAAAATTATTATTATTAATTTTTTTTTGGGAATTCACGTGCACTACATGTATTTTGCTAGGTGATATGAAATAAATAGAGTGGCGCAATCAGGGCCCTCAGATCTCCTCAAAACATGCTCTCCTACGATCATCAGATCCAGCTTCAGGTTGGGCTTCAACCAGTTCAGGCCCATGGGTAAACGAGTCCAACCCGGCCCGTTAGGATCTCAGACCTGTTCACCCATGTCTATAAATCCCAGCCTCCGTCCTCACTTTCAAAGATAATCAATCTTTCTCCACTTGAATCCTAGCTATTGTTGCTTTCCCAGTGACTGACTAGATCGTCGGAGGGTCTATCTGTAATACCCCGCTGATATGGCTGAAATTGGGGTTAAATCGGGACCGTCCAGATCGAGCACGGATCTTGAAGCATGGGGGTAAAAAGGTAATTTCACATACAGATGGATCCAAAACGGGTATTGGGCCTCCTTCTCACAAAACCAACCGCCCGCGAATAGATCCACTTCAACTGGGCACGGGTCCCGACCCGATACAAGCCCAGTCCACCAAGAGGAGAATCAGGCCACTGATTTGATCAAATCAATAAACCTGATTAGCTCTCACCAGGGAATCAAGGCCTAATTTCCTAAAACAGAATAGGAGGATTTTGCTCCTGACTGTTAGGCTGGAAATCAGACCCCTAATCATTCCAAAGGCGACTATAAATACGACCCCTCTACCACCAAGACGAGGTTAATCACTTCTTCACCACTTAAGCTCTTTCTTAATCTTTATCTGATTACTGACAAGAGCGTCGGAGGGTGCGTCGCCGGAATCAACCCCGGTGTCTCGCACTTCCTTGCAGGTTGCGGCGGGAGTAAGAAGGCTGAGTCAGCTGTTCAGGTTTTCCTCGGATCCACAAATTCTATCTGTTTACCCCCACACCGAAATCAGCGGTAACAGATTGGCGCCGTCTGTGGGAAAACCACACGAACAGTCTCAGCCCATTCTCCGTCGTCCTCGACAGTAATGCCGCCGAAGAAGGTCAGATCCAGAGGGTCAAACCGTGCGGGCAACCTCGCCGACCCGGCGAATGAAGCCCCGGTCAATCCCATTCCTCAGTCCGACCTACCTCCGACGGCCCAGCAAGTCCCTCCTCCTCCTCCCAAGCAGCAGCCCAACAATGGTCCGTCCGGTCATAACGGTCGGAAGGAAAAGCAGCCCCTCAATCCGGGCCATGTCTCGGTCCATAACGGGTCCTCGGACTCGATGGCTTCTCATCATCCCGACCTCCGCATCACACTTCTAAACCGCCAGAAGGACGACGACCTCTGTACCCATCTTGACGAGAGGCGGGCCCGAGAGGGAGCCTCCCGCCAGCGTCAAGGTGAGCGGTCGCCACGTTGTCGGGACGGCAGAAGGTCTCCAGACCGCAGAGGCCGAGCGGCGTCCCCCGAGCACCGAAGGAGGAGGTCACGGTCCCCCAGGGGTCGGCGTCATCCGAGGGACCGAGACATACCCATCAGCCGAGCCGAATTCCTCCAGTTTCAAGAGACCGTTCTGCAGGCCCTCAATCTCCGGCAGAACGCCCAGAATGCTCAGAGGGCCCCGACGCCCCCCAGGGAGCCTAGTCCTCGGCGCCGAACTCGGAGCCCCTCCCCGGCTCCCAGCCGCCAGCAGCGGGAGCGAAGCCCTCGCCGGTCCCAGGACTACCGGCGCCGCAGTCCAAGCTCCCCTTCCTATGAAGAGGAGTCCGGGGGGTCATATGATCATCAGCGGAGGGACGATGCCCTCATCCGCCGTCTCCATGAGGTGGAAAGGCGTATCGGCCGCATGGATAGAGAGGAAGAGTCCCGAGCAGGAACCTTCCGTCCCAGCAGACCCCCCTTCTCGCGGTCGATCATGGAAGCCCACATACCGAGGAGTTTCAAACCGCCACAGTTTGAAACATACTCAGGGGAATCCGACCCGGTCGACCACGTCGAAAGCTTCAAGACCCTGATGCTGATCCATCAAGCTTCCGACGCGGTGCTCTGCAGGACCTTCCCTGCCACCCTCAGGGGGTCGGCTCGGGAATGGTATTCCAGGCTCGCCCCCTCATCCATCTTCTCATTTGAGCAGTTTGAAACGCTGTTCATTACTCACTTCGTGAGTAGCCGGCGAGCCGAGAAGACGAGTCTTTCCCTACTGAACCTGCGGCAGGAGAAGGAAGAAAAGCTGCGGGACTATGTGAAAAGGTTCACCGCAGAAGTCAGGTCAATTGCCTCCTTAGACCAGTCCGTGGCCACCGTGGCGTTCCAGTCGAACGTCCTTAACGCCAACCTCCGATCGTCCCTGGCCAAGAAGCCCCCGCAAGACTTCGCCGACCTCCTCCTGAGGTGCGAGAAGTACATCCGGGCAGAGGAGGCCGAAGCCCTTCCAAGCTTCGGGGGGCCCTCCGCAGGGTCGAAGAGGAAGGCGACGGGGGAAGAAGGGTCCAAGAAAGCTCAGAAGGACGTGGGCGGTCAGCGCCGCCCTCCCCCCAGATTCGAGAAGTTCACTCCCCTTACCACTAATGTCTCTACTATCCTCATGGAGGTGGAGAAGGAGGGAATCATCCCTCCAGCCCCAAGGATGCACACCCAGGCGAAGAGGAGGAACAAAGATAAGTGGTGCCGTTACCACCGAGACCACGGGCACGACACGAACGACTGCCGGGCTCTAAGGGATGAGATTGAAGCCCTCATTCGGAGGGGGCAGTTGGCCAAGTTCGTGAAAGCTAACGATCGGACAGATCGGAACTCTCCTCCCCCTCAGGGGGCTAACAAGCGCTCCGAGCGGCGCGAGGAAACACCCGAGTTCGAGGAGGAACGGGTTCTGCACCTAATCCACGGAGGTCCCATGGGGGGCTCCTCTAATTCCTCCCGGAAGGCCTTCGTCCGCGAGGTCAACTCGGTTCATAGTGCTCCTCCCCCGAAAGGTCTCGGCGTCCCTGTGACTTTCTCCGATGCCGACCTCGAAGGAGTCCGAACCCCCCACTGCGATGCCCTCGTCATCGACCTCCGCATGGCCAACTTCAAGGTGCAGAGGATTTTGGTAGACAACGGGAGTTCGGTCAATATCCTTTTCCAATCGGCCTTCCGAGGCCTGCAGCTGTCCCGAGACCGCCTCAAGCCGGCCGGTTACACTCTCCACAGGTTCACAGGGGTCCCGGTAACCGTCGAAGGGGTGATAACCCTGGACGTTACTGCGGGAAGCGCCCCAACTACCCGGACCGAGCCGATGGACTTCATGGTCGTCGACGTCCCGGCAGCATATAATGTCATCCTAGGCCGCCCCGGCTTAGCCACCCTGGAGGCTATCCCCTCGGCATACCATTTGAAGATGAAGTTCCCCACTCGTTCGGGAGTAGGGGAAGTCAGGGGAAGCCAGGAAACAGCTCGGAAGTGCTACATGACTTCCACCGGGGGACCAGTGCTCTCGCTGGAGACACTAGAAATCCCCGAGCCGAAGGCCCGCCCAACGTCCGAGCCGGCGGACGAGTTAGAAGAAGTACTCTTCTCGGACGAGGATCCGAGCCGAAAATTCCTCGTCAGCAAGTCCTTGCCGACCGTGCTGTTCTCAGACTTGGTGAGGTGCATCAGGAATAACCGCGACCTATTTGCTTGGTCAGCCGCGGACATGCCCGGCATCTCCGAAGACTTGCTCGTCCATCGCCTAAGCGTCGAACCGGGGTGCAAACCGGTTCAGCAGAAGAGGCGAAAGTTCGCTCCCGAGCGACAGCAGGCAATCAAGGAGAAAGTAGATAAACTGCTGAAGGCCAAGTTCATCCAGGAAGTAAATTATCCCGAGTGGCTGTCGAATGTTGTAATGGTCAAGAAGTCCAATGGCTCGTGGAGGATATGCATCGACTTCACTGACCTGAACAAGGCGTGTCCGAAGGATCCATTCCCGCTCCCGAACATCGACACCCTAATTGACGCCACCTCGGGCCATGAGCTCCTCAGCTTCATGGATGCCTTCTCGGGGTACAACCAAATCCGGATGTTCCCTCCGGACATCCCGAAGACCTCCTTCGTCACCGACCAAGGCCTCTACTGCTACCGGGTCATGCCGTTCGGTTTGAAGAACACAGGCGCCACCTACCAGCGCCTCGTCAACAAGGTCTTCCAGCACCAGATCGGCCGAAACATGGAGGTGTACGTTGATGACATGCTCGTCAAGAGCATCCACGGCACTGACCATGTAGCCGACCTCCAGGAGGCCTTCGGTGTGTTGAGGAAGTACAACATGCGGCTGAACCCGAACAAGTGTGCGTTCGGGGTCTCCTTGGGAAAATTCCTCGACTTCATGGTAAGCCAGCGAGGAATCGAAGCCAACCCCGAAAAGATTAAGGCCATATTAGACATGGCCCCGCCTCGGAACGTCAGGGAGGTGCAGAAGCTCACCGGTCGGCTCGCAGCCATCGGGCGGTTCCTCTCTAAGTCGGGGGAAAAGTGTCTCCCCTTCTTCAAAGCACTCAGGGGGGCTAAAGGTTTTGAATGGGGCCAAGCACAGCAAGAATCGTTCGACCAGCTGAAGGCATATCTGGTGAACCCCCCTCTGCTCAGTAAGCCGGTCCCGGGCAAACCTCTCTTCATCTACCTGGCTGCCTCCGAGCAGACCCTGAGCGCTGTCTTGGTGAGAGAGGAGGACCGGACCCAAAGGCCCATATACTACGTGAGCAAAGTGCTCCGGGACGCCGAGCTCCGTTATCCGAGGATAGAGAAGATGGCCTATGCCCTGGTCATGGCAGCGAGAAAGCTTCGGCCCTACTTCCAATCTCACTCGGTCGTTGTCCTCACCGACCAACCCCTAAAGCAGATCCTCCACAAGCCGGAGACCTCGGGTCGGCTGATGAAGTGGTCCGTAGAACTGAGTCAGCACGACATCTCTTATCAGCCTCGGACGGCGATCAAGGCCCAGGCCCTCGCCGACTTTATTGTAGAGTCCACTATCCCTGAGGTCAGCCACGTCCCGAATGGGCCTCCCATTTGGACAGTCTTCGTGGACGGATCCTCTTGCAATGAAGGAAGCGGCGCCGCATCATCCTGAACGGCCCTGACAACTTCGTCCTCCAGTATGCGATCCGCATGAACTTCAAGGCCTCGAACAACGAGGCGGAGTACGAGGCTCTCATAGCTGGGCTCGGACTCGCCTGAAGTGCTGGGGCGCAGCGCCTCCGGATTCACAGTGATTCCCAGCTAGTCGTGAATCAGGTCTTGGGCGAATATGAGGCCCGGGACGAGCGAATGGCGAAGTACCTCGCCAAGGTCCGGGATCTCATGGGCCGGTTCGGAGAAGCCATCATCCAACGGGTTCCTCGGGAGGAGAACTCACAAGCCGATGCTCTCTCCAAATTGGCCTCGTCTTCTCTGCAAGGTCTTGAGCAGACCGTACTGATTGAAGTCCTCTCTAAACCGAGCATCGAAGACGAGACACCTAGCTCGGTGGAGACATTGCCGGTCATGCTGCAGGACAATTGGATGAAGCCACTGGTGGAATTCTTAAGGGATGGAGTTCTGCCCTCGGATCCCAAAGAAGCATGCCGAGTCAAAACTCGGGCCGAGCGCTATGTCTTGATCGAGGGCATCTTATACAAGCGCTCCTTCTCTCAAATAGACGGCCGACCATATCTAAGATGCCTCTCTCCGGATCAGGCCGAATATGCCCTACAGGAGCTTCATGAAGGCATCGGGGGGGCACACTCGGGATTTAGGTCCCTGGCCCGAAAAGCTTTGAATTATGGGTACTTCTGGCCGACCCTTCTCCAAGACGCCGAGCGGCACGTTCGGCAATGCAGTTCCTGTCAAAGACACTCTAACATCCGACGACTCCCTCAGGCCAACCTCGCCTCCCTATCAAGTCCCATCCCCTTCGCAATGTGGGGGATGGACTTACTAGGGCCCTTCCCTCCAGCTCCGGGTCAGTTCAAATTCTTGGTCGTAGCCATCGACTACTTCTCCAAGTGGGTCGAGGCCGAGCCCCTCGCCACCATAACCGAGAACAAGGTGGTTCAGTTCTTCTGGAAGAGCATCATATGCAGGTTCGGCGTCCCCCGTGTCCTCGTGACAGACAACGGGACTCAGTTCACTGGCACGGCATTCCGAGCTCTATGCGATGACCTCGTCATTCAGCAACGCTTCTCGTCCGTCTCGCATCCCCAGTCGAACGGGCAGGCCGAGAATGCTAATAAGCAGATCCTCACAGGCATCAAGAAAAGGTTGGACAAGTGTTCGAAAGGTTTATGGGTGGATCAACTCCCTAATGTGTTGTGGAACTACCGCACAAGCAAGCGGACGCCCACTGGGGAGTCCCCTTTCAATCTTACTTATGGGGCCGAGGCCGTGATACCCCTCGAGGTCGGAATACCTTCCCCTCGGCTCACAGCCTTTGACGAAGCAAAAAATGCCAGGGACCTCAGAGGGAACTTGGACCTGATAGATGAACTGAGGGAAAGGGCATCGATTCGGCAGCAGAATTATCGAAGAAAGGTCGAGCTAGCGTACAACAAAAAGGTCCGACCCGCCGACCTTAAGCAAGGAGATCTGGTCTTGAGAAAGCTAGCCATATCCCTCCCCAGTCAGAAGAGCAAGCTGGCTCCGAACTGGGAAGGTCCGTACCGGATCACAAAGGTTGTTCGGCCTGGGGCATACCGTCTCGAAGACATGGAGGGCAGAGAACTTCCGAGGACCTGGAATGCCGACCACCTCCTAAAATACCAAGAGAGCGTTCCGACGCCACTCTAAGTAACAAGGAGTATCGAGCCATTCCAATCCTCCGACTTGTAACCCATTTTTTCATAAATTATGCTATGTAAAACGGTTCGCCGTCAATAATTAATAAAGAAAGCTTTCGCATGTTCTTAATTTCACGTGTTTCTCTTCCCCCTTGTCAACTGTTTCTTTTTACATTACTTCAACCAATGGTTCGGAGTCCAAGACTCGGCTCGACTTTACCTCCTCGGCTCGTCTCCGGACGAACCAGGGGTAGATCGCCGTTCGGAATTGCTCCCACAGCCGTTGAACTATACCGATGGTTCGGAGTCCAAGACTCGGCTCGACTTCACCTCCTCGGTTCGTCTCCGGACAAACCAGGGGTAGATCGCCGTTCGAAATTGCTCCCACAGCCGTTGAACTATACCGATGGTTCGGAGTCCAACACTCGGCTCGACTTTACCTCCTCGGCTCGTCTCCGGACGAACCAGGGGTAGATCACCGTTCGGAATTGCTCCAATAGCCGTTGAACTATACCGATGGTTCAGAGTCCAAGACTCGGCTCGACTTTACCTCCTCGGCTCGTCCCCGGACGACCCAGGGGTAGATCGCCGTTCGGAATTGCTCCCACAGCCGTTGAACTATACCGATGGTTCGGAGTCCAAGACTCGGCTCGTCCCCGGACGAACCAGGGGTAGATCGCCGTTCGGAATTGCTCCCACAGCCGTTGAACTATACCGATGGTTCGGAGTCCAAGACTCGGCTCGACTTTACCTCCTCGGTTCGTCTCCGGACAAAACAGGGGTAGATCGCCGTTCGGAATTGCTCCAACAGTCGTTGGACTATACCGATGGTTCGGAGTCCAACACTCGGCTCGACTTTACCTCCTCGGCTAGTCTCCGGACGAACCAGGGGTAGATCGCCGTTCGGAATTGCTCCAACAGCCGTTGAACTATACCGATGGTTCGGAGTCCAAGACTCGGCTCGACTTTACCTCCTCGGCTCGTCCCCGGACGAACCAGGGGTAGATCGCCGTTCGGAATTGCTCCCACAGCCGTTGAACTATGCCTAAGGTCCGGAACACATATTCCGAACCCTCCTAACTATCAGCCGAAGCCCGAAGACCCACACATTCGGTCGGCTCCCGAGCAAGTGCCTTCCCGAGCGTGTAAACGGGGAAAACACACTTTCCCCTCAACTTTCGTGCGTGATCTCGATCAGACGGCTCAGATCATGCCACTTGCGCAAAACGACAAGATAACGTTTTCTTGGGAACTGAGCCGCCTCGAGATTCGCGCCTACGTTCGACGGCTCAGATCATGCCACTTGCGCAAAACGACAAGATAACGTTTTCTTGGGAACTGAGCTGCCTCGAGATTCACGCCTACGTTCGACGGCTCAGATCTCGCCACTTGCTCTAAGCGACAAAATAGCACTTTCTTGGGTACAGAGCCGCCTAGGGATTCGTGCCGTACCGTGTCAGAACCACTAAACGACAAAGTGCCGTACCCCTGGGGATCCATTCGGCTAAACAGACACGCTCAGTTCAAAGATCTCGGCACGACCAACTCAGTTATAAGCAAAGACAAACATACAAAGCAACGATAGGGAATTTTATTAATTGTCGGCGCATAGTACAAAACATTCCATTACAAAGTGTTGGCAAACAAAACATGCAATGCCCGACCCACTGCACTTGTCTCTCATAAGAAAGCATCCTCACCATACTGTTCGTCCTCCTCGGCTGGCAGCTCCTCTGCCTCCCCCCGGAGCTTCGCCATTACAACCTGCAAGTGCCGCATCTCCGAGAGAAAGTCATCCCGCTCGGCAATAATCTTCGACTGAATGTGCCGAATGCTTTTGACCCGAAGAGCGTTGCTGAATGCGGTCTGCGAGTCTTCATCCTCTCCTGCGGGGCTCAGCTCGACGATCTTATTCTCCAAGCGTTGGATCTCGGCTTCCCGGAGACTGAGGACCAACGAAAGGTGGTCCCACTCACTCTCGGCTCGTCGTAACTTCAGATCGGCGCTCCTGGGGCTCAGAACCACCGTTCCAGAGGTGGCCTCGGATTCGGAGTCATCATTCGAACGCTCGGAGTCCGAGCCATGGATCTTCACAACGAGCTGAAAAGAAGGGAAAATGAATAACACAGTTTCAATACACTGCCGAAGTTTAACACTTGAAAATTTTTCAGAACTATTTGCATTCAGACATAATAGTGTTACAGACGGTCGACCGACCCCACAACTAAGTTGTTACAACGGCCAACAAAAATGGAAAACGACATAATCAGGGCCTCTTCGGAAGGGGAATGCTTCGGTTTAGGGAAACGCGAGGACGACGAGGCCTACCCTCCGAGCTCGACCCTAAACCAACGAAGCGCGATCCCCCTTCACTGCTAGTCCTAACAGCGGCGCCGACCGAAGCCCCGCTCGACGAAACAGCCGCGCTGCTCTGAGCGTCGGCCGGACTCTGCCTGGTCATAGGCGAGCGCGTCGCAAGTTCGTAAAACGTAATCCCCCTCTCGCTCTCCTCGCGAGTGCACGACGTGCTGCGAACATTAGCCCTCTCCGGCGCGGGCTTGAGCGACGCAATCTCCTCCTCCAGTTCGATAATCCGATCCCTCAAGACGACATCCTTCGCCAACTTCTTCGGTCGAGGGGCCCTCAACGAGCCCGAGGCATTGGAACTATCAGTTGAGAGCCGCCGGTAGTGGGTGACCTCAATCCCCCTATCTATTGTAATCCTTCTGAGCCTGTCGACTTCGGCCGATAGTTTCTTGCGCTCGGCCAACGCCCCCTCCAGCTCGGAGGCCAGCTTCTCTGCCTCCGCTGAGCGTTCCTTCTCCGCTAACTCCAAGTATTGGACCTCTGCCAAAAGGTCGCCATTCCTCTGCTCGACGGCAGTAAGCTCCCCACGGAGCCGCTCGACTTCCCCTTCGGGACCAGGAGCTTGGGAGCGCTTCCGCAGTTGATGCAGCTCGCGACAGTACCTCCGTAGAAGTGCCCTCACCTCCTCCGCCTGGCCGAGCAGGAGAAACCGCCTCTGTCGGCTGTCCGAGAGTTCACGCTTCAATTTGGCTAGCTCCTTCCGAAGGAAGACGAGCTCCGTGACCGGACCGAACATCACCTGAAAAGCGGGGATAAATTCGATACCCAACACTTGGAAACATCTACGACTAGTCACACACAAATCTGAGGCTCGACACTTTTCATTCAAAACGTTTTTCATTCAAAACAAAAGCGGTGGCCAGTCCGCAATGAGGCTTACAAAAAGAAAACGAAACGAGAAAAGACTAAAAGAAGACAACCGAGTCAGGGGTCGACCTTTTTACCGCTCGGGTCCGCCGACTCCCCGGCCTTGTCCTCGCCACCGCCCTCGCCTCCGCCTTCGCTCCAACTCTCCTCCCCGGAGTCATCTTCCTCCTCGCCCTCGGCTTCGGTCTCCCCGGGGCCTTCGACAGGTTCCGTCTCCCCCTCGGGACCGAGCAGACCCTCGGTAATCCCTTCTTCCCCTTCCACGGGCTCGTAAAAATTATAGGAGGACACATCGAAGCCCGGGTTCTTTGCGGCTACGTGGGTCAGGGCACGGCCGTAGGCGTCCAGCATGTTCTGGATCATGTGCTGCGCAGCCTCCTCCTGCACGACCTTCTTCACCTTCTTCACCTTCTTCAGGTGGTTGGCCTTGATCCTCTCGGCCCTCTTCCGGGCGTCCTCCGCTTCCGACCGAGCTTTGGCCAGCTCCTTCTTCAGCTCGGCAACCTCCTTCTCAGCTCCCGACCGAGCGCTGGCCAGCTCCTCCTTTAGCTCGGCTGCCTCCTCCTCGAGCTTGGCCGCTGTGTCCTTCGACAACTGAACGGCGTCGGCCAGCTTCTTCTCCAGGCCCTCCACTTCGGCGGCCCTCTTCGTCGAAAGAAGCAGTTCGGAATCAAGCTGCTTCGCGACCTTGACGCGCTCCGCCCTCTCCTTCTCCTTCTCCTGATCCTTGTTCGCCATCTCCTCGATCAAGAAATTGAAGTGGCAGAGGGTCTGGAAGAGAACAACACGTTAAAGTCCGAGTCCAAGAACTTAGAAAGATTCTAAGGAAGAAATTTGGATAAAGAAGAGCTCAGCCTACTTACCGACATGGTATTCCGGGCAATCTGCATCACGGCGTCCCCTGCCATCCCGGCCTTCAGGGTCGCTCGATCCTTCGGGGTCAGCAGGTGCCTCACCGCCTCCATGCAGATGTTCCCGTCGCCCAAAAAGCCGTCGGCGTTCATCACCTGCCAATCGGGGACGAAGATCTGCTTATGACGCTCAGTCAAGATCTTCTCCGCGTTGGCAGTAAGGGGCGGAACCGGGAGGAACAGCGCATCCTTCACTCCGAACACGCCGCTCGACGAACCGGGAGCATCCGCATTCGGGGTCTGCGCAGGGGCATCCGAGGCAGGGGGATCGGAGACCACGACCTCCCCCTGCTCGGGGACCACAACCTCCGTTGGAGAGACAAGGACCTCAATCTCCCCCTCCTTGAGGACCGCGACCTTCGGTTGGTCGGCTGTCTTCACGACCGAGGGCTTCTTCGACGCTCGGCTGTCCAGAGGCGCCACCGACGGCCTCTTCTTCTTCTCCTGCTCTGCCCTGCCCTTCGCCACCAGAGCCTTGTAATCGAGCTTCATCGTCTCTGCAAAAGCCGAATGAAAAAACTTAGAAAATTTTTCATAAACTTTAAACAGAGAGTATAAATACCAGATGCGTACGAGGGTCGATCGGACTGAGACCCCCACGGAACAGATGCTCCTCCGTAATATCTTTCCAGCTTAGCGCTGACAGGGCGAGGAGCTTCTTCTGGACTTCAGCCTCCTCAGCATTCAGCGGGACGTCCTTCTTTGTACGCTTGGGCAGGCCATCCTTCGCCCAAACTGTCGGTATCACCCATGGCGTCAGAGTTCGGACGAGGAAATATTTGTCCTTCCAATGTTTGATCAAGTCCGGGTTCTCGATCAACTTGACTCCCATCCGAGGAGAAAGGAAAAACCTTTGCTCGTCCTTCCTCGGCTGGCAGGGTCGGAAGAGACTCCGAAAGAGGTACATAGTCGGCTTGGCACCGATCTCTTGGCATCGGAGGAGGAACGCCACGACGTGCCTCCATGTGTTCGGCATCAGTTGGGCGGGACTCAAACCGTACCAGACCAAGACTTCGACCACGAACGGGTGGAGAGGAAAGCGCAGTCCGGCAATGAGGGAGTCGACCGGAAAGACACATACGTCCGGCGAGGACTGTGTGTTGGCTCGGAACCCCGGCCCAGGAAGGAGCAGTACATACTCAAGAGGGATCTGGAAACCCTCTCGGATCAGACGAAGATCTGTCTCGGTAAGAGTCGAGATCCTGTGGTCAACCTCGGACAACTCCCTAGGCTCGTTCTCCTCCACCAGTTTAGCCGTACCTTGAGTGACCCTCTCCAAGGTATCCTCGGCGTAATCCCGGACGCCTCCCACACTCGACACGGCGATGGGCTGCCGACCAAATGCCCCCGCTCTCTTCGGCGTCTCCACTATCGTGACCACGCCCTTGCCCTTTCGGGACCCGGCCACGACCTCCTCGGGCACTTCGGCCACTTCACCCTCTTTGTCCGGACGAACGACGTCAAGCTCGCTCGGCTCCACTACTCCCTTCCCTTTATCCCCTCGGCCAACGGCTTGCTCCGAGGCGGGGGTCTCAGCCGAAATCTTAACCATTTTTTCCTAAAAAGAGAAGGGGAAGAGACTGACCTTGAAGTGACAGGTGCGGTCGGAAAGTTCGCCGGAACTAAGAACGCTACCGCGACAGCTAGCAACGCCACCAAGGGAGCTAAAAACTTCGAAGCAAAGTAAAAATGGAAGAGAGAGAGTAAAAGTGAAAAGTGAAAACTTGGTCTTGGGGAGGTAAAGATTTGTAGTAAAATTGGGACGTCCCTTGGACTTCCAAACGAAACTTCGCGACTTTTGGGCTGCTATCGAAACGTCGCGAAGGCCCATCACCACTGTCTCCTTCACCAAGTCCGCTAGCTCGGCTCCAGGAGTTCCGAATCCGAGCTACAAGCAAACCGAACTTGTCTGCAACAGAGTCCGCTCGGAATCCGAGCAAGTACCTTCCCGAGCGTGTAAACGGGGAAAATGCGCCTTCCCCTCAACTTTCGCGCCCGATCTCGATCAGACGGCCCAGATCTCGCCGAGAACACTAAACGACAAGATAGTATTTTCTTGGGGGCTGCCCCCGTCTCGAGATGCTCGCCATCATCCAACAGCTCAGGGGGCACCACGTCGCTCGGACGATTGAACCCTCGGACGCCCCACCTATGTCTAAAAGGAACCGGGAAAATTTTGATTCAGTTCTAAGGCACCGCCCTCGGCGAGCACCCCCCGGGGTCCCGTGTCTCGGTCGGTATTCCGCCGACCCACGGTCCCCGGTCGAAAACAGATCGACACTCCCCCGTTTCTAACTCCTCCGGGCTGACATCCATCAGAGGCCATCAGCCCAGAAGGAAGACAGAGATGGGAGGGGGCCCATCAACACTCAAAGATCAGGAGAAACGCACCGATCCGAGCTAGTTGGTAGCAACTGGAAGGCTCGGCTCGTCAGAGGACTCTGACAACGGCGCCTTCACAGTTGCCAACAACGGGCTCGGACGGTCCGGAAGCCCGAGCCACGACTCATGAAGGAGAAGCGCACCATTCCGAGCTAGTTGGTTGCAGCTGGAAGGCCCAGCCTGTCAGAGGGCTCTGATAACCGCGCCTTCACAGATGCAAACAACGAGCTCAGATGGTCCGGAAGTAGGATTCGGACATGGATCATCACCTCTTCCACCAAGACCTCCGCCTGCTTCGACACCCGCTTCGGAGCAACCAAAGAAGGTCGAAGATCTTGGTGGAAGAACGACCACCCATCCTTCCGAAGAGGCACACACCCCGGGTCCGGACTATGGTCGTCGCCTCTACTGCCTTATCCCCTCCCGCTCCCAACGTCCCCATCGGAGCAGTCAGGAACGGGAGAAGAATAAGACAACAGAGCGACCACCCGTCCTTCTGAAGTAACTCATCCCTCGGATTCCGACTACGGTCGTCACCACTACTACCTCGTTCCCCCTCGCTCCTGACATCCACTTTGGGGCCGTCAGGAACAAAAGGAAAACCAGGCAGAAGAGCGACCACCTCTCCGGAACTCAAGAGAGAAGCTACCCAAGGCAGACGCCTCCGAGGTCTGAAACTCAATATTGATTGCGACTGAAATGGCAAAGAGAGTGGAGTACTTATAGCCTGCCTCCAAGAACCAGCCATTATGATCCTCGGGAGTTGAAACGCCGCGCATTAATTAAGGGAGTTATCCTTAATGACATCGGGAAGGCGAAACGACGCGCTAGTCCCGGAGCGCCTTTAATACCATTGGGAACAGAGCCATCTCGGATTACCACAGGCCCTCGGTCGGCCGCCGAGCAAGTGCCTTCCCGAGCGTGTAAACGGGGAAAACTCACTTTCCCCTCAACTTTCGCGCCTGATCTCCATCAGACGGCCCAGATCTCGCCGAGAGCACTAAACGACAAGATAGTGTTTTCTTGGGAACTGCGCCCGTCTCGAGATGCGTGCCGACATCCGACAGCTCAGATTGCGCCACGTCGTTCGGTCTGCCGAACCCCCCTGCCTCCGGTCGGCAGCCGAGTAAGTGCCTTCCCGAGCTGGTAAATGGAGAAAAAAGACACCGAGCTATTTTAACCGTTGGATCTCTCAGAAATTCGCGCTCCCAATGACGAACAGTCCAGATTGCGCCACGTGCGCTAAAAGACAAGATAGCGTTTTCTTGGGAACCGCTCCCGTCTCGAGATGCGTGCCCAACATCCGACGGCTCAGACAGCGCCACGTCGCTCGGTCTGCCGAACCCCCTGCCTCCGGTCGGCAGCCGAGAAAGCGCCTTTCCGAGCTCGTAAACGGAGAAAAACGCTGCCGAGCGGTAACAGCCGTCAGATCTTTCCGAAGTTCGCGCCCGTCCACGATCAACGGCTCAGATCGAGCCACGCCATTAATCGGTATTTAAATCGCTTTTTATCTATTTAAATCGTTTTATTTGTTTAAAAATTGCGAAAAAATTGCTAAAAATTCGGGAAAATTAACCAAAAATTCTGGAGAATAATTGAAAATTTGGGGGCACATTTTCGAACCCCTGAACGAACAATTATCGCCCAGAATGTACAGTTAAGGCCCCCGAACGATTAGCAAACACGTCGCAAAATTAAATAAATAGTCCGAAAAAATAGATAAAAACCCTTGAATACCCGATGTGACCAGAGAACAGCCAGCGGCGTCAAAAGTTGCCTCACTACCCCCTTTCTAGATTCAAAATCCCACATCTGGACTCCAATACAACTCCACCAGCCACTAAAACAGCTAAACTACTCCTCAAAGTCTGATCACGCTCAGTCTTTAGGAGTGGGGGGCTCGTGATATGGCTGAAATTGGGGTTAAATCGGGACCGTCCAGATCGAGCACGGATCTTGAAGCATGGGGGTAAAAAGGTAATTTCACATACAGATGGATCCAAAACGGGTATTGGGCCTCCTTCTCACAAAACCAACAGCCCGCGAATAGATCCACTTCAACTGGGCACGGGTCCCGACCCGATACAAGCCCAGTCCACCAAGAGGAGAATCAGGCCACTGATTTGATCAAATCAATAAACCTGATTAGCTCTCACCAGGGAATCAAGGCCTAATTTCCTAAAACATAATAGGAGGATTTTGCTCCTGACTGTTAGGCTGGAAATCAGGCCCCTAATCATTCCAAAGGCGACTATAAATACGACCCCTCTACCACCAAGACGAGGTTAATCACTTCTTCACCACTTAAGCTCTTTCTTAATCTTTATCTGATTACTGACAAGAGCGTCGGAGGGTGCGTCGCCGGAATCAACTCCGGTGTCTCGCACTTCCTTGTAGGTTGCGGCGGGAGTAAGAAGGCTGAGTCAGCTGTTCAGGTTTTTCTCGGATCCACAAATTCTATCTGTTTACCCCCACACCGAAATCAGCGGTAACACCCGCAAAATTGAAAATTACAATGCTGCCCTCGTGTGTTACGCACGGACATTTTGTAACATGTTTTCACTACGTATTTTGATTCCCAACTATTTATGTGTTTTCCGTATTAATTTTACCATATTTTGAGTTAACAAAAATATCAAATTTCAATCTCTGCATTTTACGTCCTTTTTACGTATTTTTTATGTAAGTATTTTCTACGTACTTGACAATTACGTCATGAAATATATAAAATTAATGAATATATTTTTCTGATCTTTAACATTTTTTCGTTGACAAAGTCAAATTTCGCATTTCGATATTTTACGTGCGACACACGTATTTTCGGTAAATGTACTTTAAGCACATTTGTTTTCAAAATATTTTTTTTTAAGTGTGTATATTTATTTTAATTGTGCATGATATATTTTAAAGTAAACTGTTTTTTTTTTCTTTCATGAACAGTATATTTAGATATATAGATAGTAGGTTTATAAATAAATAATATATGTATATACTTTGAAATAAAGTAGTTGGCTATGTATGGTATACTTGAAAATGTGAAGTGGAATATGTGTGGCCGGTTTCTACACTTTGGGAGCCGGGTACAACTAGTAGGAGAGAGGAAGGGGTTGGAGTTTTAGGAGCTAAGTTATTGAAAGGTTGGGGTGATGAAAAGTTAGGAGTTAGAAGAGTTATGTATATGAAGAGTTGGAGATTAAATAAGAGGATTTATTAGGTTGTGTAGTTTTGCAATTTAGACCCAAGCAAAATCCTATAAATAGCATCCTCCATTTCTCATTCTTTCCACACCAAAAACAAAATAAAATCAAAAGAAAGAGAGAAGAGAGTTCCCTTGCTTGGAGCTTTGCTAGGAGAGGAAGGTTGCTAGGAACAAGGAGGCGCTTGTGAAGCTAGGAGCAAGAAGAAACCATTTCCTTGTAGTTTTTCAACCTTCAAATTAAGGTGGGTGTTCTTATACTTTCTAAAGTAGGATTTTTAGAGTAGTGAAAAATGTAATGAGACATTGTAATAAGAATCCATGCTAGCATTTCATGAAATGATTTTTTTTTGTTGTTACCATACTAATAGTGTAATGAATAGAATAAAAATTAAATATGATATGTGTAGATAAAATGCTAGTATAACATGCAATGATTTTGTTGAAACTTAAAAGTAAAGAAATATATAATCACATAGATCATGGTAGAATATTTCCAAAGTCTTGTTTGTCAAATGCGTGATAAGTATGAATGATTGTTAAAGAATAATTTTATTTGTGGCATATGCTTAGAAACTTAATGATTAAAAGAGAGAAAAGGGAAAGATAAATTTTATTATTCTTGACTTATCGACATTGTAAAAGATACTAGTTTCCGCATGAAGAAACATTTGTAATGTCCAAAGTGGATTTTAGAGATACAATTGGTTTTTAGCAACAAGAAATTTTATTTTTATGATGAATGAATTTCTTTTAACTAGACATGATTTCTATAATTTCGAGTTTTGTTGAGAAATAAAATTCTTTACAAAGAAAGAAGAAACTAATGGGGAATAAAGACATACTCTAATGATAAGTGTAAACTTGTTCTCTTTTTTTTTTTTTTTTTTTTTTTGGTTCATCCCAGTCCCAAAAGAAAAATTTATTCACTATTCTAAAAGATCGGATTGTTGGATAAATGAAATTTTCGGAAAAATAAACTAGATTCAGAATAGTGTAAACAAAAGAACACTAATGAAATTTGTAAACAGAAAATATATTTGGGCTTATTGGTTAGCCAGTGCACATCAAGTTATAAGAGGTTCTAGGTTCAAAACTCGATAGTTGCTTTTATATATAAATTTATTTTTATCCCGAAACCGAAAGAATGCATGTAAGAAATCTGAATGGTATTATGAACACAAAGTTCTCTTGGACTTCTTGGTCAGAGCGTGGGCTTGAGCTCTGTGCGGTTTCGGCCTGGGTTCATGGTTCGAAACCCAGGCCCTTTTTGTATTTTTTTTTGTTGTCTTCTTTTTCCTACAATGAATTGATTTTTTTAAAAAGGGGATTCAATTGAAACTGATTATGGATATGAAATAGATTTTTTTAAATTGAAACTGATTATGGATATGAAATGGATTTTTAATTGATTATGGTTATGAAATGGAGTTCTAATTAAAATGGATTATGGATATAAAGTGAATGAAAATATTAAAGGATAGTTTGCTTGTATAATTTGAAATATAAAAAGAAATGAAAATCTTGAGAATAGAACTCTAGTATATTTTGTGAAGTGATCTTTTAAGAGATTACACTTGTATCTTGTTTAAGAAATATTTTATAATTATGAGGACTTAGATTTTGTTGTAACAATTCATGTAGTGACATTGTGTTCTTGAAATGAATGTTATTTTAAAAGAATATGAATAAACACTCATGTTGAGATATGAATTTGTTTAAATTGCTTATAGAAGTTTATAATGTTGAATCTTTTGAGATAGAGATCATTTGTTCTATGTTTGAAAATGTATGAATAAATACTAAGTTGAAACATGAACATTAATTGTTTAAGAATAAGTTGGAGACATAGGTATGATTATGAAAGGGTATGAACAACCATGATTCTTGTACATGAAAAATTTTGATTTAGAGTTAGTAAGACCTTATATACTGGCAAATTTAAATGAAATGATTATTATATTTCGAGATTTGCCATGGAGCTATCTCGGTGGATGTTGATTAAGCCCGGTAGTAGGTAATACTAATTCTAGGCTTGAAAGATTATTCATGTCTTGAACATTAAAAGTTAGGCACTTAAGTGAAGTGTAGTAAAGCTGGGCAAACGTAAGTGGGGCACTCTATATAGTCGGGCGATGTACTTCAGAACTATAGACCCAGTTGGGCAGTGTACTCTGGGACTGTGGTTGCTCCGATGGGGACGAGTTTATTTTGAAATCCGAGATTATAATGATTGATCGGGCGGTGTATTCCGGGATCATGAATAGTCGGGCAGATAGTTTTTCGTTCCCCAGTGTATATACGTATACCGGGGCTAGAGTGGAACTTGCGGGGGATTCGCACGACGAGGAGTCTGTATAACAGCCGGGCAGTGTACTCTGGGGCTGGGATCCGTACTCGTGGAATGCCTGAACCTTGTTCTTGCTACTGGGTAGTTTCATGGCGAGGGATCGATCCCTTTATTATGAAGAACGTAAGCGCTTGCCCTCGGACTTATGTAGTATGGGATGCATAGAATCCGAACAAGTGTGCATTAGTGTAATCCTAGTATAGAAATGTGTGCATTAGGCATTAAGGCATGACATACACTTACATGTTTAGCGTAGTCACATTAACACACTATTATTCATTCAACTGTTGTGTTTTTATTAAAGTAATGAGATCGTTATACTATTCCCGGCATAGAAAGGATAGCCTAGTATAACATTTCGTCAGTTGTAAGTAACTGACGCGCCCACAGATTGACATGCAGGTAATGGACTATTCTTGAAGGAGTAAAGATAATATGATGCAATCGATGACTCAATCTATGAAGTTGTACAAGTTATATTTTGTTTTCAAATGTTGTAATTTTTATTTCTTCCGCTGTATAAAAACCAAGTGTAAATGAACTCTGATGTACTATTGAAAAAGTTTTAAATTCCTTGTAAAAATTGTACAAAGTGAAGTAAAGATCCTGTGGAATCTCGAATTCATTCTTATTTGGAATTTGGGGTGTTACACTGTCGTCGGGACGTCTCCCGGTGTTTTTAGGCAGTGTGCAGGTACAGAAGGCCGAGCCGAGCCAATTCATCCGAGCCGAGCTACTCGATCAAAGTCGAACATCCGGCCTCTACCTCTCTGCTACTACTCTCGAGCTAGTCCTGAACCCTAGGATCGGGTCGGCGCTAGTACCACAGCTTCCTCTTCACAAATTACAAGAACTCACACCTATTGTCCCCACTCCCCAAAAACAAACAGCATCATGTTGGCGCCGTCTGTGGAAACCTCAGGTACTGTCGCCCGTCCGAGCCCAGTCAGGGACGTCATCCCAAGTCTGAGCTCTCCCATGGCTCCCAAAGTCAGAAGGGCCATCACATCGGCACGATATCCAGACCCCTCACATCACAGCCGCGCGGACGCCCAAGGTTCCAACCGACCATGGGTCCACGACGGGATCAGATGTGGGCCGGGTGCTTCTCTCTCGAACGTGACCGATTTACGATGCGTCATTTCGAATCGACAGGCCAGTCGCACAAGGGGAGAGGCTGCTTCCAACTCGGTCTCGAACCATCGTAGACAGCCATCCCCAAAGCGCGATCCAGAACACAGCCGCTTGCCCCGTGGACCTCCGCCCCTGCAGGACTCGGTGGGGCAAGCCCCCGTCACGTGGGCCGAGTTCCAAAATTTTCGAGACGAGGTCCTCTAAGCAATCCGAGGCGGCCAGGGAACCGAGGTCCGCAACAGCTCTGATCCTCGGTCTGGAGAAAGGGGTGGCGAATCCTACGGATTAACCTGCCCCCAGGAACAAGTAGGCGCCGTCCTCCGATGTTTACAGGAGATAGAGAACCGCCTCGCCCATCTCGGTGAGGGCGGACCAATGCCGGGTCATGGTCATCGGCCGAACGGACCCCCATTCTCCCCCCAAATCTTGGAAGCCGAGATACCCTGAAATTTCAGGCCTTCCCAATTCGAGACCTACAACGGCGATGGTGATCCCGCTGATCACATGGAGGGGTTTAAGACCCTCATGATGATTCACAGTGCTGCGAATCCCCTCTTCTGCCGCGCCTTTCCTGCTACCCTTCGTGGTTCGACTCGGGAATGGTTCTCAAAGCTCACTCCCGACTCAGTCTTCTCATTAGACCAGTTGGAAGCGAACTTCCCAGCCCACTTAGTGACCAGCAGAAAGGTCGATAAGACGAGCGCGTCCCTTCTAGACCTAAGGCAGAAGGAATTCACGTGCACTACATGTATTTTTTTGGGGGACATGCACTAGTGGAGATGTGATGGAACTTGGGAAACGTAAGTATATGCTCTTGGTCTGTTAATCCAACGGATGCATTCCAGGACTGTTTGTGTTCTGTCTTGAGAGGACATTTGTATGTTCACGTGTCGATGGTCTGCAGGCTTATTCACGGAGCATGTAGGGTGCATTCGCGTGTCGAGGGTGGGTGGGCCTATTCACGGGATGTACTCGGTGTATCTGCACGTCGAGGGCCTCGCAAGCCTATTCGTGGAGTACACGGTTGGAAGGCAATTCTCCAGTTTTAGAGCTATTCTGACATGATGCTCGTGCGTCGAGGACTGTGGTGCTTATTCGCGGAGTATTCTGGATCTTGTTTCCATCACCGTAGTAGGATTAGTTGCATAACGAAGGATTTAACCCTATAAAGTGGAGATCGTTAAGGGCTTACACCGGACCTATATAGTATGGAATGCATAGAATCCGACAAGTATGCATTAGAGAGTCAGCATATAGCATTGATGTTTCTTGACTTGGTTTTATGCATGTTGTTTTCTGTTTTTCCTGTACTTGACAGTTAGTCTAGTTCCCTTGTTGTTTTCATGCTCTACTACTTACTATCTTATATTCCTTGATATTTTCATACTTTACTTATTGTTATTTCTTATTTCATTTATTCTTGCTGTTAATATATGTTGTTTATGACTCTATACTTTATGTTTTATTTATGTTGTTTTCTTTTGATGTCGCTCACACCGTTATGGCTGACCTCTGTAGTTTTGGGGGTTAGGATTTTCTCTAGCCTCATATTTTACAGGTTGTTGCTTATAGCTTGGGATTTGGATGCCTGAGATAGAATGATGTTATGGCTTATGTAAAATTGTAAAAATGTGTTGTAAAGAAAAGATTGTAATTCAAGGTATGTTGTATTCCGCTGTGTTCTATAATCAAGTGATGTAATAAAAGTTGAAATAAAAATTATTTGTATTTTTGGCTATGTTTACTATTGCAATTGAAGTTGATACTGGGAATTGTGCCACGTATTTATGAGATATCATATTGAAAATTCGGAGCGCTACAAAAATGAGCAGAACTGTGGGAAGAAGTGACAAGTTTGCTAATAGCGATAAGATTAAATCCAAAAGAAGGAACAAAAAAAATATTAGAAAGAGTAATGGAGTTATTTAATCTCACAGTGCCAATGTGGAAAACCGATGCACGAGAAACATTAGGCAAATTAACATAAAAGGGAGCAGTGAGTTTGATAGAAGAAAAAAATAAAGAAGGATCGAAAATTATATGATGGGTATCCCCAGAGTCAATGATCCAATGTATGAAGGCATTGAAAGATGGAAAAGAAATACTAAGTTGAGTACCCGTCATGTTCACAGAGGGCTTTGCATTACCAGACTGAAAAAATGTCATAATCTATTGAAACAATTTTAGGGTTAAACTAGGAGGCATGGCAGTCGAAGTTGTAGGCAAGTTAATTGGTGATGGTAGCAATGGGGTGGTACGTGACGGTCGGTGAAGCCTTTGACCGGGAGGTGCAAGTTCGGGATGTAGCCGATAGCATCGATCTATGAGGTGCCCCTTGGTAAAGTCATCAACAATTGTCAAAAAATATCTAGATCCACATAGAGATGGAGTGTGATAAAGATCCCAGACATCAACATGGATTAAATCAAAAGCATTTGAAGAATTTGAAACACCTTTATTAAAGGATAAACGTGTTTGTTTGGCTAATGGACAAACAATACATATATGATTAGCAGAATTCAAGTTCAAAAAGGATAAGCATTTTGATGAGGCATGGCCAAAATGCTGATGTAATAAAGCAAAATTATTATGAAATCCAGAAACTGTGTTGGTAGTGGTCAACTTATTGAAGGGACTGGCAAAGTAATACAAGCCAGCACGCTGTTCACCCGCTCCAATCCTCCTGTTCGTCTTCAGGTTCTGAAAAAAACATGAACCAGGGTAAAAATGAGCAGAATAGTGGGAAGAAGTGACAAGTTTGCTAATAGAGATAAGATTAAATCCAAAAGAAGGAACACAAAAAATATTAGAAAGAGCAATAGAGTTATCTAATCTCACAGTGCCAACGTGGGAAACCGGTGCACGAGAAACATTAGGCAAATTAACATAAAAGGGAGCAGTGAGTTTGATAGAAGAAAAAAATAAAGAAGGATCATAAATTATATGATGGGTAGCCCTAGAGTCAATGATCCAATGTGTGAGGGCATTGAAAGACGGAAAATAAATACTAAGTTGCGTACCTGTCATGTTCACAGAGGGCTTTGCATTACCAGACTGAAAAAATATCATTATCTATTGAAACAATTCTGGGGTTAAACCAGGAGGCATGGCAGTCGAAGTTGTGGACAAGTTAATTGGTGATGGTAGTAATGGGGTGGTACGTGACGGTCTATGAAGTCTGTGACCGGAAGGTGCAAGTTCGGGATGTAGATGATAACATCGATCTATGAGGTGCCCCTTCCCATTCTAGTGGGAACATGTGCCACAAAAAGATCTGTCATTGCTATATGTACTGCTGCGTGAAGAAGAGGCGCCGATTCCGGACTGCTTTTGGTTGGAGACGGCCATAGCCATTAAATTCGGCGATTAAGGTGTCGCCGTCTCCATGATAACTCGTTGTTTCTCCTCTTGGATCAATAAAGAATAGGCCTGATTGAGGTCAGGCAGAGGATCCATTAGCAAAATATTGCTACGAGTAACAGCGTGAGCATCATCAAGACCTATGAGGAACTGAGTAAGTTGTTCATGCTGAAAATAATTTTGAAAAACTGTGAAAGAGCCACAGGAACATGAGCGAACTCAAGAATATGAGGGAATCCAATAATTTTTTCCAATCTCTCTACTAACCTATATGATTAATTATAACTGAATAGAATGACTCCTATATATAGAAGGGAACCAAATACTAGTACTCTACAAAAATAACTAATACTCTACAATGTATGGCATATACAGAACTGAAACAAGATAAGTGAAAGCAGTCCTAGTACGGTTCCCTAGGAGTGTTCTGTCTCTTCACAAGCTCTGAATGCCCTAAATAGCCCAATTGGATATGCAGGTGCTTTGTTCCCCTATGTATCCCCTGTTCAAAGGAAACGATAAGGCTTTGAGTTACATTTAATTAACAATTAAAGAGAAATATTTCTTAATTTAGTAGTGATATGTATTACTAGTTGTATGAGTTAGGGGTATGTAGAATTATAATCATATATATATATATATATATATATATATATATATATATATATATATATATATATATGACTCCCCTTCGGTTGCACACTACTTTTGGTGAGCACTCCGTGAGCACTCACGAACTAGAGACCCTATGAAAAATCCGAACCGCTCATATTATTCTATATGCCTTAGATAGCCTAACAATAAAAAATCAAGTAATTTGAAGTTCATTTGCCCATCCATCAAGCTGTTAGAATTTTCAGCCATACAATTTTGTGATGATGTAAATCATGGGCAAATGAATTTCAAATTACTTGATTTTTTATTGTTAGGCTATCTAAGGCATATAGAACGATATGAGCGGTTCGGATTTTTCATAGGGTCTCTAGTTTGTGAGTGCTCACGGAGTGCTCACCAAAGTAGTGTGCAACCGAAGATTTCTCTCTCTCTCTCTCTCTCTCTCTCTCTCTCTCTCTCTCTCTATATATATATATATATATATATATATATATATAAAATAAAACACAAAGAAAGTTATCAAGTGGCTCTCTTTCAATTCCCTCAAAAATCAAAGGCGCAGATCTAACCTCACAAAACATATTTTTTCCCCCAAAAGTTTCCCCCAAAACTCAAATTCAAATCCACAATCCAAAACAACTCCTATATTTATTTAATTAATTTTTTTTCTCTCTCTCCCTCCTTCTTCTATTCAAAAAATTAAGAAAATAAAAATTTTAAAAATTTTTTAAAATTAAAAAATTAAAAAACAAAAAAATTTAAAAACTTTAAAAACTTTAAAAATAATTCAAAAAAAATCAAAAAAATCATATAATATGTTTTTTGTTGGACCCCCAAAAGTTTCTCATATAATATGTTTGCTACTTCAATTAATTTGCTGGACCTCCAAAACTATTTTATATGATCAAACAAGATGTACCGTTCCGAAGATGTGTCATAGGCACGTGTCAATGGACAAACCTAATTAGTATGTATATATATATATATATATATATAATAAAACACAAAGAAAGCTATCAAGTGGCTCACCTTCAATCCCCCAAAAATCAAAGGCCCAGATCTAACCTCACAAAACATATTTTCCCTCCCAAAATTTCAAAACCCCAAAATCAAAAGTTTCCCCCCAAAACTAAAAAACTCATTACTTTATTACTATCTCTCTCTTCTCTCTTCACTTTTCATATTTCTCTCTCCCTATTTCTCTCTCCCATTCTTTCTTTATTTACTTAGAAATTTTGATTTTAAGATTTCAGGTTTGTAAATTTTCAGAATTTTTATGTTTTTTTTATAGCACATGTTATATTGAAAATAGCAAATATCTCTTCAATAGTTAAATTTCATCATTTTCCACACTTAAAGTTCAAAGAAGTTAGATTTTACTTCCCCCATTTATAATTATTTTTCAACATATACTAATGGAAACATGAACTTTTATTTACAACTAATTATTGTCATATTATTCAAACTTGAGCTACATAATTGTTGATTTACTGTTTACAAGGCTTTTCATATGCTGTATCGTTCTGAAGACGTGCCGTAGGCACGTGGCCACGGGCAAATCTAGTATATATATATATCAAAATGGTCATTTTACTGCATGCAACACTAATAGCAATCGATTTGCCTTAGGCACAGGACTACAAATTTGCTATGTTTGTTTCATAAATTTATGCATAATACAGTTTAGAATGAATAGCGTTTGACCCAGCTTAAAATTAGCTTCTCTTCTCCTTTAGAAGGAGAAGCTGGGCCAAACGCATATTTTGAAAAGCTCTACAGAAGGAGAAGTAGTTTACTTTTCATGAAGAAAATGAGCTTCAAAAAAAGCCCTCAGGAGCAACTTCTGGCTTCTCATTTTTTTATTTTTTTTTTACCTTTTCTCTTTTTTCGGCTCTTCTCACATATCAAACCCTAACAACAAAAATTTCTCCCTTTCCCCTTCCCCTTCCTTGCCGAACACTCGCGACTGGGGAACACCGCCGTCGAACGACGTCGAAGAGTCGCCGTCGAAGAGTCGCACATATCATTCTTTACTGAGCAAGATTTTGCAAGTGTCGAATTTGAGACCGGCATTGGCTAAAGTTCAAGCTCCTAGTGGTGGTGCGAGTGGATTAGTTGAATCTAAACCGGGTTTGGAATCTGCTAGTAACCAAATGGCCGCTTCAAAGTAAGCCTTTGTAGGCGGGAATGGAGGAATGGCGACATTGTCGAATAGTTTTCAGAATGTGAGTCAAAATCATTCGTTGGGTAGTCGGGCTTCGAACGGAATGGTGAGGTGCATGGGACGTTCCATGACAGTCTATGCCCAATAATCTGCTAGGAATGTTGTAGATTTTCATGGATTATGTAATTCTACTAAACAATAATGATGCTACTGCACATATATGGATTTCAATAGTTTTTCCCCTTCTTGTTCTTTTAACTTGATTCTGTTCTAATATATATTGAACACATTTTGTTCATGATTCATATGGATCTATCTGCTTTTTTATTCTTAAATAAAATTAAAAGCTTAAATTAAGTATAAAAGTAGCTTACAATTGATATCTTATGCCAAACAACTTCTAACTTAAAAGTAGCTTTAAAGTTAAAAAAAAGCTGATTAACCAAACAGTTTCAGCTTTTAATTTCAAGCAGCTTTTAATTTCAAAGCTCTACTTTCTGGCTTCTCCTTCTGAAGTAGCTTTAAAGTCCCAAAAAAAGCTAGGCTAAATGTATGATTTTTCTAATTAGCAGACAAATCGAGACAAATACATACCCCCTAGAGAGCTACACTTATCAAACTAATTAAACCTAGCTAGATAGTAATTAACTGTCATTTGCTAAGATTAGGAGACGGGAAGAATACCCATGGGACCTTATAATTATAATCAAAATCATCGATCTATGTAATTGATTTGTGTTTATCAATGGTTTCATTTCCTAATTACACGAAGAATCTCTCCTCTAATAATGTAAGGCGTGTTGAGATTAAGTTCGTTTGTGCACCCACTCTCTCTCTCTCTCTGTATATTTTATTGCAAGGCTGTCGCCTATATGCCACTCGTTTGCTTGGTTTGAAAGCATGACTATGGGGGCAGGGCAGCCAACTAAGACTCATAAAGAACACGGAGTTTGACATGGCTGTACGTGCTCATGCTGGATATATCTATGTGTACGTGGATTAATTAATGATTAATTGTATGGCACATGTACACGACATATTTTTTGTAAAACAAATTTATACATGCATGTTTCAATTAGTGAGGAAAGGGAGCCTCAAAAATTTTCTCAAACAGTAGTTATATTATAAGTATTGTTCTAAATACGAAGTAGTATGCACATTATCGATTATTATATTTCTTATTTTATAAGACATGTATGCCAAAAGATCATATTGTTTCCAGATATTTTTTTGCATATATAGTTATAGTTTGTTATAAGTAATTTGCAATTACTTATAACAAGATATATATATGTGTGGAGATCAGGTAGGGGTCATGTTGGGTCTTGAGTATGCTGGCACGCCAAAACAAAATGAGTAATGCTTTAGCCACTACCAATTTCACTACTATTTGCTTCACTACCTTAGGTGGCATACTCCTATTGGAGAGTTCTCCCACCTACTCTATCATTCCCTACCTATTGGAATGTGCCACATAAGGTAGTGAAGAGAAATGTAGTGAAATTGGTAGTGGCTCTAGCATTACTCAAACAAAATTATTTGTGCCAACACGGGACAGTTGGAGTTGCAGCGTAACTAAGTATATTAATTAATAACTTCAACTCTTCCATTACAATAGTTATTATATATTATATTATAGATAGGTGGATAAATAGATAGATAATAATTTACACGGTGTGATGCACTTTTAATATATTAAAAAAATTAAAGTAATAAATTTGACGTAGGGAGAACTGGAATCTGAAACTTCCTTCATATTAGTTATTCACGTGTTGGTAGATTTACAAATGACATTAAGGCATTCTCCCATTATAATATTAGAGATATAAATAAAAGATCTTTACTTTACTTTTCTTAGCATTGCATAATATAATATTTACTATTTTTTAATGGGAGAGTTTGGGTTTGTAACAAACAAATCCTAACTTTGTAACTATATAAACACGTATATTAATACACGTTCAAACTATATCCAACAAATATAAATGTGCACCACACGTGTAGCCCAAATCAAAACATTTAAATATAAACTAATTTTTTCTTATTTAATATATATTTATTTAATTTGATGATTTTTTAAATTTTTTTTATAGGCGTGCATCAGACGTATATCATAAAATTAAAGTGAAGAATGTGAGTCAACCACTATTTTGATTTCCAAAGTGATTATAATTGACGATATACATGTATTAGGTAAAAGAAGGAACGGCGATTTTTCTCTCCCCCTCCCTCTCTTCTACTTCCCCCAGATCCGCCGCCCCGGTGCTGTTTTTGCCCCTTCTCCCTTCTTTAAATCTGTTCCCTTTGGTGCTCTGATCAAGCCCTTTTCGTCTCATCCGCTCTCGTCTTCAACCCCTTTTCGTCCTGTTCCTCCTCTGCCCTCTCTTCGCGTTCCCCTCCCTCCCCCTTCGTTTCCCCAAGCTGGTCTCCTCGTCCTCGGGTGGGTTTCTTAGCTTTCCATCGCCAACGCAGCCCCGCTTGTGTCTCCTTCCGCCTGGTGTCTGTCTCCTCGGTGGTCGTCTCCCCCTCTCCCGTGGTTCAGCTGGTGTTGGCGTTCGTGATTCCTCCGTCTGCTTCTTCCCTTCCCCAGATAGCGCGCCTCACTCCAGTCGTCTTCGAGGTTAAGGTGCCCTTTCTTTAGCGTTCTCTCCTTATCACTGTAAGTATTTTCCACTCTGTTTTTAGTGGGTAGCGTGCTGTTTTATTCCTTCTCCTTGTGCTGGGTGTTGTGTTTTATTAGTGCAAAGTTTGTTGTGTGGTGGCTTTCGCTCGTTTCTTGAGCGTTTTATTCTGGGTGTATTTCGTCTGAGCGATTTCGTTTGGGTGTTTTTTAGTCAGAGCGATTTCGTTTCTTGAGCGATTTCGTTTCTGGAGCGATTTTGTTTTTCTTTAATTAGAGCATCCTGGTTTATGTGATTATTGCTCCCAATCCCTCTTCTCGCATCTCGCAATCTTCTTCTTTCTCCTCTTTTACAGCTCTCTTTCTCTTTATTTCTTCTCTCTATTTGTCTCTTGGGTCTCTTCAGTAGATCACCACTTGAGACGTTTTGACTCTGTGGCTTCTCCTTTTCTCATTGGGTTTTATTTTAGTGGGCTGTTTGAGTTAGGCCCATGGACCAATCATGGGTCGATGTGGTTAAAAGAAAAACAAAAAAATACGTCAGTTTGGATTTGCCTTCCAAACCCTACTTTGGTCTGGGTTCAGTTGTGAGGAAGCCCATGTTATCTTCAGTCTCGGCCCTTCTAGACCCTTCTTTCTATAAGCGTTCCCGCCCTCATCTTTCCACTAACTCTTCATCTTCCTCCGTACCTCAACATTTCTATCGCAGCTCATCCCCTTTCTGTTTCCGGTGCCTACAAAAGGGTCATCTCAAATTCGACTGTGTTGCTAAGATGAAGTGTTTGTTTTGTCTGAAAGACGGCCATGCGCGTCACCGCTGTTTCTCGCTCCAAAAGCTTTTAGGCCTCTCAGTGGGTGTTCCTATCGCCGAATCTGTTCTTGACGCGCTTGATTTTCCAGCGCTCCAAAAGAAATTAGTTGAGCTTCCGTCTCAAAGGGCGAAGAAGCAAAAAGCCTCGTCCCGTTCTCCCCTCCTCCCCACTTCAGCTTCAAGTTCTCGTCTAACTCCCCCCACTGTTCCGTCTCTTTTGAAGCCTACTGCAACTTCTCCCCCCTCAGTTAAGCCTGCTGTGACTCAAGTTTTCCTTTCTAACACGGAGCTCTCTGATCGCCTTAAAATTTACAACAATTTCGGAGCTATCTCCTTCTCTGAAGGATCCATTCCCTTCTATACTCTCAACGCCTTCCTTTGCAACTGTTGCAACGTCAGAGAGTGGGAATGGGTGCTTTACTCCTGCACCAACGGTGACGCGGTGATTCAATGTCCATCTTCTAAGGTTCTTGAGGATCTGTGTGCTAACCAGTCTCTTGCTATTGGCTCCATTGCCCTGTCGATCCGCAAATGGGTTTCTATTTCTCCGTCTTCTAAAGCTCTTGATCCCAAGCCCATTAAGGTCTCCATGTTTGGTCTCCCCCCCTTCTGCGACTCCCTGAGGATGGTTGCTGCTTTCTCCAAATGCATTGGAGAAATAATTAGCATCTCTTCGACCGCTCGACTGGCTTCGGGTAGCATTCAAGTCGAAGCTTTATTTCGCTGCCCCGTCCCGAAAGAGCGTATCGAAGCATTCTGTCTCAACGACGGGATCTCTTCCTTTAATGTTTCTGTGCAGTACCATGAGAGTTCCCCGCTGTTGGCGCCCGCTAAGCAAGGTTTCTGCTTGACTCCTACCCCTGAATTTCACCCTGGTTCATCCTCGGGTCCCAAGACCTTACCCTCCTCAGGAAAGTCCGCCGCCATCCCCCCGGCGCAAAGGTCTCTTTCTCTCCCGCGTAAACCCCCGGGCGCTTCGGCTGCTCCTAAGTTCTCGCCAGCTAAATCGCCTAATCTAGTCTGGATTAACCCCGACCGCTCTTCACAATCTCTTCCTAAACCAAATATTCCATCCTCTTCACCACCACAGGCTCCCGCGCCTACTTTAGCTTGCTCGTCGTTGCCTTCGGCTCCCGATCTTCCCAAGTCGGATAGTTGGCCAGCCTGGAATATTAATCCCTCTTTTGCATCTGACTGGGAGCAATTTCAGCGAGCAGCGCATTTCGCATCCTCCAGCACTCCCTGCTCTGAAGCTCCTATTCTGTCAGCAAAGTCCCCAGCTCTCCCTAAAGCGAAAGATTGGGTGGATAAAGATGATTTGCTTAGCGATGAGTTAACCGAGCTGGAAAGCGGAAAAGAGCCCAAACAGGTCGATCTCTCCCTTATCTCTCTTAATTTCAGCTTTTTATTTCAGTTATTAGTCTCTACTAGTCAGTTTTCTTTCGCTTTGGAGATTACTTTTCCGTATTTTTCGCGGTCATCTGCTTCCCTGGTGAAGGCCTATTTCTCCATCCCCCCTCTTCCTTTTTCTCTCATTAAGCTCCCTACTTATTTTTGGAACCGTTGTTGTGACTCTCGAGAGGTCCAGCCTCCTCGGATCCGCACGGTGGCCGGATCGGTCTCCTCCTCCCCCCTCGATCCATCATTGAAACCCCTAGTGGTTTCTATTGAGAATTGTTCTAATTCTCTGTACCCATCATCCTCGGAGCTTTCGCTCTCTCCCAGATTGAGTAGCAACACTTATCGATTAGTCCGATCGAGCGCCCGGCTCAAGGCTAAACGATCGGCTTCCTCGCCTAAATTGGCGACTTACAATCTAACTGGGTCCTCCTCCGACCCTATCTCCTCACCCCCCCTTTTAGGTTCTATTTATCACCATCAATTTGATGATTTATCGGATGCTGAAATGTTGTCTATCACCCATTCACTAGGTTTCACCGTCTCCTCCAATTCTTCCTCCCCCATCACTACTCTTAGAAAGATTGAACGTACCCGAGTCCAGGAGCACCGTCACTATTATGATTAGCGTCTCCTGGAATATTAGGGGTCTCAACTGCCCCGCCAAGCAAAGGGCCATTTTCGACCTCATAGCGTCGTCTCACTGTGATATCGTCTCTATCCAAGAATCTAAAATCGAGTCTCCTTCCCCTCGCCTTTTTCGCGCTCTAGGGGGCTCGGTCATTTCGAACTGGATCTCCCTAGATGCGATAGGTTCTAGGGGTGGGATCCTTTTCGGATTCCGAGACTCGACCTTCTCCTTAATGGCTGTCCATCGCCTTAATTTCTTCCTAATTGTTCAACTTCACTGGAAACTCCTCGATTGCATCCTAACGGTTATTTCGGTTTACGGTCCATCGACCTACGACCGCCGCCCACTTTTCTGGCAAGAATTCCGCTCCCTTGACCATTTCGTTCAGGGTCTCGGCCTTCTCTGCGGTGATTTCAACGTTACTCATTTCGCCTCCGATAGGTCCAACTCGGGTTCCCTTGATCCGCAATCAGGCATTTTCAATGATTGCATTCGCGACCTCCAATTATCCGACATCCCAATTAATGGTAGGTGTTTTACCTGGTCTAACCAACGCCTTATCCCTTCCTTCGCCAAACTAGATCGTTTTCTTGTTTCTCACTCCTGGTTCACTAAATTTCACAACTCCTACGCGAAAGCCCTCCCCAACCCGTCTTCTGATCATGTGCCCATCGCTCTTTTCTCGGACTTTCACTTTCCTCATCTTCATCTATTCCGATTCGAAAAGTTCTGGCTTCAAGACCAATTATTCGTTAAATTAGTGGAGGATTGTCTCGCCGCCATTAATGGTTCTCGTGGTTTAGGCAACCTTCTTCTTAAACTCCACGCCATTAAACACGGCTGTAAAATTTGGCGTCGAGAAAGGCAATCCAATACCAACTTCCTCAAAGATTTTCTCCTGGGGTCCATCCAGACTTTTGATTCTCTGGAGGAACAAGCTCCTCTTTCTATCGAAGCTCGCAACGAGCGTTTAGCTTGTAAGCGGGATTATGCTGACATCCTCCTTCAAGATCACTCTAAGTGGGCTCAAAGGGCTAGAGTGAATTGGTTGAAAGAGGGCGATGGCAACACTGCCTTCTTTCATCACTTCGCCTCGCATCGCAGGCGCTGCAATCATATTCCGGTGATCTTGGACCAAAACGCAGAATTGCGATCGGATCCTGATATTCACCGTGCTTTCCTTTCTTTCTACAAAGATCTTATTGGTTCTTCCAAACCTCGTTTGATTTCCCTCGACTGGCAACATCTATACGGTTCCCCTTCTGTTGACTTAGCTTCCCTTGAGGCACCCTTCACTCTGGATGAAATAAAGGCGGCCGTTTTCGCTTTAAAAAGTGATTCCGCGCCAGGGCCGGATGGCTTCCCGGCTTTTTCTTCCAAAAATTCTGGTCTTGGATTAAGGATGACCTGTTCGATCTCTTCCAGGATCTGCACCAAGGTTCTCTGGCTTTTGACCGCATCAATTACGCCCACATCGTTCTTATCCCAAAAGTGTCTGGTGCCAATGCGGTATCGCATTATAGGCCTATTAGCCTTCTTAACACGACTTTCAAAATCATAATGAAAGTTCTAGCTTCTAGGCTTAGTGCTATTATTCCTCCGTTGATAGACCCGGCCCAATCGGGTTTTATTAAGGTTCGTTTTATTCTTGACAGTGTCGCAGCCGCCCAAGAGATTATATCGTTAAGCCATCATCATAAAGTTGAGGGTATTCTCCTTAAACTGGATTTTCAAAAAGCTTACGATAATGTTAATTGGGATTTTCTTCTCGACATTATGGCCCACCGGGGCTTTGGTCCGAAATGGATGGGATGGATTAAATCAAGTTTGGATGCCGGCACATCCTCTATCCTTATTAACGGCTCAGAAGGCCATAAATTCAAGGTCAAGCGTGGTCTCCGCCAAGGAGATCCGCTCTCTTCCTTCTTGTTTGCCCTTGTGGCAGACGTTTTTAGCAAGCTGCTTCGCAACGCTCGCGAAGCACACGTCATTGAGGGTATCGGTCGTTCCCGTAATTTTGATGGGATCCTCAATTTGCAATATGCAGACGATACTATCATTTTCTCCAAACCTGAGCGTGCTTCCATGCGCAACCTGAAACTCTTGCTTTACTGCTTTGAACAAGCTTCTGGTCTTGCTATCAACTTCAACAAATCTTCGGTGTATTGGCTCGGTGGGGATGACGCCCGCCATTAAGAAGTTTCTCTTTTTTTCAACTGCCGAATTGCGTCCCTTCCCATCTCTTACCTTGGCATCTCTCTTAGGTGGGGTAAGCTCCACAGGTCGGAATGGGCTCCGGTCATTGATAAAATTGAATCTAGACTGGAAGTTTGGACTGGTAAACTGCTATCCCGAGGTGGTAGATTAATTCTCCTCAACTCGGTCCTCTTGGCTATGCCTCTATATATGATGTCATTCTATCTCTTCCCATCTTGGGTCATCAAGAGAATCGATCAAATTCGGAGCAATTTCTTTTGGTCTGGTGCTGCTCAGTATAAGCAGGGCTCGCACCTGTGTAACTGGGACATCGTTTGTTCTTCGAAAGCTAACGGGGGTTTAGGTGTTCTCAATTTGCATGACCAAAATCTCGCCCTTTTAGGTAAATGCCTGTGGAGATTCCATAAATCTCCCCATTTATCGTGGGTTCAGTGCATCAAGGAATTTTATTTTAATTCCTCTCCTTGGTGGCTTCTCAATGCCCCTACCCACCGTTTCGCTTCTCCCTTCTGGAAAGGAGTCTGGAAGGCGGCCCCCGCGTTTCAGTCCAGCATTTCTAAGCGCTGTTCGGACGGGTCAAGGACCATGTTCTGGTCTGATCTTTGGTTAGGTAACACGTCTCTCGTGTCAGCCTACCCCTCTCTTTTCAATCTTGCGGTCAGGCCGGATGCTTCAGCTGAGGAATCAGTCATTCGGACTTCCTCATCTACGAACTGGTTCATTCCCTTCACCACCCCATTATCTCAACCTTTGATTGCTGAACTGCAACACCTGATCACTTCCCTCAATCTCTTCGAGTGGCACCAATCGGAGGATATCGTTTGGCGATGGAACGCCTCTGGTTTTTTCTCGGTTAAATCGTTCTACAAGTTTCTCAATTTCCGTGGGATCGTCTCCTCGTCGGCTGACTTTATTTGGAAACCCTGTGTCCCTCTCAAAGTTCAAATTAACTCTTGGTTAGCTCTCAACAACAAGCTTCTTACCGTGCAAGTGCTCAACAAAAGGAACTTAGCGTGGGGTCAGCTCTGTCCCCTATGCTCTGTTGCTTCGGAGGATGTTAACCATCTTTTCGTTGCTTGCTCTTACATCGCTCCACTTTGGAAAATTGTGGCTCTTGCTTGGGGTAACCCAACATTACCTATTAACCTTTTTTCGTGCTGGCATTCCCCCTCTGTACCCCTAAGATTTAGAAAGTGTTGGAGCTTCTCCGTCCATATAATTATGTGGATTTTATGGATGGAAAGGAATCGCAGGTTGTTCTCACACAAAACAACCTCTATCATTTCCCTTATAGAAGAATTTGTTTTTCTTTTTAAGTTTTGGTCATCTCAATAGAAAGATGATGATAGACAGTCTTTCTACTATCATCGGTTAGATGCATCCCTCTCGGTGCTCTCTAATCTTAACGCATTATAAATTTTCTTTTTCACTCAGTTAATTATTGCTTTCTCTTCTCATTAGTACTGTGCTGTATTATTAACTTCTAACTTCTTTGCTCTATCTATTCACTCATTGGGCCTTTTCTCTCGCAGGTGTAATCTTTGGTTTGTTAGCCTTGCCTCTCAGGCTATCTGATGGTTTTTTGGTCCCCTGATAGGCTGCTGGTATCTTTTGCGGCTTCCTTTTGATCTGGGTCTGGGTTTTGGGTCGGGATTCCTCTGGGCTATGTCGTGTTTTGGTTTTTGGTGTAGCTCTGATGTTCTGCTACAGCATTTACTCTTTGTTTGTAATTATCAACTTTAATGTTTCGGTGTACTTAAGTTAGGAGGGTGAGCGCGAGATGATGCTATTAGCGTTCTATCTCTTTGACTTAAGTGCCCGTTTGTTTGATGTTTCCTTATGATCTCTGGTTATGTTTTAAACTGGCGTTTATTAGTGGATGGCTTTTTTGCCTCTGTTGTGCATCCTTCATGCTGCATTCGTTTCTTTAGTATTCATGCTTCATTTGTTTATTTGTTTCAACTGGGCTTAATTCACCCTGTTGTTGTGGCAATGTTTAATTTTTGAGCACTTTTGCTAGCCCTGCTTTATTCCCGCGAGTGTTTCTGCACCATGGCTGGCTTATTTTTTATCCATCTCAGTCTGCTATGGACGTTTTGTTTTTTAGATCACTAGATTTCGATTGGTGTATTCTGGCCTCTGGTTCATTATTTTGCGTGAGATCTCCTTCCAGGTCTTTCAGACCGGGATGTTTTTTTCACTCTCGCGCTCGGAATCAGTTGCCTCGATTGTGTTGTAGCCTTTGATTTGTTCAGCTATCCAGGTTTGGGATCTCTTTCCGGGTCCCCTCCTATTTGCTGATGACTCTGAATTCCCGTTGAGTTAGATCGCTGGAGCCTTCCACCTCTACTGCTGTGCGTTTTGCTTCATGATGATCGTCATCTGTCTGCTTATGGGTCTGCCCTCTTTGGAGCGTTCGTGTTTGCTGCTCTCCCCAAGTCCGCCTGCGCGCATGCATCACTGTCGCCCTCTCTGCAGTCAGTTCTAACTGATGGTCTTGCTCTCGCGTTGAGTTGTCCCGACCAGCCCACCTCCTCTCCAGATTGTATCTTCTTGTTCTGTTTTGTTGTAATTATTTTGCGAGTCCCTGTTTGTTGTCTGTCACCTGCTGTTTTTTTTTCGTCTAGTTTCTTCGTTTTACTCCTTGTAAAACCCTTATTAGCTTGTTGTACAGTTTACTCAGCTTTATTAATATGTTTTTTGATCGGGCTGGAGTCTTCGGACTCTATCCGCTTACATAAAAAAAAAAGAATGTGAGTCAACCACAAAAATATTTCATCAAAAAGGTAAAATTACTCTATCCAAGGGAATTACTTTCTAGGAGTACGAGGAGATTCCCTGTGATTCCTATTTTCAAATAAATCCGAAAATTTATAATTGCCTGTAACCTAGCTAGCTATTATATCAGTCTATCAGATGTTAATTAGAGTGAACATTATATTTATATCTATAAAGCAAAATCCCATTTTTATGGCTTTTTACTATCATACCCTCGTATACATAAAAAGCTAAAAAAAAATATATAAGGTTAATTCTGTAATTTTCACTTCTCTATTACTATAATGGGAAACAAAACCCCTAATCGCATCTGCCTACTCCTTCCCGTATCTTCAACTCCCTCCTATCTCTCAAAAAACCAAAAACCCTAATCGCATCTGCCTGCTCCTTCCCGTCTCTTCAACTCCCTTTCACTCTCGCTGACAAATCGCATCTCCGCCGACGATCGTAGCGACGCCTGCTCCTCCCCTCTCTCTTCCGCGCTGTCGATCTGCAGCGCCACCGCACCCTCTCTCTCTCCCCGCGTCTGCGACGTTCACTCTCTCTCTCTCTCACCACGCCTATGGTTGTTTGGAGTGTGTTGATTGGATGGGTTTGCGAAGTGGGGAGATTAAAAGGTGGTGCTTTTTTTTTTTTGCTTATGCCAAACAAATTATTTGTACAATGCATTGTCATATCAGGAAACATTGAGAACTCTAATCTTAATTAGAATATGTCGATGGGCTTAATTTTCAGTACAGAGGAAGAACCCATCTTGGTTGTCGATTTCTGTTCTCATCCGCAGGCCTCTGAAAGAGGTAGTGAGATGTTTCCGGCGTTGTCCAGTGCATATCTTATCTGTCCTGTTGGAAATGCTATGCCCACGAATGCCTCCTAGGTTCTATTGCCGCCAAGGGATTTTAGATCTTTCTTCAAGATGCACAGCCAGTCCTCTAGATGATGAGCGGTTCTGGTCGTGGAGGATGCCTGGAGTTTCTTTGAAATGCCTGTAGAAAAGAGATTAGCAAACCATGTGGACCAGAGTCATCAGATGGTATCAACTGGTGACTAATTGTTATTGTGGTCTTCAAATTTCTATGGTAACTATGATTATTATTCTACTCTATATAATGTGAGTTTTACTTGAATCATGTTTCATGATTTAGTGGAGCGGTTGAATTATGTTAAATTAATTTTGGATAATGACTTCAAGTACAAACTAAAATAGTTACATTTTCGGGGACAATTTCAGGTACTTAAGTTATGAATATCTTAATGAGAAAGTCGACAAGCTCCACCTGCACTGCGGCGCCTTTACATCTCCCATCTCATCCTCCGAAGGTAATCAATTTTCTTCTCTTATTGTGCATATTTAAGATGGGATCTAATTCTGGGGTTTGGTTGTTGATGGTATTATATATATTACTTCAATATGCTAAAGTAGAAACATTATAATCAGAAAGGTGTCGAGAAGCTTTTGAGGTTGAACATTTCTAAACAGTATTGCTGAAGGAGTATATAAATGTAAATTTTAGCACATCTGTGAGAAGAAATGAGTACATTAATGTTGATTACCAAGAAGTAACCCAGAGCACCATCTCCTCTTTCTTGAATAAATCAATCTTCATGATGCAAAGTGAGATGACTAAAATGAGAAGTTTTTTTGAAGTATAATATGACTAAAACTAATAAACCTGTCAAACTGAAGAAAAAAGTTCTATATACAGTCATGAGACTTTTGTATGCCTTATGATTAAAATTCAGGGGAAGTAGGAACATGTTCATATGAAAATAAATCTAGAAAATGATATTGATGTATATGGGAAACTGCAAAATTAAGTATAAGATAATAGATATGTGCACCTTAAAGGACTCAAAGTCTAAAAAGTAACTGTATAGTAGGGGAATTGTGGAAGAATTAACTAAAACAATTTGAGAACATGCTATAAAGGCCACTATACTCTATTATTCTGAATGAACGATAGGATTGCAATTGATTGACCATAGAGGTCTGGATATGGAACTGAACAGACATTGAACAGAGCTTTATATTTTACCCAAAAATGATTCATGTGTCACACTACAACATTCCATATATATATATGATGGATTTCAATAAATGATGAAATTAATACTACTCATTTTACAGATGTATCGATGGCATCTCTCACGGAGTTATCATTCAATTGGCTTGGGTTCATTAGTGCCATGATTTCCAACATCTCCTTCACTTAATGCAGTATCTACTCTAAGAAAGCGATGGTCAGTATATTTATGTCTTTACAGCTCATCCTCTCTCTTATACTCCTATTTTATCTGCTAACCTAATTACGCTCACTTTTAATCCAGTTGAACCACAAGAACCATAATATTGATATGAGTGCAGAGTACATTCTAAAGCTACGGCATGAGATTGAGGAGCAATCACTACAAAAGGGCAGGGAATTCCCGGCGCTTGTTTTTACAATTCCCGGCGTTTATCAAACGCCGGGGTAAGCCATCCTGGCATACGGTAAAACGCCGTCGCAAACGCCGGTTATTCCGCCGCCGTGGAATATATGGCCAAACCCCGGCATTTGCAAAACGCCGCCCTTGGTATTACAAAGCCGGCGGTAATGTTAATTACCCCGGCGTTTTTTTTAAATATATAAACAAACCCCGGCGTTTGGCAAACGCCGGGGTATCTGATTTTTTTTTTAAATAATAATAATATTATTATTATTTATATATATATTTATTGAATTATTTATATATATATATATATATATATATATATATATATATATATATATATATATATATATATAGGGGCGATTCGAAATTAGGAAATACAGATATATCCCAATTAGGGGGGCGATTCGAAATTAGGAAATGTTAATATTTACGAGCCAAAAAAATACTATAAACAATCAGGCATGTAGATATATTCCAATTTGATATCAATTTATAATAATGTACAGCATATATATTTCATAAACAATTTGCTTGCTCAAAATAATAAAAGCCCAAACAAATTTTAATTAACATTTATAATTCATTGAAAATGTTATGAAGTCACATTTGAAGGTAATTACACATGACAATCTTCGACAAAGGCATAGTATGAAAAACATAACACGACAAAAAAAAAACTATCCAAAAGTGATCAGTTTGCTGGTAACTTGCTCTCTATTAGACCAAATGGAAAACATAATATGAAGAAGAAAAAAACTATCCAAAAGTTATCAATTTGCTGGTAGCTCGCTCTCTAAGACCATCATCCTCAGATTGCAGCAGCAGCTCGCTCTCCAAGACCATCATTCTTTGAAATTAAAAGAAATGAACAGTCATAAAAACCATGTTGCATGTATAGTTTAACTTGGCTCATGAAAAGCATATATCAAATTATGTCAACATACTGAATTTCATCTAACTGGCTAATATCAAATTTGATATCAAATTTTCAAATTGCAGTTAGTTTAGATACTAAATAGAAAGGGACATGCTAATCTTGATTGTTTCCTTATAGAGAGAGAAAAAAACAAGTACGCATATGAACTTATAGGTTGGATTTACGAATTTGGATGAGTTTCAGTATCAGACCTTAATTAGGATATAATATTAGAAAAGACAATATATATATATAGCTGATGCAGTTATATAGTGAGTAAAGGAGATATATGATTAAAAGTCCCAAATTAACTTCACAAGATCATATTGAAGGAGGCTAACAAGTAGTATATATGGAACACTATCAAAGCTACCTATCGTAAGCAGTAAAATATTCTTCTGAGTACAAAGCACCTGAAAGAAATTGGTACCCTTAGTTATACTCAATGATAAGATCTCCAACAACAAAAACCATCTTCCCATCATGTGCTGCATTTTCCTAATTTCTTCAGTATACCTGGGATGGTTATTAAAGCTATTTTCATCTCAAATCTTTCATGTTCTATCTAAATTTGTAGAGAGGCATATAATGTTAGTGTTGAACTGTTAATACTTTTACATGCATCGACCCTAACAAAATGGACTGATACACAACAGAATCTAAACATAAAAAATCAGATCTATGGATGAAATGAATTCTAGAAACACAGTAGGACAGACAGAATTTCATTCTGTTGTATATCTAACAGCTGTAAGGCGAAATAGTAAGCAAAGATCAATTTTGAAAGCTAGCTGACCCTGAATAAAAACAATTCAGGGTCAGCTAGCTTTTGGCCCATACTTTGGTGGTGACTAACGGATGATTATAAATGCATGATTCATGGGCATGCACCCATGTGATCAGTCTCCTATCAAAAGATTTCCTTCATTTGGTCTGCAAAAGTTACAAACCATGCATGTTCTATTGAACAACCTCTTATCACTACAAACAGGATTTTCAAATAATCAAAAGCTGAAATGGCAAGATAAACTGAAGGATATTCTTAAGCTAAATCAAGTATATGTATGGTACCCAGACAAGCAGACACTAACTTCTGTTCCTTTTGTTGCTTGCTATTGGACTTGGTGCATGCCCCCCTTTTCAATTTCTTGTATTTTATGACTCTTTGTCTAGAAAGCATACACACAGACATGGATATGCAGACACGGATATGATGTCGACACACACCGCACAATAATATGGAGAAAATCTTGAGAAGTTACACGGAAACAGCTAGTGGTGTATCGGATTCATGTGTTCATGGCTACTAAATAGAAATGTCCGGTTTATGCTTCATTGTTCATGACTCTTGCACTTTCAGTGGCTATCAGAAAAATGAACTGACTACAGATAGAAGACAGACTTGTTATTCAAAAGAAATTTATTCATCAACCTTAATAATGCATGGTACTGAACAATTATACAAAACACGATGAATCTGTATCTAATCATTCAATGTATCTGACACTGAAAAACATAAATTTGATATTCCAGAGGCTAATGAAACCAGAATTATATAATATTTTGGTCCATACAAATCTAAGAAAATATTTCACATGATTTCTTGTACACTGTACTTAAGGAGTGAACCATTTAGCGGTCTCCTTGATGCTTTATGATAAGAAGATATAAAAACTGTACTCATTTTTGTCACTGCATGATTAAACAAGCATATAACAAGAAGTAAAAAACAACTAACAAAAACCACATAGGGCAGATAAGAAGAAAGAATCATAGAATTGAAGTAAATAAGATTTTACCACTTACAAGAAGAGACAATCCCATCTACCGTGAACGTCTAACGGAGTCGTCATCGATGGAATCACGTTCGCCGGCTCCTTCTTCATTCATCTCGTTCATCTGACTGGCTCCTGTAATGACTCTATCGCTTTGCTGTTTAAGGCAAAAAAATACACATTATGTTTCCAAATTTGAAAAAAAAAACTTCATTTTAAAAAATGAAGTTATGCACACACATACACAACCAGTAATAGGACAAACAAATTATCAATAATATTTACGATAGGCAACTAAATATAAATTATAACCTGTCTTGGTATATGATCAGGTTCGGCGACATTCGTTTCCTTAAATAAATGTGAAACTTTTTCTTGAAGTTTTGAGAGTTGCGTCTCGAGAGAACGTATCTTTTCATCTCTGGGATCGGGCTGCGTAGACAAAACATCACGAGATCGAGAGGGTGTGGGCCCTAACCCCTTCCCACGCACACGTCCATGGCGTTCTTGGCCCCATTCCTGGACCAACGCTTGATGCTGAAGTTCCACAATATTCACGGATTCTGTGGGGGAGTTGGCGACTGCCGCGGATGAGAGTTTGGCGTATATGGTTCTAGCAGTGCTCTGTAAAAAACAACAAGTAAAAACAAGTAAGATGTCTTTCATTTTATAGTCAAATTACAAACCAAATTAGCCCGATTAAGATAGGACACAATTACTGATATCGATGCTGCCTTTGCTGAAGCAAACACGCCTTGTGAGTTAATGTGGGTGGCGTCGAAGAAATCCAAATCCCCGTATTGATCTCCGCCTCCATGCTCTGTGTCTGTATATCAGAGAACACAGAGAAATATCCAAACCTCAATAAAGCATTTTATGACAAATGATTTTAAAAAGTCATGCTTACCATTATCGCACGACGCCTTGCGAAGCTCGTACCTCTGGATGTGTGTAACACATCCTGTACCTGTCGACTCGCACGACCTCTTTCGGCCCTTATCTACACATTTTGTAATTATCATTAACAAAATTAAAATGGTTAATTAAAATTAAATAAACAAAATTTTAATTTCCTCTCCTACAACCCGACCAACTAATTAGACTAATCCATGCAATTAAAATTCTCATGTGCATAATATCTATAAGTAACAAAGGGTTGCAACACTCAGGTCAATCAATAATTAAATGCAATATAACAACAGATTGGATTGGGATAAACCTGAGAAATGACATCTTCAGAAATGCACTATAACAACAGAGCAATCAATAATTAAATCATGTGTACATCATGTGTATTATTTTTGTCAAGCTTATTGATTGATTTATCTTAGAATGCATTCACTCAGATAGACACATATCACATCTTCATGACATCAATGTGAAACAAGACCTAAGTGGGACATGAAAGGATTTACATGAAGCTTAAACATTACTAATGGGATAAACCTGAGAAATAACATGAAGCAGTATAACATGAAAGAATTTACACTATGAAAGGATAACATGAAAGGATCTTATTTCAAGCAGTATAACATGAAAGGATTTGGCAACATTTACCACTTTGATTGAGATATAATGTTATGGGGGTAAATTGAAGAACAGAGCAATCAATAACATCTTCAGAAAAGCAGTATAACAACTATGCTATGTAAAGCTTGTTTTATAACAACTATGCTATGCTATGTAAAGCTTCATAGTATAACAACTACACTATGAAAGGATAACATGAAAGGATCTTATTTCTTATAGAAGTTTATATGGTAGATCTTTAATAAAACATTATCAATGAAGTAGAGTCAATGAAAAAACGAAACACCAACCATCCAGTACTTAATACACCCAAATTTGCTTGTTTTATGGAAACGGAAAAAGGTTCAGCTGATTACTGTGCACACAATGTTTCCTGTTGAAGTCTATGTTACCAATTATGATATAGAAACTTGGTACTAAACATTGTCATGTTGCCGTTTAAACTCAAATCAGATAAAGAAACATAAAGAAATAGACTGTTACCTTGTTGACACAAAACACCGTTTTGTTTGTAGTATACAAATATAATTGTCTCGACTCTCAAAGTTTTAAATCATGCAGGAAAACAAATGGACCAAAGTCCAAAATAGCAATCGAGGTACAGAAATATGCTGCTCCCTCATGCAAAATATGGTTTGTTTGGAAAGGGAATCCCATCTGCACCAGGTATTTCTTAAGGCTTTCTTGAAAGGCTTTCCTTTACATGTAAAGATTGCCATTTCTGATATATCCAGTATCCTATCCACTCTACTATGTTAATTTGTCTCCTCTACTTACCAAAATGAAAACTTAGGCTACATAATTACCTGTGCCTTTCAGGCATGAATCTGTGCTTAACAAGCTCTATAGTCTATACTATTTAAGTCTACCAGGCTGCAAAGCAGATCAGTTTTGCTGATATAGAGCAATCCACAACCTTCTTCCCCATTTATCCAGTAATTCATATTGAATCTCTATATAAGAAGTGAGACCTAGTCATATGCAACTGAAAATCTAAGAAAAGAGAAATTAAGTAGATTCCAACTTAGTGTTGGAGTGCAAATGGAAGCGCTTTCAAAGACAACACCTGAAAAATTATAACAATAAGAAGAAAAAATATTATCAAGAATTTTCTCATACAAATTTATAAACAGTTTTAAGGATTATATATCTTGACTAAAAAGAAACAGTCTAATTTCTGATAATTCCAAGATTAAAAACCTCTAAATAATATGTCTAAAATTCACTACTCTGGCAGATATTTTTCCCATACTGATTGTTCTGTTAAATATTTTCAACTGCATCTCGATCAGTTCGATAATTTACTTCTCAAATATTCTGCCTTTGTTCAAGCAATCTTATGCAGAAATTAAAATTAAAATTCATCTTCATGCTTACCTTTCCCTCCGGTGAACTCCAAAAATGACACAGGTATTCCCAATCTAATTTTGTGACACCTTTTGGGACTACTCTTATATTTGCAGCCATAGTCCGGTCCTCGTCGTAGTAACTTGCCTTCAATTCACACTTAAAGTCTCTCCACTTCTTAGACATAGATTTGCTTACCCAATCGGAATCAAGTACCGCCGGGTAATCAAATTTGGACTGTGTATGAACAAGAGTCAAAGTTAGTAACATTTTTTATAGGTTTGCTATGTGTCCATGTTCATGCTGTCCAAGATTATACAAGTGAAAAGAAACATTTGCAATGTCATTAGGCACGCTAGTCATCTAATTTTAGGTCTATGAATTAGACTAAAACTCTGAAAGAGTTGAATACTAATCTTACTAGTCAGTGAGCATGATGATGCATATATTGGCTTGTTTAGCAAAGTTGAATTTTGTAGCTGGCCTCATGAATGATTTTGAAGAAGATGAACTATTATAATCAGTATTATTCTTTTTGAAAAAGAATTTCACTGATTGTAATTGTAAATATTAAGTTGTTAAAGAACAATGTCTTATGATTTTGTAATCTTATAATACTAATGTGACAACATCATTTTTATTGCATGAGATTGAACAAAACACTTACCACTTTGATTGAGGAGTATTCAATGTATATAGTTGATGGTTACTCTACTATCTACTATCTATGTATCTGATGGTTTAAAATTTTCCCTTCATCTTTTATCCTTTTATGAGACTTCCTAGCATTCACGTCCTGATAAAGCACACAGAAGCATTCGCATTAGTTCATCCAAAGTTCCATGAAGTTTTTTGTTCCTTCATTCTCTTCCTAATTCTAGTTAGACAACAGCATGAAAGATGCTACATTTAATGTAAAATAAAAAACAAACTACAAAACTGGTTGTTTCTCTTACTAACTGCATTACTGAGAATGCCACTACACTAATGATTTTTCATGTTGCATTTTAGAAAAAATTAGAAAAGAAAATAACGAAGAATATAGACAATGGATTAGTTTATGAAAGTATTTCAATATAGAATATTAATTATTTCTAATGCATGTACACAGTAAAAGTTCAACATATAGACAAACCTTGTCCTTTCGAGCATCATAATTACTAATCCCAGGTTAAGTAAGAGATGAACTATTATATCAACAGGTATAAGATGAACTATTATATGTAGCATGTACAGATTGGAGCATTAAATGTTAAACTATGAACGGGAGCTATATGACATAGCAAGAAATTGAAGAGGCAAATCAATATATTATTGTATTCATTTGATTAGTCAAACAAACAATGAAACTGAAATAATGGCCTACTATATACGACCAGCAGCAAAAAAATTTGAAACCATATGAACTCTCACATCCATCAAGTTTAGAAACATTTACTTCTAAATATTACCTTAAGAAGTTCAAGGGCTCTTGCCCGTGTAGCAGCTGGGATATTTGTCCATCGATCATAAGCAAGAGGAAGGTATTCTGAATTCCTAGCAATTACGCCTATGAACGATGCAAAAGAGGAAGCATGTTTACCCACGGGTTGGTGATCATCGTTCACCTCCACGAGGATTCGTTGACCTTGTGGTTGCTTCCAAACATTCACCATCTTCCTTGCTCTCCGAGTCCTTTTATGGGGCTGGGTGCTACCCTCACCCACCTCATGTTCACTACCCCCCTCGTTGGGAGGCTCCTCACGTGTGGGCTCCCTATTCCTTCGCGGCATGATTCAAACCTATTGACAAAAAAGACACATAAAAGGAGTACATAACAACAAATCAATTGAATATTTAATAAGTTTGTAATGAGATTGAGTTGTTAGTATGGATATCTTTCCTCTAATAATACAGCCATTTTGGTTTCACTTGTTATAATACGATAAAGCTTTTGTTCATTTTCATTTGGTTGATCTTATAATTCTATTCTGGATAAGTTTCTTACGACATAGATTCTGTTTTCAAGGAAAAAGTATAATGAAGCATGGAAGAATGGAAGAATGAAGTGAAAGCCATAGAGTTTTTAGAAAGTTTCAAGTGAGATGCAGCACAGTTGCTGTTGTTAATGATACATTCAAATATGAAATGAGTAAATCAATAGATACTAAGAGTACAAAGGGATCAAACAATAAATCATAGTTTCAATCTGCCAATAAATGCTCTTATTTTTCAGATCGAGTGATCTAGGAATAGGCATCCTAATGCACAAAGTAAGAAATGGCCCAAAGGAAAGAAAATTGTCCTATGATATCTCAATAGGAGAAACAGAAACAACAAATCATGCTTTGTAGTTCTTTCAAACATGTGTTCATATGTTCTATGGTATGTCAATAGTAGATCTACATCATACAAAGGCTGTTCTTACAAAATAATATTAACATGCACAGAACATCAAACATGTCATGCGAAAAAAATGAGTCCAATGGAAAAAAAAAAAACAAAAGAAATATATCCAACAACAAAATTCCGGAACAATAAAATTAGAGAACGGCATAGATTAGAATCTTACATATTTATGAACTTTCATTGATCCATAGTTACATAAACCATTGCAAACTTGTTGGTCAGTATATTTCCATCAGAAATTCAAAATAGAACAACAATTAGTAACAACAATTAGTGGCCAACCTATTGACTGCTTAATTTGAAGAACATTCTCATTCAAAACATTGATAAGCATTAGCAAACACCATTACAACCTCCTTAAATAAGCATTAGCAAACATCATTACAACTTCCTTAAATAAGTTTCAACTCAGTATCTTTCATTTGTTAAATAAATAAAAAAATAAAAAGTATCAAGAACATAATAATTATTGCTGACAAATGATAATAATAAATCTCTATAACTAGGACCACTTGTTTATTTATTTATCGACTATAAATAATTATGTCTAACTGACTAAATATATAAATACTAATATCGATAGTTTTCAACAATATTACATGGTTTCATTGAGTATTTTGGAAAAATAAATGAGTAATCTAACTATCAATATTATCCAATACATCCCCTGGTTCTCCATCCATGCGTAGCCAATTAGGTATACTGTTGTCATCTGTTATGTTCACATCAAACCTAGAAAATTCAGCAGCAACAAAATTATTAGTGACAGCTTCATCCTCATCATCTGATGTATCTCCTAACTGAAATACATCTCTTGGTTGCATAATAAGTGCCACATAAGAATTAGGCGAAACTGGATCTTTCACATAGAACACTTGAACGACTTGAGATGGAAACACAAATGGTTTATCACTGATTTGTGTACCAGTATTAGTCAAATTTGTAAAATTTACATTTGTGAATCCTAATGTATCCTTATTTTGGGGATAATTCTTATCTATTCCAGTCCAGTCTGCACGAAATAAGACAACTCGAAAATGACCATAATAGTCCAACTCGATAATATCCGTGAGCACACCATAATAGTCAACATCCTCATCTATTGGACTTGCTTCATTATTAGAAGCATAACTTCTTGTCTTTGACGTCACTAAAATTCCACTATTTTGGGACTTCAAATAACGTTCACGATCCTTAGTATGAAATTTGTAGCCATTATATATATATCCCCTAAATCTTCTAACCATCTTGTGAGGACCTCTAGCAAGAATCTTGATTTCAGCAGATACCAAATCATCGTTCAACTTCGGAACCTATAATATGTGATGTTAAAGCTGATTAGTGACAGTAGGAATATATTTAGAAAAATAATGTACCGTAATTTGGAAGAAGACTTACATAGTCTTTAAGCAACATATGAAATTTTTTATTCATCCTCTTATTTTGTTCACGCGGTCTCAATTTCCTCGTTTTAGATTTTCTTTTCATTTCACAGATAAATTCTCTGTAAATATTTAAAACATCAAATATAAACCAACTCATTTTTAATTAAATATAAACCAACTCATTTTTTTAACTTACATTCGAAATGGCTCAACAGTTGCATGATGATCTATCACAGATCGATGTGCTTGTTCCCATGTTAAGTTATCTAACTCAAATGCATCAACTATACCAATAGTATTTCCAGCAGTCTCGGACAGATAATGTGCCTCACCAAGGTTTGACCCGACTGGGTTTCTCCTTGGTCTAGTAAAACAGGTCTCGACACCCTGAAGATATCGTGAACAAAAATTGGAGCATTCCTCTGAGAGATAACCTTCTGCTATTGAGCCTTCTGGATGTGCTCTATTTTTAATATATCCCTTAAGCCAATATAGGTACCTATAAATGTAAATATTTAGATAAGAAAAGGTATGTGGATATTCAAATGAGAGCTAGATAATTAACAAATATGAATAAGTACCTCTCAATTGGATACATCCACCGATAATGTACCGGTCCCCCAAGTCTTGCTTCACCTGCTAGATGGATTACCAAGTGAATCATTATAGTGAAGAACGAGGGAAAAAATATTCTCTCCATTTGACAAAGAACAACTGCAGCACGTTGCTCCAATAGGTCAATGTCTTCAATACGTAGAACCGTTGAACAAAGTCCTCTATAAATGCTACACAGATCCTTGATGACGGCAGTTACTTGTTCACACATTGAAAACCTTAAAGCCACGGGGAGGAGATCCTGCATCAAGGTATGGTAGTCATGTGACTTGAGACCTTGAAGCATCTTCTCCTTATCGTTGACGCACCTTGCTATGTTTGATGAATAGCCATCAGGAACTTTAAGCTCATTTAGCACTTTGCAAAATAATTCCAACTCCTTTTTGGACATACAGTACATTGCAGGAGGAAGGAAAACCCTGCCATTCTATAAATATTCTGGATGCAACTCATGTCGTATGCCCAATGCAGCTAAATCAAGACGACACTTCAAATTGTCCTTTGTCTTCCGATCATCTCCCATAACTGTCCCTATACAATTTTCACCAATATTTTTTCCGATGTGCATCACATCTAGATTATGGCGCAATAAATTGAATTCCCAATACGGCAGTGTGAAGAAAATGCTCTTCTTCTTTCAGGAACCTAAATCAACAATGTCATCACATTCATCTGCATCGATGTCCTCATCCCTTGCCCTTTTCTTGCCCTTTTTTATGGCCTCTGGTTCCTTACCATGATTGAAATTATGACCATATAGTCGCCTTAACACATCAGATCCTGACAAAATTACAGGAGCTTGTTCTCGTTCCTCCTTTCCATCAAATGTAGCAGTTTCTGCCCTGAAAGTGTGTGTGTCTGGCAACCATCTCCTATGACCCATGTAGCAAAACTTTCTCCCATTATATAACCACCGTAAATTAGTTTGATCAGCACAACAATGACATGCATTACGCCCTTTAGTGCTATAACCGGATAAATTTACAAATGCAGGAAAATCATTGATCGTCTAGGTCAATGCAACTCAGAGACAGAATGATTTCTTAGTTGTCGCATTGTATGTTGGAACACCCTCCCACAACTGTTGGAGCTCATCTATTAAAGGTTGAAGATAGACATCTATATCATTTCCCGGGCTTTTTGGTCCAGGAACTATTGTGGATAAAATAAATGATGACGGCTTCATGCACTTCCAAGGGGGTAGATTATACGGGATCAACACTACGGGCCATATGCTGTATGTACTGTTCGTTTGCCTAAATGGATTAAAACCATCACTTGCCAATCCAAGTCGCACGTTGCGAGGATCCTCCGCAAAATCAGGGTATCTTTCATCAAATTTTTTCCATGAAACTGAATCTGCAGGATGTCTGAGAATCCCATCGTTCTTTCGACATTCAGCATGCCATCTCATATCAGAAGAAGTCTTGGTCGACATAAACAATCTTTGCAGCCTTGGAATCAAAGGAAAATAGCGCATCTATTTTGCCGGCTTCTTTTTTCGCCTTGATTTAACTGACCCACTTATATCTTGATCTTCATTTGTTTTTCCTTTCCATTTTGAAGTCCCGCAGATTTCACAGTTCTCAAGACTCTCCTTATCTCCCCTAAATAACATACAATCATATTGGCATGCTACTATCTTCTCATACCCCAGATCGAAAAATTTAAGAAACTGTTTTATTCCATAGGCTGAATTTGGGAGACAAATTTCAGGAAAAGCTTCATTCAACAATTTAAGTAGCATGGTAAAGGACTTGGCAGACCAACTGTTCAAACATTTGATCTGAAATAACCTTACGATGAATGAGAACTTTGAAAATTTTTTGCATCCACGATACAAGGGTGTACTAGCATCTTCCAACAACTTAGTAAATACTTCAAATTCTTTGTTAACTTCAGGATCTTCCCTTCCACCTTGGACTCCACCAGCAGTGTGCGGTGTTTCGGTCGGTTCATCATGGACTTGGGTTGTTGGAATATTTGTGTAACCCTCGTTTTCGTAAATATTTAATTTCTGAATTATTTACTGTATTTCGAACTATTTATGAATTTAGTTGTGTTAAATTGTTTAACTTTTCTATTTAAAATATTTCTGATCGGAAATTATGTTTATTTCGAATAAAGGCATATCTTACCTTACTTTCTATTTTGCAATTGATCGACTATTTTCATTTTAGCCAAACTAAAATTATTCGGAACTTCCTTAATTATTTGTTAAAGACAATTTCTTTATATAACCTTGCTATTATTATTTTATTATTTTCATTGTTAAATCTATTATTTTTAGTATTGTCATTATTACCATTTTTATTAATATTGTTTGTTCTATTATTATTGTTAAAATTAGTGAGGTTGTTATTACGTATATTTTCTTGATCTTTATTATTAATATTATTATTTTTAAAGCCCAAATTGATCTTAATATATTTTGCATTATTTATTTAATTTAAAGCCCAAACTCAATTGTTTATTTTAAGCCCAATGATTTTAAACCCAATACCCATTAATCCATGGACTTGGGTTGTTGGAATATTTGTGTAACCCTCGTTTTCGTAAATATTTAATTTCTGAATTATTTACTGTATTTCGAACTATTTATGAATTTAGTTGTGTTAAATTGTTTAACTTTTCTATTTAAAATATTTCTGATCGGAAATTATGTTTATTTCGAATAAAGGCATATCTTACCTTACTTTCTATTTTGCAATTGATCGACTATTTTCATTTTAGCCAAACTAAAATTATTCGGAACTTCCTTAATTATTTGTTAAAGACAATTTCTTTATATAACCTTGCTATTATTATTTTATTATTTTCATTGTTAAATCTATTATTTTTAGTATTGTCATTATTACCATTTTTATTAATATTGTTTGTTCTATTATTATTGTTAAAATTAGTGAGGTTGTTATTACGTATATTTTCTTGATCTTTATTATTAATATTATTATTTTTAAAGCCCAAATTGATCTTAATATATTTTGCATTATTTATTTAATTTAAAGCCCAAACTCAATTGTTTATTTTAAGCCCAATGATTTTAAACCCAATACCCATTAATCCATTTTCCCTTAATTATTTGTTGACCAGATCTATTCTTAATTAAACCCCCAAAATCTCTCCTGTAACCCCCTAATCTCTATCCCTAATTATCAGCCTATTAATTCCCTGTAATCCCGTAACTCCCTCATATCAATAACTCCCGCTATTAATTTAGTATACTATAATACCCCTCTCTCTCTCTCTCTCCTTCCCTGTTAAAACCAAAACAAAACCAATCATCGTCTTCCTTCTCCTTCGACCTCTCCCCCTCCACTGTATCGCACCCCAACTCAACCCATCACAAACCGCCCAACTCCCGAACTCTCGACTCCACCATTACTCCACCTCCACTCAATCCACGCCCAAACCCGATCGCCTTCGCCTCCTCCATCTCACCACCGCACCCAGTCGACGACCCCTCCCCGCGCGCCATTGCGACTCCCCTACCTTCTTGACCGACCGCAGCCACCTGCGGCAGCACCTCCGCCATCGACGACCACCATCATCATCCAAAACACCCCGAACCCATTCCATCGCTCCCTCACTCTGTTTCAACCCCCGAGAACAGAGCCTCGCCAACATCGCTCCCTCCTATCGCCGCCACAGTTTGCTTCTCGACCAGTCGTGCGCCGTCGAGCTCCCGCCATTGCCGCCATTGTTGCCGACCAACCTCCACCTTCGACTTCGATCCCTGAGTTCTCCGTCGCCGTCGAACTCCCCCGTCGCCGCCAGTCGCCGTCGTAATCCGCCAGTCGTTGCACCACTGGACGCCGCTCGCCGGAGCCGTTGCCTTTCTCTCTCTCGCTCACTGGTTCTGTGAAGGAAGGAAGAAGAAGGCGGGAGTTAATCTCAGCCTTCGGATCTCATCAGATCAGATCCCGATCTGATCAACTATAGGTGTTTGCTGTTTTGTCCCCCAGAGCGGATCCAGTGGATCAGATCCTGTGTGTTGATTGTACGTGTCTCGAACGTGCGCGCGTGTGTCCGTGCTAGTGCCTCGTCTCTCGGGATCCGCATCCCGTATTGGTTCGTGTTCGGATTCACCATCATTAAGGCAAGTATCTCTTGTACCACTTTATTTTTCTAGTACAAGCCTTTGTAAAAATACCGCAAGTATGTTATTTCTTGACTCCAATTCGCATTCATAAGTCGAATTGATACCCGTTTCCATTTCTAATCCTTCGATCTTGTATTCACATGAGATCGTGAATACTTTGCCATCCTATGCATGACACGAACACAAAAATAAATACATATGTAATTTTAGTGATTATACATGTTAGTGTGAATAATTATTTGAATGTTGTTTTAATACTTTTCTTAAAATTTTGTTTAAGTTTATATATGTAATCGGTTACCTCATACATGCAAAATTATTCATATGACCCTAAAATATTATAGACCCATGTATGTAATATTAATTTAGACTCATATTTGTAATATTAATTCAGACCTATATATGTATTAATAAATTATACCCAATTATGACATTAAACTATACGTTTCACATCTTATGACTTATAACAAAACTCATGCACAATTCCTACATGTTCCATGTCCATATCTTGATTTCGTCTCATTGCATTATGTTTGTGTTAACAAATAAATAAAAGTAACAAGCCGGGGTATAAGGGAAAGATTTAAGTAGTGGTCAATATAGAAGAGCGTACTCGGACGGGAGCTCGTGGTTTCCCGATGCAAGTTGCAATTACAAATTGCAAGATTGCGAATGATATGTTTATATGTTTCACGTTATATGTTTACACTATGTTTGACTCGATATGTTCCACGTTATATGTTTGCACGTACTTCGGTACAATATTGAATGATATGTTTTCCCGAGTACGTGACCTATAAAACCCACCACTAAATCTAAACGAAATTGTATTGACTGTAGCAATCATGTAGTAAAAGGATGGATGCATGAAGTGCTACCTAGATAGAATCAGACATTAGACATAAGAATAACACGTGCATTTTCATGATCCAACCATATGTTATATGTTCATGTTGATTCGATACCTGATTATTTGTTTTATATGTCACTTGTTTCGTAACGCCATGTTCATATCATGTTTATATGTTGCATTTTGTTCCTATTTCGTAACTATCGATTCCTTGTTCTTCCCTGTTTTTCTGTTGTTTTGTTTTACATATGTTCCCTTAGCTTGTACTCCCCTTGCGGCCCGTAACTTGTATTAACGGGTCTCCTTGTTTCCCTTTTCTTTTCTTTTGTTATAATATACTTGCAGGCCCAAATGGAGAGTTACCAGAAGGTGTCGCAGATCAAGTGTTTTAGATCTATAATTTATCATGTTATCGTATTAGTTTGTGTTTTATTTCATAAAACTCTTATTGTAATCCGGGCTTGTTTGACCCGTAATAATTTGTATTTCCCAGTTGTTGGTTATTTTTATGGACTATATCATGAATTTTCATTATCAAATTGTGATTTATATGCCTGCGTGGATTGTTTTATTATCTTGTTGTTGAGTTTACTTGTACAGCTTAAGAATGGTGTGTTCGCACCATTCGCTGGGCCTTAGTCTCGCGCCCGTATTTCCGTGTTTTGGGAAGCGGGGCGTGACAATTTGTGTGGACAGGATTGTTATGAATTCCAAAAGCATCCCACAGTAAATTTTGCATCTCATCGGCAACACTATCATCGTCAACTCCTAAGGATTCGTCTTCATCTTCTAAAACAGTCCGATCAACCGGAATGGATGGAAGACGCTCTCCATGGCACAACCAATTTGTGTACCCTTGTAGGAAACCATTAATCACCAAATGTGTTTGTACTTCGTTGCATGGAAGTAACTCACAGTTTACACACCGACGACATGAACACAAGATGAAGTTGGGATCACGTGAATGTTGCTTGGCGAAAATAATAAAATCTTTGACACCATCCCGATACTCCTTGGATAATCGTGACTTACTCATCCAACTTTTATCCATTTCAATAATATCACTAAATCTGGAAATAAAATTTCACTCATTACATTTTTATTTTCATATCTCATAAAAGTGTGTACCTCACTGGATAAGTCAATTGAAAAAACTTCCATCACAAAATACTTAGAAATTAAATTTTAAAAAACTTAAACCAGACATTTGTATCAGTCTAGATAAATCTTTAAAATGTGTATCACGCTTAAGTGGTTTATCATGACAAACTTTCAACTATGTAGAATGAGAATGCTAATCAAGAACTAATTTTTTCATCAAACTGATGTGGTTTATTAGTTCACTGGATTATTTAAAAAATTCATCTCCAAATCACAAAGGTAATGAAGAAAAAAAATCATGAACAAATTCATTTGCTTTATAAGATCAAGAAGAATTCCATCGGCTTTAGCATTCGTTGCACACTTTAAAGTAGTTTTGCATTACTAATGTTTTCTGTAACATGTGTTGCAATTAAACTAATGTCCTAATCAGTTTGACATAATATAAAAGTATTAGATCTAAATTCCTATTCCCTATATGAGAAACAATCGATAGTGTATTTTTATGCTTCATAGGGATCAAACAAGTATAGTAAGCATGCTCAAATATGCTCCCATAGGCCAATTTGCATGAAACAATATGCTTAGAGACATGTACATACAATTGCTTCATGTTGCTTAAATCATAAGATACGAGTCTACTTCACTGAAGACTAAAGAAAAAGATAGATATAGTTGGGTTCAGTAAGTTACTTTAAATTCAACACAATACATTACTTGGATTTAACTATATATATACCCAATATCAAAAAAATAAATATTAACAGTAACTTTCTCTTATTTTCTAAGTCAAGGGTATTACAGTTGTTTAGAGTGAGCGACTGTCTGCCAATATTTTTTCTCTCCAACTGTAGAGTTAGCTCTTTCACAATATTATCCAAATGACCGTAAATCTAGTTCTAGTCTTGTTCTCCCTGCATTTAGCTGAAAGGGAATGACTAATGATATGATTAATGGTCTGTCGGAAGAGAACTATTAACATCAAAGAAGGATAGTTAATTAAAGACAACATCTTGATCACACAACACATTCACAATTGTGTTCTTTAACTTTCTTTACAGGTTGCTGAAAGTGCATGTGACTTTTATTGCAAGAACTTATGTATTCCTTCTTCCAATGAAATTGAAATGTTAGTTTTTGAAATTAAATTAAATTATAAGGCTAGATGTGTTGAGAGAATATATCATACAGTACTGAAGTTAGGAAAGAAGACTTCATCCTTCTGCTATTGATTGGTTATCCATGTAAAATAAAATAAAAAGTTTCCAAAGTTGATCGTAGAAAATCTGCTCGGTGGAAAAAGCACTGCTAATTCAATTCTAGAGAATGCACTGCTTATCAATCCAAGAAGAACAAGAAAAAATATTAAAGATATGCTCCAACATCCGAACTTGGATCATTACTAAAATTGCACAACCACAACCTTCCTGGTTAGACAAGCATATATGCTCAATAGATAACAACGGCTCAACTGGGAACAAAAACAACCAATAATCTTAACCTACCAAAATGAAAGATTTAAAGTAATCAGGTTCAAAAATGACTTCCTTTAAAGATTAGTAGATTAGAAAATATTTGGCAACATTCTGAATACACACAAACCATCTATCAATCAAGCTAAACTATAAGTAATCAAACACATCTGGGCATATTTCTTTCATGCTCTTTAACAAGAGAACCACCATCTACATCCAATTACTTGGGGGCAATTATGAGTTCATTATGATACTGGTACAACATCAGATGAAAAAATTATCTTGTACTGCTGCATTGTTTATTCAAGAAGCACTATAATCTCTTTAAGGAACAAGTCAGTATTCTATGTAATTATGTTTGAATCTAAGATCAACTTTAGAACTAACACAGTAAGATGCCGAACATTCAAACACACCAAAAAACAAAGCAAGAATACAACTGACATAAGAAAAGTATGATCTCCTAAAACAGAAACAAAAAGACAGATAAAAGCAAAATAACTTTGCATAAGCTTCCTTATAATTAAATGGCTAAAAGAACAAATCAACGAAACACAACTAAGTTAACAAGGGTTCAAATAATAAACAAGAAATCAAAAAAATAACAATGGTATTAAAGGTGAAATATAGCTACTTACTACTTCCACACTGGAGGAAGCTTCTTGGTCCTCTGGTAGTAGCGATGAATTCGGCTCTCAACAAGGATCAGCCTGAACGGGTGCGAAATCGAAGATAAAATTGGGTTTTCGTTGAGATTGAGGGCGACGATGGAAAGAGGGATAAAATAGAGGGTTTCGGAGAGGGATCAAGTAGTGGGATTCGGAGAGATTGAGGGCGATGAGAGCGACGAGGGAAAGGGGGAAATAGCTAGGGTTTTGGGATTCGGCGCGAAGAAAAGGGGGGAAGCGAAACCGAAGGCGCGAATAGCGAAAGTAGCGAAAGAGATAATGGGAACTGGAGGAAATGGGCTGGGCCAAAAAAAAATGGGACCCAAGCCCGGCGTTTCTAAACAAACGCCGGGATATGTGGGCTGACCCGCTGGCGCTTTGGAACAGCGCCGGCCTATATTTGCCCTTTATTCCTATATCTTTAGTAGTGAATGTGGGCAGGTAAAATTAATTTCTGTACCATGTTTTTATGATAGCTTGCTTACTAGGTATGCCGATTGGTACTTTGCAGTATTTTCTTTCAATGCGGAGATTGCTTAATTTCATGTTAAGGTAATTGAAGCATGCTATAATGTTCAGTTAGTTTTTCACTTAGCTGAAGGTTGTTCAGTATAATATGCTATAGGAAAATATAATGCAAGTTTATTTTTTGGTGGTAAAAGGAGATCTTATCATAGAGGGAAATGCATCTCTTTTTATATAGTCAGTTAGTCACATAATCACCAACTACCAGTTCGCAGATTGTATGGTTGGTATAGATGTATCGACTCAGTTAGCAAAGATAATAGTAGTTCTGGAAATATGTACACTTTCAAAAAAATATTCTCACTTAGCAGAAGATAATAGTAATCCTGAAAGAATCTATTTGTTCATGTAAGTCCTTAAATTTACAGATTTGTAGCAAATATCTAGCAAATATCTGTTAGAATTTGTGACTGTGGAATTTTTTTGGTGGATTACTATTATCTTCTGCTATTATCTTCTGAATTACTATTATTTTCTGAATTGAAGGAAATCTGAAGATACAGATTTGCTAGATTTTTGGTGTAATTTTTTTACTTCTTTTTAAAGTTTCTTTGTGGATGCAAACTTGGGGGTTGTAGGTAGTGGAAGAAATTCTAGCTGCATACTAGCAACGGTTGCCCCTGTGATAGTTGAGGACCCCGGCAGTGGAAGTGAAAGTACCAACTAAAAAAGAAGGCTTAGTTGACAGACTGGATGCTCTGGCATAACTCTCTGATGCCCCTGCTCCTGATTGAGTAAAGAAGGCGCCATTCAGCAACAGATCCCCCTCTGACCTCCAGTTTCACTTCTTCCATACTACATCATCTGTGTTCACCCTTGCTAGAATCGGTAATTCATTCCACAGTTACAAATTCAAACAGATATGTGCCTTCACTGAGAAGAGAGCGATGCTCATTAGTTGGTACAATAGCTGAAGAAGTAAGTTTTGATATGTTAATTTGAACAACATTTGGGACAATTCTCAGTTTGTTTTGAGATGGTGGTTTTCAAATATCTGTATCAAATAAACTTTGACTAGAAGTGTAGTTTTTGTATAGGTTATCGCCAAGCAGGACTAATGACTTTTCTTAAAATTCAGTTGATGTTAGTGTTAAGCTGATTTCAAGCAGGTAATTGCCAAGCTGATTGCAGTTTTTTATTGCCTCTCCATTTGGCCGGACCCAAATTTATAAGCAAATGTATACTCTAGCTGTAGTGACTGCATAATTTTGTTATCTTCAAATCATGTAAATCATGAGGTTTTTAATTTTTTTCATTATGTTTTTTCATCTTTCTGTATGTGATAATTTGTTCCTATGGGTGTTTAACGCCGTATTAGTGTATTAAAAAAAAAAAATCCACCCAGAATAGGCATGTTACAGCCTACCTTAAAAAATAGCATACATAAGTTCATTAGAGCAACTGTAGTCGATTTTTCATATATGGTAAAATGATAAAATAAAAATCGGCTAAAAAATAGATTTGCTGCATTTGTTGATTGCCAAAATTTGGCAATCAAAAAAAAAAATTACTGTATAAAGCTCTCCATTTTTTTCATGTATATATGGATTTAATCTGAGTGGCTAAATCAGCTGAACGATAAGGTGTTCATATGATTCAAAAAGCTGAATGTCGATTGCCGAATATTGTTGCAATGCATGCATTTGCAGATGCATCTACTTTGCTGAAAACCCCTTATAATTTTAATTTTCGACCATTTTAGCCCCCTTTCAATATTTTTACAGAACCCCCTATTACATCCAAAATAGCATCCACCTCCCTCCAAATTTATAATTTATTACTTGGTCACACTCCTACATTAAATTCATGAATGATCAATGCAAAATGATATCTATTATTATTATTATTATTACTACTATTGATTTACACGTGTGATGCATGTTTTAATAAATATAGTTTTTTAATGTAAAATTTCAGACGGAGTCTAGATTTGAACCTAAGACCTCTTTAATAAAAGTTATGCACGTGCGTTGCACGCATTAGTAGATTTACAAATGACACTAAGGCCTTCTCCCAGCATAATATTAGAGATTTGAGATTAGAGATGAGCATTTTATTTTATTTAATGAATGTATTTTTTGTATTCGTGCATCGCACTTGCATTATACTAGTGATTATTATTGTACCATAAATAATACTTAGACCATCTCCAACCGTAATCTCTATTCTTTCAATTAGCCAAAATAGCGACCTAAATCCCCAAATATCCTCTCCAACGGAATCGTCAAATAGATCGCTATCCTGGCGATCTGAATTTCCCTCGCAATCCGCTCGCCAAATCTGGCGAGCGGGATCCGCTCGCCATATAGCTTATGCCGAAGATCAATATGGTCTAAAACGATAAGATTTCTTTCCCGCTTATTTAAATCGACACCGGTTTTCTTCAATTTCTTCAATTTCTCCAATTTGTTCTTGGTAGAGTGGTCATTCATTGGGTTTTTCTTCTTGTTCATTGGGTTCTTGTTGATTGGGTTCTTCTTCTTCTTCATCAGGTAAAAATTTTTATTTTGAATTTTTTTTGTTTTTGTTATGTGGACAATTTCATGTTTAAAATTTTATCTAAATTACAATTTGTCTTTAGTAGATTGCTGCTTCTTCATCTTCTTCATCTTGTTCATCTTGTTCATCTTCTTCATATTGTTACTGTTGATTTTGTAGTATGTGTACCTGTCATGATCTAATGCATCTATGGATGGTATAGTGTGTGTGAAAAGACCATTGAATCTTCTGTGATTCAGTTTCATCTTTGTGGCTTTGGTTGTGTACTGGTGATTTGGGAGAGGTATGATACCTGACATGAAGTGATTATGAATTTACTGTGTTATAATCACCTCAACCTGTCAGGTATGATATGGTTTTAATCACTTCAACCTGACATGCTGATATCTAATTGTATGGTTTTAACCAAAATATGTATGGTTTTAATCACTTCATTATGGTTTTAATCACTTCATGTCAGGTATGATACCAAAGTTTTGATTCACTGTGTTATACTTAAGTGATTATGAAGTCACTGTGTATATACAAACTCTTGATAAAAATAAATAACAGAGATAATAACTAGGCAATTGCTCCAGATGTGAGATACTTCGAAAATTACTCAAGGATACTGATTATAGACATTCCTACTCTCCTCAAATCAATGCATGAAATTTTTCAGCTAGTATCAGAATAAGCTCACCTCACCACCAGGACATCTTCCAGCATTTACTTACCTTACAAATAATGAAAAAATTACAAATCTTTTGGGTTTTGGCCATAAGATTGGGTTATGATAATAACAGCTACCCTTTTTTTAGCATTAACATCTACATTAGATATACAGATAAAGATATTGCATGAACTTTGCACATTTCGGTTAACTAGTACCCACAGGGAAGGTAGGAAAGTTTGTGTAGAACTTAGCATACAGCAATTCCAAACAAAAAATTAGTCTGTGAAGGATTCATCGGCATTGCTTTCAGATCATAAACTACAAGTTCTTATAATATCACATCGAATAATTAGATTGCTTCAACAAAGTCGGACTATTTAGGAAGCACAAAATAGAGTCATTATTGATATGATCCCATACAATACATTATATATATTTAGGAAACTCAAACTCTTGTTTAAGTTTTTTTGTGTGTATATATATATAACAGGTTGGAACTCTCCTGAGTTCTATGGTTTATCATGAAATGCATATCTGACATGAAGTGCATATCATGAAATTTAGACGTGCATATCATGAAATTTAGTAGTTAGTATACCTGACATACATATCTGACATGAAGTGCATATCATGAAATTTAAAAGTGCATATCATGAAATTTAGAAGTAAGTATACCTGACATGAAGTGCATATTATAGATACTACTGCATTATATATGCTTAACTCCATTTGATAGGTAAACAGACAATTTGGAAGTAAGTAAACAGATCAAAAAATATTATTGTAACTATTTATGAGTAAATAAAAATTAAAATATTTATGGCTAGCCAAAATAGATAGCATTGTTGGAGTGTGAGTTATTTCGCTAGCCAAATTATCTATTTATTATCTATTTTGGCTATTCTAGCTAGTCAAAATAGCTAGCATGGCTGGAGATGCTCTTATCCTCACTGTTGGTTAAGAAAGTGATGTCACACGACATAGAAAAAACAATGCATTGTATGCTTATTATACCGCTATTAATTGTCGAAATATACTCCACATGAAGTTGGCAAACATGTAGCTGGCATTGTACAGTGTACAAGCACTGCCTCCCTTTCTCGAATTTTTTCCCAAAACGCCCCATTTTTGCAAAGTTTTTCCCAAACCGCCCTACTTTTTTTTTTAATTCCCAAAGCGCCCCACTCGGTCTCTCAAAGACCGAGTCTAGTGCAAATAGACTCGGTCTTTGAAAGACCGAGTCTTGCGCTTTGAAAAATCAAAGAGCAAGACTCGGTCTTTCAAAGACCGAGTCTATTTGCACTAGACTCGGTCTTTGAGAGACCGAGTCTTGACTCTGCATTTTTATAACCGCAGATCCCCTTTCTTTCTTCTTCTTCTTCACTTTCGATTGTTATTTCTTTTCGCTCTTTCCCTCAACGAATCCCTCGCAATCCCTACTTTTCCGTTCGATTACTCTCTTAATCGAATGTTGAACTTCCCAAAACCAATTACTCTTTAATTCATTTTCGATTTTACAAAATCCTCTTCCCCAAAATCGATTCTTTCTTTAAACCCTAAACCCCGAATACCCATAATTGGAAGATTTCGGTTGTAGGATCTTGCTCTTCTCGCCAATTTCGTCTTCGTGTTCGGATTCTCCTACTTGTTAGGTATATTTCTTAAGCTTTTCCTTAGCAAAATTTGTGTTAGTGTTGATGCTATTGTGAAGTTCATTAGTTGAATTTGATTTGTTGTTGACAAAGTAGATTAGTTTATTGATGTTATTTTCACTGTTAATTTTGCTTAGCATTGATGTTCCAAATGAAAGAGTTAGTGTTGATGCTTAGCATTAGTTGAATTGATGTTCAAAAAGAAATAGTGAGCACTTCCTGATAATTGAACTATCAGTATGTGCCACACAGGGCTAAGGCCTTTTTACAAAAACAAAAAAAAAGGTATATACCAGACTGATACTTAATTGGAGGCCAACAAGGAAAAGTATTCAGACACGCAAGGCATTTGGTAAGACTGATACTCCAAATAATATCTTCCTGCTCCTTTTAAAATTGAAACAATGATTCAAAATAAAATAAAACCCTTATATGACAAGTGACCCAAGGAAGTTGAAGGTATATCTTCACCAGTGCGAAGAAATTTAGAGTTTCAATGATGATGGTGATGGATGCATTGGGTGTGTTAATTCTGTCGGAAAAAACTGAAATATTATGGTGTTTATAATGATATAAGCATAATATTACATGGAAAGACTTTGACGATGATTGTATATGTTGAAGAAATAGTTGAGTTAATTTTAGTATTAATACCCAAATTTTGTTGAGTTATTGATTTTCAAAAAGAAAGAGTTGAAAGAGTTGAAGTTGGAATGAATAGAATTCTGTTGAAAGAGTTGAAAGAAATATTGAGTTGAAAGAGTTCAATTTTGTATAGAATTTTGTTGAAAGAGTTGATAGAGTTATTGAAACCTTGTTGAATAGAATTTTGTTGTTGAATCAATTTTGTATAGAATTCCATATAGTATGTGTTGAATCTAGTTTTTTAGAATTTTATAGAGTCTAGGTTATGTATAGAATTTGTTGAATTTGTTATACTCTAGTTTTTTGCTAAAATTAGAGAATGAATGGCTTTGTTATATATAATTTGTTTTTATATCTAGCTTTTGCGTAGTTAATAACATTTTTGTTGAACTTGTAGGATTTGTACTCTATTGTAAATGGCACGCACAAGGGGTAACATGGAGGTAGGAGAAAGTAGTAGACCTCCACGTAATCGCGGTGGCCGTGATCGTGGTCGTGGTCGTGGTCGTGGTCGTGCTTCTACCGATGCTACTAATGTAAGTAATTAAATGTTGATTCTAATAGAATTGTATTATATTTCGGTCTACTGATGTAAATGTTATTGTTATGTAGGTTGAATTCAATCCAAATGAGGCGGGCCCTTCGTCGTCATACATCCCTCCTGTAGGCCCCGGACCACTCGACCCTTCACTTCTCACTCTCCAGCCGATGCATCGATCGCAGTATGTTTGGAACGGCGAGGCTACGGAGTGCCGTTTTAGGACTGGGCATCCGCTACCTGCGCACCCACGCATACACGAGATGCTTAGAGATTGTGGGTTCTACGGTATTTCCATGATGACATCCATCAAGTGCGATCATCCACTTCTCGAAGCACTGCTTGAACGATGGAGGCCCGAGACACACTCATTTCACCTGCCAGTCGGGGAGATGACGGTGACTTTACAAGACGTTGCTATACTAACCGGGCTTCCAATCGATGGAGAGGCAGTGACAGGATCGATGGACTTCGATCCCGTGTATCTAGTGGAGGAGTTCTTAGGGGTTGAAGTGGAAGCTGGCGCGATAAATGGGAAATTCATCCGCCTAAAGTGGTTGAAGGATACGTTCAAAGATAGATTGAATGACGCTTCAACTGCAGCGGAGGTGGAGTGCTACTTTAGGGCCTATGTTCTAACGCTATTCGGCACGGTCCTGTTTCCAAACTCGACCGGGAATACCATAGCACTGATGTTCTTGCCCCTAATCGCCGATATAGGTAGGATCGGCCGTTTCAGTTGGGGCAGTGCAATTCTATCGGCACTGTATCGGAGTCTGTGTCTGTGCAGTATAGGTTCGAACCAGATGAATGGACCTCTAATTTTACTGCAGATATGGAGTTGGGAACGGATTCACGTAGGTCGGCCCGTAGTACGGATCCAGTCCCAACATTGGAGAGTTCTTCCTGAAGATATGGACATGCTACCTCCGATTGGTGTGTATTGGACAGGAAAATTGACATGGACGGCCAACCCCAACAGGTGCTTGATATACTACCGCGACGAGTTGGACAGGTTGGCCGCTGACTGTGTGGTGTGGACCCCGTACACAGAGGAGCGACTGATTCGACTGCCACCTATCTGTACGTTCAGGCGTAATTTGTAGCTCACGAAAGCACCTCTAATCAACTTTGGGGTTGTTGAGTTCTACTACCCCGATAGGTCTTACGGCAGTTTGGTCTGCACCAGGGGATTCCAGTTACCGTGCCATTCAATGCCGAGATGCATAACATCACTGGAATGGGCCGTACACCGGGACACAACTGGGCCACTTGCTTCTTCGATTACGTTCAGAGATGGAACATTAACCGTTTCGAAGAAATCATCGTTGACACCCCACCTTTTGACCTCTCCTTGCATGGTGTGTACTTGTCTTGGTACGAGAGAGTCACTAGACGGTTCATTTCCCCACCGTTGCAGGCGCCTGCTGGAGTCGTTGTACCGATACGTCGACCAGGGACCGAACCAGTAGATGAGCATTCGGTGAGGTTGCCGATGTACCAACCAAAGGGATCCGCTATTCGTGGCTTTGTAAGTTTTAATGTTTTGTTTTAAATTTCCAAAATTTATATATCAATATGTTTTTATATATCTATGTGCATCTAATTCAACCTTTCATGTTTCTCAGTTGACCCAGACTTGGTCCCTTGCCAAGAAATGTGCTCATATGCTAAATAGCAACATCGCCGATCAGACGAAGGTTACTGTACGGGAGATGTTATCGTGTTGCCGTGCACAAGCTGATCTTGTGGGGGAGGGCGCAACATTAAATGCGATACTTAGGACCCCCACACATCGAACCGGCGGTCGTACCGGTCAACGACGAAAGAGAACTGTTCATAGGCCGCCACCTCAACCTCGAAGTGATTCGGAACACGAACAAGAAGCAGATCCTGATATTGAAAGGGATGATGAAGAACAACTCGTTGGGGATGAGATTGAAGAAGAGCCGGAGATCCCGTTGTCTGCACTGACACAGGCAACTCCCCATCGTCGTAGACGACACAGAAGACCCTCAGTCTACTTCACACCGGACCCTTGAATTGTGATGTTATTAATATCGTTAGTTTGTTGTAATAATTTTTTCACTTGGTAGTTGATGTAATATTTTTAATTATTTTGATTTTGTAGTTTTTTTAATGTAGTATTTTTAATGTAGTATTCTTAATGTAGTATTTTTTAATGTAGTTTTTTTTAATGTAGTTTTTTTATTTTTTTAACTTGGTAGCTGATCTTGTAGTTTTGTTAATGTAGTATTTTTGAAATGTTCTTCTGTTTGAGATGAAGTTATTAAAATTGTTGATGTGGTTGAGATTGATGAAGTTATTAAAAGTGGTAGTTGATGAAGTTATTAAAATTGCTCAGTTTTGGGAATTAGTTGGAGTGGTGATATTGGTAGTTGGAGTGGTGATTTTGTTGGAGTGTTGATATTGGTGTGGTGTGGCTTTATTTTGTGATTAAGATTGTTTCTTGTGAAGTTGGAGTGGTGATATTGGAGTGGTGCTTTTTGTGTTGATTTATGAAGTTCAGATGTTTATTTGTTGAGTTGAAGATTGTTTCTTGTGTTTATTTGTGAAGTTCAGATGTGTTGATTTATGAAGTTTGGATGTTGAGTTTGGATGTGTTGTGGCTTTGTTGAGCTTCAAGTTTGGATGTGATGTGTTGTGGCTTTGTTGAGTTTGGATGTTGAAGTTATGAAGTTTGGATGTTGAGCTTGTGAAATTTGTTGATAAGAATAGGACTGAACATATGGCTGATACAAAAAAAAATACACAGCTTGAAGGGTCGGTCTTCCAAAGACCGAGCTTAATATTATTAGACTCGGTCTTTGGAAGACCGAGTCTTGAGGCTGATAGCAAAGTTTTGCAATCAGCTTCAAGACTCGGTCTTCCAAAGACCGAGTCTAGTAATATTGAGCTCGGTCTTTGCAAGACCGACTGTTGACTATCTCTCACTTCCAGAAACCAAACGAGTCTCTGTAAGTGATTGAACACAACAGTCGGTCTTTCGAAGACCGAGTTCAATATTACTAGACTCGGTCTTTGAAAGACCGAGTCTTCAGCAAATATTTCACAGACTGAAGACTCGGTCTTTCAAAGACCGAGTCTAGTAATATTGAACTCGGTCTTTGAAAGACCGAATGTTGTGTTCAATCACTTACAGAGGCTCGCTTGGTTTCTGGAAGAGATTGTACTCAACAGTCGGTCTTCCAAAGACCGAGCTCAATATTACTAGACTCGGTCTTTGGAAGACCGAGTCTTGAAGCTGATTGCAAAACTTTGCTATCAGCCTCAAGACTCGGTCTTCCAAAGACCGAGTCTAATAATATTAAGCTCGGTCTTTGGAAGACCGACCCTTCAAGCTGTGTAATTTTTTTTGTATCAGCCATATGCTGAGTCTATTCTTATCAACAAATTTCACAAGCTTCAGAAGCTTCTTTCAAACAGCCATATGAACACATCCAATTTCTTTCAAACAAATTTCTTTTCAAACAGCCATATGAACACATCCAACTTCTTTCAAACAAGCTTCTTGCAAACAAATTTCACAAGCTTCTTTCAAACAGCCATATGAACACATCCAACTTCACAAAGAAACTCAACATAAAGCCACACCACATCCAAACTCACCAAAAAACTCAACATAAAGCCACACCACATCCAAACTCAACATAAAGCCACAAATAAACATCGCAACTTGAACTTCTCAACAACAATCTTCACAAACAAACACATCCACGCTTGTAAGAAGCACAAACAAACAAGCACATCTTCACACACAAACAACTATCTTCACAAACAACTATCTTCTCAACAACAGTGCTAAGTTCGAAATAAATATTACAAACACAATAGGAAGCACAATTCAAAATTTAATTGTTTTGTGATGCTCTGTTAGTACATCGACGCTTGTTGTGTCCTTCCAAGCCACATCTTGAACATTTGATTCTTGTACCCCTACTAGAACTATCTCTCACATCCATATCGTTGCGTATTCTCGTGGATTTAGGCCGGCCTTTCCGTGAACGTCGCAAACTAGAATCTGGTACAAGTCGTGGACCGTCGATAGTAGGCCAATATGCTTCATCTAGAATAGGACTGAACACAGGAGCCCAAGTTTGTGCTAATGACGTGATAAGGTAAAATTTATCAACATAAGGCTTGTGATCGATTGCACGATAAGCACAGGCTGCTAATACATGAGAACAGGGAATATGATATAGATGAAACTTCATACATGTGCATGTTTTCGTACCCAAATTCACGGTGTGCAAGTTCCCACCCTTCCGTTCTCCATTTACCATGCGTATACCAGTTTTGACGGAAAAAATTCCAGGCTGATGATGAAACATTGTAACCACATGTTGATTTGCTCTTTCACGGCGAATATCAATTAAATCTTGTACTCGTTTAGCAAAAATTTTCCCTTCACATAATAGCTTATTAGCTTCCTGTCAACGAGTAGTAAAGTAAGAGTTGAGACGTAAAAAAATCGTCTCAACAATCACAGTTACTGGTAAACTACGGACTCCTTTCAGTACTGAATTGAAGCATTCTGACAGGTTCGTAGTCATCATTCCATATCGTCGACCTTCATCTGCATAAAGTGCCCATTTCTGAACCGGTTTCTCTTTCAACCAGTTAGCCGCCTCGACATTGACGGTTTCAAGTTCGGCGAGTTTGGCCATGAACTTTTTGGGTTGGTGTTGACAAGCTATACTTTTGGCCTTCTTGCGCAATGCATTGCTACCAAATTTACTAAAAAAAATTTGTGGCAAAATGACGCATGCAATAACGATGAAATCCATTCGGTTCGTTCCAAGCACCGTTTTGCAAATCCATAGCAGACAATATACCAGCATGACGATCCGAGATAACACACAACTCAGTGCGATCGGTGACATAATGCCGGACGCAAGTCATAAACCAAGTCCACGTGTTTATACTCTCTCCATCAACCAATGCAAATGCAAAAGGAAATAAGCAACCATTCGCATCCGGAGAAACAGCAATTAGCAAACAACCTTTGTACTTACCGTACAAGTGAGTTCCATCTACACTAATAACCGGTCTGCAAGACTTGAACCCTTCAATCGAAGGACCAAATGCCCAAAATACTCCCTTGAATGTTTCCTCGCTGGGGCTAGACTCAAATTTTTCCCAGTGGACAACGGTACCTGGATTTGCTGCTTGAATTGCTGTTAGTAGAAAAGGCAACTTCGTGTATGCTTCTTCGAAGGTACCGTACAACCTCTCAATTGCCTTTTGTTTTGCTTTCCAAGCTTTCTTATATGAAATCTGATAATTATATTCTATTTTCACAATCTCAATAATTGCCCCCGGTGATACAGCAATATCCTTCTTCACCACACCCATAGTCAAATTACTAACAAGGTTAGCATCAATTTTGCAGTGGTCTTGATTCAACGTGGGATTCGTACAAGTATGCGGGCCGACTATCTTCTTCACCACAAAATTTCTCCCTCCTTTTGGAACAATAGCTCGTAATCTCCAAGGGCATCCACCATCACTTACTCCTGGGGGACCTTGTACGATCTCCTCTATTGTACGTTTTCTGGGTGCCATTTTACATTTAACAGTGTATAGTGACGGTGATGTTTTCAATGTGACAAATTCACGATGTTTTTTGATGGAATACACCTTCACAGCATGTAGAAGGGAGTCTTTACTAACAAACTCCTGTCCAACGTAAAATTCGTCTACATTGGATGAACCAGAAGACTCTTGTGGAAATGGGGGTACTCTAGCAGCTTCAGCCATCTCCTCCGTAACATGAGCGTTAACATTAGCATACCTATCAGTAGCTCTCACTTCATTCGAACTATTGTTCGAAGGATTTACATTAGCTACATCATCATCTTCTTCTCCATCATCACTTTCTAGACTTTCATCATCGTCTGTTTCTTCCTCTTCTTCATCATCATCTAATAAGCTGTTGTTAATCACTGCATTTTGAAAGAGTTCAAACATACTGTCATTTGGAACAGAGTCAGGAACGGGGCTTGGTTGGCGTGGCAGCTCAACATTTACAGAATCCGGAATTGTTGTATTTGTGAAGGTGTTCTCTTGTGAGGATACCGGATTTGGTTGTGAAGATTGATCGGGGTTAGGCCTCGACTGCTGTGTAGGTACTACCCGTATGAAGCTTGCACTGGGGATATCATGGGGCTGAGCATTTACAACTCGAATTTGCTGAATATATAACTCTAATACAGACCAAGCACAATTCGGATTAAATGTCCTAGCAATCAATGACTTCAGCGCATTATCAGTAGGTACGGGCACTGTCATAAAATACTAAACACCTCCTCTTCCTGCTGCGTATCGAGCTAAAATTTTCGCATTCCATTCATTCCTATCCCAATTAGTAACTTCATAGATTTTCTCAACTAGTTCTTCAAATGTAATGGTACGGGGTACCCAAACTATTTCCGGTTCCAAATGACTATAACTACTACCAATCTTTGGATCAAGAATAATTTCACCACCAAAGTATAACCAAATAGGAATCTCAAGATCCATACCTAGGTATATTTATTAAAATATGCAAGTTATTATCTAAACGCAAACAAAATCTATACCAAATTTCAAAAAATTAAAGGCCAATATTCATCATACCTTCACAAGCGTCAAGAACAGAGCCGTATAGATTTCGTTAAAAGAGTTGAAGTTGCGATCCGCTCCAAATTTAGCAAAAATCAGAAAAATGGATCTTTCAAAATAAGGGTTTTGGGTTGTTATAGTAGAGATGGTTAGAGGGTTAGGAAGATATTGGTGTATATATTTAGATTAAGATTAGATTTTGTGGGTAGGAGGTCGCCCTAGATTTAGGAAGATGGGTTAGAGAAATAGAATAGGTTAAAGTCGAGAAGAAGAAGAAGAAAGAAAGGGGATCTGCGCTTTCAAGTACGCGCAGAGTCAAGACTCGGTCACTCAAAGACCGAGTCTAGTGCAAATAGACTCGGTCTTTGAAAGACCGAGTCTTGCTCTTTGATTTTTCAAAGCGCAAGACTCGGTCTTTCAAAGACCGAGTCTATTTGCACTAGACTCGGTTTTTGAGAGACCGAGTGGGGTGCTTTGGGAATTAAAAAAAAAAGTAGGGCGGTTTGGGAAAAACTTTGCAAAAATGGGGCGTTTTGGGAAAAAATTCCCCTTTCTCTTCGATTCCAACTGTACACATTTGACCAACCTACCTATATATGCCAAGGCAACACCATGGAACCTTCACTCGCCCTACAGCTAACTTCCCTTCCCTTCCCTTTCCCTTCCCTTCTTGTTTGTCCATTACTCAAATTCCAACCCCTATATAAACAAGCTTGCCTCACCTAGCTAATTCCAACTCAAACTCAATCTTCCACTCCACACTCTTCTTGCTCTCTCTCTCTATAGATTGATCACCAATGGCGGCTTCTAACCTTCTCCTCCTCATCATCACCTTCCTCCTCCTACACTGTTTCTCTCTATCGTGTTCCGCGAGGCATCTAACCGCTCTTGTTTCAGACCAACCACTGATTCCGATGACCTACCATAACGGCGCTCTCCTCACCGGGCCCATCTCCCTAAACCTCATCTGGTACGGTAACTTCACCCCCTCCCAGCGCGCTATCGTCACCAACTTTCTCTCCTCCCTCTCATCCAAATCCACAACCACCACCAACCACCAACCATCCGTCGCCACGTGGTGGTCCACTACCCGCAAATACTTCGCCCAAACCAAAACCCGCTTTCCAACCCTCACAGTTGGTGACCACATCCTCGACCCCTCCTACTCCCTCGGCAAATCCCTCTCCTCATCCCAACTCGCAGCTCTCGCATCAAAAGGCCGCAGAAGCTACGCAGTAAACATCGTGCTTACCTCTGCCGACGTGGCCGTGGAGGGTTTCTGCATGAGCCGGTGCGGGACGCACGGCTCGTCTTCTAGCTCTAGGACAAAATCTGGCCGCTTCGCTTATATATGGGTTGGGAATTCGGCCGAGCAATGCCCCGGGCAGTGCGCGTGGCCGTTCCACCAGCCGGCTTACGGGCCGCAGACGGAGGCGCTGGTGGCGCCGAATGGGGATGTAGGGGTGGACGGGATGGTGGTGACGCTGGCGGGGATGCTGGTGGGTACGGTGACCAACCCGTTTGGGAGCGGGTTCTTTCAGGGGCCGAAGGAGGCGCCGCTGGAGGCAGGGTCGGCATGCAGTGGGGTGTACGGGAAGGGGGCGTACCCTGGGTACGCAGGGGAGTTGCTGGTGGACCCCACCACGGGGGCCAGTTACAATGCCAATGGGGCCCATGAAAGGAGGTACTTGCTTCCGGCCGTGTTTGACCCGTTGACTCAGGCTTGTTCTACGTTAGTGTAAATCATGGAGATTAGGAAAGAAGGAGCTAATTAAGTAAGATTTAGGTGGTATTGTTCTTTGATTCTTTGGATGAAAGTTGTAACTTGTAACAAATAAAATATATATAATTTTTTTTTTTTTTTTTTTAACTATTGGATAAATTTTACTATTTAAGCACCTTAGGCTTTGATGATTTTGTTAACCAAATACAGAAAGACCATCAGATTCCCTCGTTATCCGCACACCCTTCATGATCTCCAAAAAAGGAGCAGCAAAATCAACAACAGCCGCGACGACCGCCGCCGCCTCCACCGATGATGTCGTTGCTGACGTCAACCCTCCATCTCAATCATTTATTAATAAAGCTCACTCACCTCATCACTTCAACAAAAATTCCTGATAACTAATGGGCTGGAAAGGAATTGTCGGGTTCGACTACGGTATCGTGCAGGGCCCAATGGACCCCGACATTCGGTCCGGAACTCGCCGCCGCCGTCGCCAACGCCGGCTCCCTCGGAACCCTCAGAGCCCCTGATTGAGTCAGTACGAATGCTAATTTTTTTTGGGGAATTCACGTGCACTGCATGTATTTTGCTTGGTAAGTTTGTTACATGAAATTTTGAGTAGGAATCACCTGATTATTTGAGGGAGCTGATAACTAAGGAAGACGAAAGGTTTGACGGACAAGCCGCCGTTTGGGGTTTGTGTTATTCTTGAATTTCTGCGTGTGGAAAATGTGAAGGTTATATTGGAAGAGAAGGTTTGGGATATTGTTTGTTTCGTGGGGGGAGTACTCCAAACGGATTGGTTGATGAAGCTCACAATGCCGGGGTCATGGTTGTTCATCAAGTCAGTCTTCTGATTGTTGATACATATGAGTGTTATGTAGTTGTTTATGATCTTTCTCTCAACGAATGATACCCATATATAACCCTCAACCCGCATTGCAACATCGGAGTTTTGGTGTAGTAATAGGGTTTTTCAAGTGGTATTAGAATATGATCCAAATGCGGAGATTTGATCTGGTTGCTGCTATGGAGCCAGGGGAAATATTGAAGAAGGATATCAGTAATAGAGTATCAGAGTATCAGAGTTGTATCAGTCCAAGTGCAAATTGTGTTCTTGAAGGGGGTTATTTGTAAATAGTTCTGTCTGTATGTGATAAGTGCGTATAGCACGTGGGTAGTGTAACCGAATTCTGTTAGAAAAGTGAGTGGGTTGTTTCTTTAATTTTCCGTGCTTAGCACGTGTGTCCTCAAATGTATAAAAGGCGGCAGCTGTACTCATTTTGGAATATGAATAGAAATCAACAGATTGTCTTGTTCATCAATTTTTCTTCCTTCTTCCATTAGAACTCAGCTCTAGGTTGTGAGATCAATGGTGAGAAGACGACCCGCTGCGTCCACGTACGCTGCCAGAGGTCGAGCTGGAGCAATGGTATCAGAGCCAGAACTGGAAACGGCGTTCGATCAAGAAGGGGATCTAGAAGCGAATCACAGGACTGAGAATTCCATCGGATTTGGAATTGGACTTAGGTCTGGTTCTGGACAACGGAATCCGATTGCACGAACGGCCACCGGTGACGGCGGAGCTGTTCACAAGCAATCCAGTCTTGAATCGAGAATGGATCGGATCGAGAGAGCCTTAGAGAAGCTATTGGAAGGTCCTACACGGCGATATTCCTCGCATCGAAATCCTCCGGAGTGGCAACCAGAAGGGAGTGAGAATGAATCTGAGGGAAGTGGTAGTATTCGTGGATCTCCTGGTGTTCGAGACAGGAATACCCACCGGCGGAGGGAAGAAAGGCCTAGGGGAAGGTATTGGGAATACCAAGGGGATAGGGGAAGAAGGCAAGAGCCAAGGTATGATCGCCAGCATCAAGGTACTCCTAGTACTTTCTTTCCAAAGCATCCTAAGATAGATCTTCCTAGTTTCGATGGTGTGGGAGATGTTACCAACTGGGTGTACCACATGGAGCATCATTTCCATACTCAGGGAGTGAGCTATTATGAGAAATTGCCCTTTAGTGTCTATTACTTGAAGGGAGAGGCCTTGTTATGGTGGAGATGGTATGAGCAACAAGAGAATGGGGTTATTGATTGGGAAATGGCCAAGAAGGAGTTGTTGTTGCAATTTGGGCCTTCTGAGTTAGATGATCCTGAGGCTACCCTGTACAAGCTGCAGCAAAGTGGGACTGTTGTAGAGTACCATAGGGAATTCCTCAAGTATAGCCATCTAGTGAAGAATATTGCCATGTCTTCTTTGGTAAGCTGCTATATTTCAGGTCTAAAGACGGAGTTAAGGAAGGAGGTGAAGTTGAAACACCCTCAGAGTGTACTCGAGGCTTACAGAGAAGCTGTAGCTAGGGAGTCAATTTTAGAAGATCATAAGAAGGTCTGGAAGTATTCGGGGTTCAATAAGACTGCCACAAGTGTTGCTACTCCTTTCCAGTCCAAGGTTAATGTATCTGCAACTCAATCCCTCTCTAACAAACCCTATGTTCCAACTCCCGTACCAGCAATAAACCCTCAAGCCAAGGCCAAGGACTCACAGATCTTGCAATACATGAAGGAGAGAAGAGAGAAGGGTCTTTGTTTCCACTGTGATGAAAAATTTGTGAGAGGCCACAAGTGTGCTGGCAAGACATTTATGCATATGATGGGAGATTATGAAGGAAACTCTTTCATGCAAATGCTGGGAGTTTTTGAAGAGGAGTCAGTAGAATATGAAGCCAAGGTGGAAGAGGTATTAGATAGGGAAGTTGAGAATGAGTTCTGCCATGATAGAACTCCGAAGGCTGACTTAGCTGCTGTGTCAATGCATACCCTGGCTGGTAGTACTGGGCCTAGGACCTTTAGAGTTTGTGGTGTGATCAAATCTACCCCTGTGTGTGCCTTAATAGATTCGGGAGCTACTCATAATTTCATTGAGGAGGAATTGGTGAAGAGAATTAAGTTGCCCATTAACACTTCTATGCAGCTAGAAGTTACAGTACCAGGTGGAAAACTACTATATAGTGGAGGATTATGTGAAGGTGTTAATTTCACATGTCAAGGGGTGCCAATTGTTGCTGATTTTTATGTACTAGCTATGGATACAAGCCAACTGGTGCTAGGTGCTCAATGGATGGAGACTTTGGGAGATGTAGTTTGGAATATGAAAGAGAAGAGGATGAGGTTTCAAGTAGATGGACAACAGAAGGAGCTGTTGGGAATATTGCCAAGAGAGCTTGAAGTAACTACTGCTAAATCTATACATAAGAGTCTCCATGTTATGAAGGGTGGGTGGCTTCTTCAATTGACAGGTACTATGCCAAATCCAACAGCTGTTGAAGGTGACAAGAAGGCTTTATTGCTGATACAACCTGAGATCCAGCAGGTATTGGAAAAGTTTGATGTGGTTTTTAAAGAGAACCTTACTTTACCTCCACCTAGAGCTTGTGACCATAGTATCCCTCTCATTCTTGGAGCTAAACCTGTAAGTCAGAGACCTTATCGACACCCTTGGCATCAAAAGAATGAGATAGAGAGGCTAGTAAAGGAGATGTTGCATAGTGGAATTATTAGACCAAGTCATAGTTCATACTCCTCCCCAGTAGTGATGGTGAAGAAAGCTGATGGAAGTTGGAGAATGTGTGTGGATTATAGAGGCCTTAATGACATCACTGTTAAAGATAAGTACCCCATTCCAATTATAGATGAACTCTTAGATGAATTACAAGGAGCAACTATATTTAGTAAGCTGGATCTAAGGAGTGGGTATCATCAGATTAGAATGAGGGAGGAAGATGTATACAAAACTGCTTTCCGAACACATGAGGGCCACTATGAATACCTAGTGATGCCCTTTGGGTTGTCCAATGCTCCTGCCACTTTTCAATCTTTAATGAATGATATTTTTAGACCCTATTTGAGGCAGTTTGTGCTAGTCTTTTTTGATGACATCTTGGTCTACAGCCCAGATTTGGGTACCCATTGCAAGCATTTAGAAAAAGTACTCCAAGTCCTGCAAGATCATCAGTTGTATGCTAAGGCTAGTAAGTGCCATTTTGGAGTAGAGAAAGTGGAGTATTTGGGACATATAGTGTCTTCAAGAGGGGTTGCTGTAGACCCAAATAAGGTGAGAGCTATCCAAGATTGGCCTAGACCAAAAACACTCAAGGCTTTGAGAGGGTTTCTTGGACTAACTGGGTATTATAGGAAGTTCATAGTCCATTATAGTACACTGACTTGGCCATTAGTGAAGCTTACTAAGAAGGGAGCATTTGTGTGGACTGCTGAGTCTCAAAAAGCTTTTGAAGAGGTGAAAAAAGTTTTGACTTCTCCTCCAGTACTACAACTTCCTAATTTCTCCTTACCCTTTGTCCTAGAGTGTGATGCCTGCGGCACAGGAGTGGGTGCTGTTTTGATGCAAGAAAACTATCCTATTGCTTTCCTTAGTCAAGAGTTAAAGGGAAAGAGAAGAGTTCTATCTACATATGAGAAAGAAATGTTAGCAATCCTCCTAGCAGTTAAAAAATGGAGGCAGTATCTCTTGGGAAGGGAATTCATAATTAAGACTGACCATAAACCTCTCAAACACCTTCTAGAGCAAAGACTGTACACAGAAGCACAGCATGAATGGTTGATTAAGTTACATGGGTATCAATTTACTGTGGAGTATAAGAAGGGTAGGGAAAATTTGGTTGCAGATGGTCTTTCTAGGAAATATGAAGCTCAAGAAGGAACTCTATTGGCTTATACTATTGTTCACCCCAGGTGGTTGCATTCAGTACAACAGGAAGTCCTTACAAATCCTTTCTATAATGATGTTAAACTCAAGATTGAAGCTGGGGATGCTGACTATGGACTGGTGAATGGAGTGTATTTCTATAAAGGAAGGGTTCTGTTGAGTCCAGATTCAAGTTTGAGAGAATGGTTCTTGTTTGACTCTCACTCATCTCCCCAGGGAGGACATGTGGGTATGGATAAAGTGTGGCCTTCACTCAAAAAGATAGTGTACTGGAAGGGAATGAAAAAAGAAATGAAGGACTTTATAAGGTCCTGTGATGTCTGTCAAAGGAATAAATACTTGAGTACAAGTCCAGCTGGTCTATTGCAACCCTTGCCAATTCCAGACCAAGTTTGGGAAGATATTAGTATGGACTTTATTGAAGGTATGCCAAAGAGTAATGGTTGCACTGTGGTGTTGGTGGTAGTTGACAGATTGAGCAAGTTTGGTCACTTTTTGCCTTTGAGTCACCCCTATACTGCTAAATCTGTGGCAGAGATGGTTTTTGCTCATGTTTTCAAGCTCTATGGGTTGCCTAGGAGCATAGTGAGTGATAGGGATACCATCTTCACTAGTCACTTTTGGAAGGAGCTGTTGAAGGAACAGGGTACGAAGCTTTGTCTCAGTACTGCATTTCACCCTCAGTCTGATGGTCAGACTGAGGTGCTTAACAGAGTATTGGAGACTTATCTGCGATGTTTCGCTGCATACAAGCCCAATGACTGGGTTAAATGGTTACCATGGGCAGAATTTTCTTATAACTCACATGTGCAGAGCTCCATTAAGACCAGCCCCTATCAAGCTCTATATGGTAGAGCTCCTCCTTCTGTCTTGTCGTATGTCCCTCAATCTGCAAGGGTCCAGGCTGTGGAAGATGCCCTTGTTAATAGGGATGTGGCATTGCAACTGCTTAAGGAAAATTTGCTAAAAGCACAAGCCAGGATGAAGACAAAAGCTGATGCCAAGCATTCGGATAGGGAGTATGCAACTGGTGATTGGGTGTTTTTGAAACTCCAACCATATCGACAAGTTTCTGTGGGAGGTCATAGAATCCACAAATTATCCTCACTCTACTATGGACCTTACCAAGTGATGGAGAGGGTTGGTCCAGTGGCCTATAGATTATCACTTCCTGCGGAGGCAAAAATACATGATGTGTTCCATGTTTCGCAACTAAAGAAGCACATTGGTAACGCTGTTGTCCACACTTCTTCAATTCCTGCCTATTATGTTACTGCCCATCCTCAATCGAAGAAAGTATTGGGTAGAAGGATGGTGCCCCGAAGAGGTATTGCCATATCTGAGGTATTAGTGCAATGGGAAGGAGGTTTGGAGTCGGAGGGAACTTGGGAAAGCTACTGGGACATCTACTGGAGGTTCCCTGCGTTTCGTGACTCCTTGGAACCTCCTTTCGATGGGGGAAGGATTGATCCAAATGCGGAGATTTGATCTGGTTGCTGCTATGGAGCCAGGGGAAATATTGAAGAAGGGTATCAGTAATAGAGTATCAGAGTATCAGAGTTGTATCAGTCCAAGTGCAAATTGTGTTCTTGAAGGGGGTTATTTGTAAATAGTTCTGTCTGTATGTGATAAGTGCGTATAGCACGTGGGTAGTGTAACTGAATTCTGTTAGAAAAGTGAGTGGGTTGTTTCTTTAATTTTCCGTGCTTAGCACGTGTGTCCTCAAATGTATAAAAGGTGGCAGCTGTACTCATTTTGGAATATGAATAGAAATCAACAGATTGTCTTGTTCATCAATTTTTCTTCCTTCTTCCATTAGAACTCAGCTCTAGGTTGTGAGATCAATGGTGAGAAGACGACCCGCTGCGTCCACGTACGCTGCCAGAGGTCGAGCTGGAGCAGAATACCGACACATGTTCAATTAGCACTATACGGACATATTAAAATGTGTATTAAAAATGAAAAATATTGTTGTGCACCACAATCTAGGTTTTCGCCCGCAAATAGGGCACACGGCTTGTGGGTGCAAAACCCTCAATTCTTACCACAATTAAGTGTAGTGGCAGGGTCTTTCAGAATTCCAAGTTATTAACTGAACCATGTTTATTTTGTATCTTAGCAGAGGGTACTCGTTAATTATTAGATAATGTCTGTATTTTTGTTCTTTTCATTCTGCTTTGAAAGTGATGTACCTTTTGATTGAGGTAAAATGTTCTGTTATCTCTGTAATGGAGCGGGAGGAAATTACCCAATTCTTAGCAAAAAATTAGTATCTTAGGATTTATTTTTATATGCATGTGGGCGATCTAGCAAGTAGCAAACAGGAAGAGTTAGCATGAAGTATGTATCTTGCCCTTTTTAACTTATTGTGCTCGTTGTAAATCTATGATTTTGTTGACTGAACATGTTCTTTTGCCAATGTTTGCAACATTGACCTTCAACATTTTGGAAAAAGAATTCTTGTTTGTTTAAAATAAACATGAAATTTGTGTTCTAATAGACACCAATCCTTTAGTTTAGCTGTGGATAATCACTAACAATGCGTTGAACGTTTTTTAATATCTTTGGCCGAGACAGCTTGGGAGCATTGAAGAAGCAGAGAAAGCCAAACATGCTGGAGTGGATGCAATTGTCATCCAAGGTCGTGAGGCAGGAGGGCACATACTGAAATGGGCTCGGTCTGAAACAGTTCAGGACATGATAGGTGTTAATTTTCTGAAGGAGATGACCCTCAACTTAGTCAAATGGAGATATAGAATTCTTGTGGCCGGTAAAAAATATGGGGTGAGGGCTTTCTAATTGTTGTGTTGAATAACTATTGGATGTTTAGGAGATCTAACTAGTTGAGTTTCAGAATATGATCTTTGCTCATGACCTTCTATTTCTTGGTTTGTAATTCATGCAGGTAGAGTTGATTTCTTTATTACCAAGGGTAGTAGATCTAGTTTCAGACCATGGCTTTCCTGTCATTGCTTCTGGTGGCATTGTAGATGGCCGTGGCTATGTTGCTGCATTGGCCCTTGGTGCTCACGGTGTTTGCCTGGGAACCAGGTTCAGAAATATCGTTGTTTTGATCATTTTTTATTCACCATTGATACTATTTGAAAACCCATTCTGTTGCATTGAGGAATTTGTCTTAACTTTTGTGAAGGGAATATCCTTTACCAAAAAACAAGTACACTTCAGCCGGAAAAGACATGTCTTACTATCCGAGATTAAAATAGCGCTTCCATTAAAACCAGAAAGCAAACATCGTAACAAAAAACATCTTAACAGAAAATTCAATGGCGTAAACAATTTTCCCCTTTAGAAGACATTGATACTCATATTTAGTATCTTATACAGGTTTCTTGCAAGCACTGAAAGCTTCGCCCATCCTTTATACAAGAGGAGTCTGGTTGAATTCGATAAAACAGAGTACACAAATGTATTTAGTCATGCACGATGGCCCGGAGCACCACACCGTGTTCTGCATACACCATTCCTTGATGATTGGAAACATCTTCCAGATGATGAAAACGAGGAAAACCTGCCCGTTATAGGCCACTCGATAATTCATGGAAGAGTATGTGTCATTTACCTCTCATTCTCATAGCTTTGCTAGATGCACATTTGAAACTTTGAATGCTAATTAAATATAATATTTCATGATCTAACTAAATTGTTTACTCTTTATTGTTTTACGCCATAGTCCAAACGTAGAAAACTTTCAAGTAAGCCAGTTGCTTTTATGTTTATAGCTACTTATTGCTGATGGATACTTCCTTTTGTAGCATAAGGAAATAAGCCGCTTTGCTGGCACAGTTCCAAATGAAACAACTACAAGCAATCTGAAAAGTATGGTGATGTATGTTGGTCAGGGCATGGGGCTCGTCAAGGAGATTTTGCTGGCTGGCGAAGTGGTTAGAAGACCCGTTGCAGAGGCACAATTTATCATCCAAAAGCAATTTTCTCGTGACCGAGTGGCTCACTCCCAATAATCTTTTGGTACATTGTTAACTCTTTTACTTAGTAGTAGGTTTATTCAGTACATCATGATTCATGGCTGAATGGTTACTTATAGTTCTTACAACAATTATGCTATGGCACTTGCAAAATATAGCTAATAGTCTCCAGCATAAATGGTTTGATGAAACCGCTATACTAACATTTCCTATACCAAATGGTATAAGAATACTATATTCAGAGTAAGGATAGTTTCTCAAGTTCACCATATTTACAGTTAAATATAAATGATTTTCAATATACCGATTACTTCTTCACTTGGTAGTTTCTCTTTGAAGTGATCGCTTTGAAATTTGACAAAACTAGTATGAAGATAAGGCTCATGTACAACTCCAAGAAAATGTTGGGGAATGGTAAACTGATCAATAAACTCCTAGATTGTCCATATGAAGTCTCTTATAGTCACATTTTTTTCACGGTGAAATAGAAACCATATAGAAAATATTATAGAGTATTCACTTTTATAGATTTTTAATGGTAGGAACTACTAATAAGGTGATTGGTGACAGTTATAAGCAACAATGTGGATACAATGAGCCCGTTGGTCAATCTTTAAGCAGTCATTTTCCTTTTTCTTGTATTCTTTTTTTTTTCCATCCTACTACTATGGGGATCCCATGTGCTCCATTATATCTATATAATAAAATACAAAGAAAGCTATCAAGTGGCTCTCCTTCAATCTCCCAAAAAATCAAAGGCCTAGATTGAACCTCACAAAACATATTTTCCCCCCAAAAGTTTTCCCCCAAAACTCAAATTCAAATCCCCCACCCAAAACAACTCCTATATTTATTTAATTCTCTCTCTCTCTCTCCTTCCCTCCTCTATTCAAAAAATTAAGAAAATAATTTTTTTTTGAAATTTTTAAAAATTAAAAATTAAAAAACTAAAAAATTTAAAAATTTAACAACTTTAAAAATAATTCAAAAAAAACCATATAATATATTTTTTGCTATATGTTTGCTATTTCAATTAATTTGCTAGACTTCCAAAACTATTTTATATGATCAAACAAGATGCACCGTACCGAAGACGTGCCGTAGGCACGTGTCAACGGGCAAACCTAGTATATATATATATATATATATATATATATATATATATATATATATATATAACGCACTTCGGTTGCGAACAGATTTGGTGTGAACTAGCGTGCGAACCACTGTTGCTGCTATCCACAATAGCGGTAACACCAATAGTGATGCCGCCATTGGGAATATCTGCATCGAACGAATTGTTGCTGCTATTGGGAATAACAGCGACAATTAGCGGCAATAGTGGTTCGCACGCCAGTTCGCACCCAAAGCCGTTCACAACCGATATATATATATATAGTTCTCTTTCGTTATGCACTAGCCATGGTGTGCACTCCATGTGCACTCGACCTTTGGGCCTTCGTGTCGACGATTCGAACCGTTCACATTGATCTACATGTCTAAATTAGTCTAAGTATGTATATATATATATATATAGTTCTCTTTCGTTATGCACTAGCCATGGTGTGCACTCCATGTGCACTCGACCTTTGGGCCTTCATGTCGACGATTCGAACCGTTCACATTAATCTATATGTCTAAATTAGTCTAAGTATGTAAAATCAAGTCATTTGAAATTCATTTGCCCATGCATTTAAGTGTTACAAAATTGTATGACCGAATATCATTTTTTTAATGACATGATGGATGGGCAAATGAATTTCAAATGATTTGATTTTACATATTTAGACTAATTTAGATGTGTAGATCAATGTGAACGGTTCGGATCGTCGATACGAAGGCCTGAAGGCCGAGTGCACACCATAGCTAGTGCACAATGGAAGGTTTGTCTATATATATATATATATATATATATATGAAAGAAAAGGGCTGTGATTTCCTGATAAGAACCATGGTGGTAATTCACATATCATATAACAAGTAATAGCAAAAATAATATAGTCAGGCATTGTGAAGCAACAAAGACCAATGACAGTGCCAAATAGGATTCTAGCTAATGGGACAAGGAGAACTAGGAAAGGCCTAAATGAATTTGGATCAAGGCAATAAGAAAGGATATAATAAATTTATTTGATGGAAGATAGGCCCTCAATCAAAATTCGTGAAAGAAAAAAAAAGGATTCTTGTGGTCAGCTCCAAAGATTGGGGAGATTGGGGTGAAGGCTTTGTTGTTCTAGTTAGGCACTACAACATTTTTTAAATTGGACCTTGTTTATCATTCATAATTAAGGATCATGCAGATAAATTTGTGGTTAACGAGTGTATATAATTTATGTACTGTATTCTTTGTCGTTAGCATTTAGTAGTATATCTTAAACATTTGTGCAGATATGCTACTGTTACCTCGAAAGTATTGCTTACTTCCTTCATGCATCTCTTGTACACCCATAAATCGTTTAATGCCTTTTGAGATAATGTAGAGACTCATGGAAGGTAAGAATAAAGTAAAGAGAAAAAAGAGGGGAAATTACATCAAATGGAGCTAACGACACTCTATTTAGATTCATGATACATATGACTCTTGTTTCATGTTTAACCCTGATAATTTCACAATCTTTCCCTTGCATAAATTTAATTCCTACATTTTGTCTTCTCCTTTTTATTCTCATTTTACCTTACTCTGCCTTTTCTTCAGAAAATACGAGTACTAATATTGTGACTCATTCTTGAGCATGTGTGTTCTTGCTGATTTTTTTTTTTGATAAAAGGGATAAAGCCTAAGGGCTTCAGCCAAGCAAAAAACAAAGAGTCAAGCACATAAGAGTTCATACAGACTCTAAAGAACGATGGAGTACAAAAAACAAAACATCCTCAAACAGAGGATCAAAACTCCACCAATCATAGTAGCAAAAAGACCTCAATCAAAGAGGACAAAAACTCCAGAATTAGACAAACAACTACAGACAAAAGGGAGATCATCCAAGACAAGACACGGAATTAGAAATCATCTTCTGATTCCGAACTCAAAGACTCTTGAACCTCGTGAGCAGCTTGCAAATTGTGCTCCAGAAGAATGCCTGTAACGAGCTTTTGTTGATGAGCAGACATAGCCGAAATAGTCGACAGAGTGTGGGAGACCAAATCATCATCATCCTCAGGAGGTGGCAGAACATTAGAGCTAACTGGGTCAATAACATCTTCTTGAAGCATAGAGTCCACCTTTGGTTAAGAAAACAACTAGGCAGTTAAAATCGGTTTTTGGAACTAATCGGTCTAAGAGCAATTAGTGATTAATCGGTTAATCAGAAAATAATCGGGGATTAAATCGGAAAAATCGTTATATATATATTAAAAAAAGATATATCCTCATTATGTAACAACCTTAAATCTTAACATAAAACTATTATGAAATTATTGAATATGAGAATATGGTTATAGAGAAAAAGAAGAGAGTACATGGATTGAGCTGAGTTTAGATTCTGAATGTGGGTTGGGTTGGGTTGGGTTTGCTAGTCGGTTCCATCAAACAAAAACAATCGGGAAGAAGCATTGCGAGCAGCAAGAGGAGGAGGTGCAGCAGATGCGGGCCGGGTTATGCGATTATGCAGGGGAGCGACGACAGGTTAGGTTTGGGTTTGCTCAAGGAAGAAGAGAACCAGTTTGGATTTGGGTTTGAAGAGATCAGTTTGGGTTTGGGTTTGCGCGAGGAAGAAGAAGAGAGCGGCGACATGTCGGGTTTGGGTTTGCGCGAGGACCAGAAGGGGTTTGGATTTGGATTTAAGTTTGGACCGGATCGAGCCCAAATAATGCAAACAAGCATGAAAATTAGAGGAGGTGATTTAATCGGTTAATCGGCTACTTAAAATTTGTCGATTAACCACTAATCGGCCGATTATTCCCGATTAAATCGCTAACTATTAAAATATTATAAATTGCTAAAAATATAATTGCTTACCCTTCGATTAGCGATTAATCGGGCGTAATCGGAGATTTTAACTGCTTAGGAAAAAACGAGGAAGCAGAATCCTGACTTTGTTGCTCATGATAATCTTCAGATACCTCATCATCATCCTCAATCACAATAACATCATTCTGAGAAGCACCATGAACTGAAGGAGATACCACTGGAGGAGAAGAACCTGGAGTAGGATCAGCGATTACTTGAGGTATGAAAGACTTGCAGGCATCAACGAACACACTCACATCGACTTTGGCCTTTTTAGAAGGGGAAGGATATCTGTCCAAAAAGAAACAAAAAAGCAAATGGAATCCAGAATGTGAACAATATCCATAGATTTCTTAACAAAAACCTAATTGTTACGCTCCTTCCAAATAACCCAAATCAAAACCATCATATTCATATCCCAAAGCATACAGAATCTCTTGTTAATCCTCTTGTTTCTCCAAATACCCCACCAGGCTTTAATAGAGGGAGGAAAACCTCTAAACTTAAAAGCCAATTTCAGAATAAGCCAAATTTGTTTAACAAAGGAACAATTAAGAAAAAGATGATATGCATACTCACTAGCACAATCACAAAAGACACATTTCTGACCTATGGCCAAATTCCTTTTGTTCAAATTATCAACAGTTAGCAAACGGTTATGAATAGTAAGCCAAACAAGAATTCTAACTTTAAGAAGAGCCACATTTTGCCAAATGAACTTATAGAAAGGACAAATTTGGCCACCAGCATTCAAAAAATTATAGAAGGATTTAACCGTAAACATACCAGAGCTAGTCCATATCCAAATAGCCTTATTGTAAGATTTCCAGTCATAGGTGTTCAACAAATGTAGAAGAGCACTGAAGTCATGAGTTTGTTGAAGAGAAAGAGTTCTACGAAAACCAATATTCCAAACTTTACCATATCTATTAGTAGAGTAAAGAGAAAAAACAGGAACATTAGGTAAGCTAGCAATCTTAAAAAGATCAGTGAAGGAGGAAGATAAGCTACAGTTTCCACTCCAGATATCAGTCCAAAAACGAACATTCTTACCATCCCCACAAATCTTTTGAAGACCACATTTAAAAGGAGCCGAGGCTTTCCAAATCCCTTTCCAAAAAGAAGAACCAACAGAAGGGGGGAGAGGAGGAAAATCACTAAAACATCTACGAAAATACTTCCTTTTAATAATTCTTATCCACCCTTTATCCTCAGAATTAAAACAATACCAAAGCCTGATGACGAAGATTAATAACCCCTAAGCCACCTTCAGATTTATGCTTACACACCCTAGACCAATTCATAAGACATTTACCCTGAATAGATTGGATTGAAGATCCAATCCAAAAAAATCTCCTTCTCAAGAGATCAATCTTTTTAACAACCCACACAGGAATATAAAAAAAGGACATGAGATATAAATGAATACTAGAAATGATAGAATTAATAAGAACTAGTTTACCAGCTCTAAAGAGAGATCTACCAGACCAACTGTTAAGTTTTCTTTCAATTTTATCAATAACAGGAAACCAATCTGATTTGTAAAGTTTGCCAATTCTCAAAGGGATACCCAAGTAATTCATAGGAAAAGATCCCTTAGGACAAATAAGGAAAGCTGAAATCTCTTCTTGCCTATTCTCATCACCACCAATCCACATACAAGAAGATTTAGAGAAATTAATTTTCATACCAGAGACACATTCAAAACAATACAGGAGGAATTTGAGATTTCTAAGCATAATGCCATCACAAGAGGAGAAAAGAATAGTGTCATCTGCATACTGTAAGTTAAGTACACCTCTGAAAGAGGGGAAACCACCTACACCTTGGATAAAGCCATTATCCCAAGCATTAATGAGCATACAGTTGAAAACTTCAGCCACTAGGACAAAAAGGAGAGGAGAGATAGGGTCACCCTGTCTAAGACCTCTTTTACAAACAAATTTTTTTCCTTCCGAATTATTAATGATAACAGAGGAGGTACCAGAGTAAAGACTTTTAAAAATTCAATCAATCCATTTGGAACCAAAACCTCTAGCAATTAAGACATTCTTCAAGAACTCCTAATTCACTCTATCATAGGCTTTCTCAAAATCAAGTTTGAGTAAAATGCCTTCAGAGTGATCATGGTGAATAGAATGGATTATTTCTTGAACCACTGCATCATTGTCTAAAATGAATCTATCTTTAATGAAGCCAGATTGAGAAGGACCAACAAGTAAACCAATAACCTTAGCCAGTTTATTGGCTAAGACTTTCATAATAATTTTAAAAATAACATTGAGGAGACTAATAGGTCTGAACTGAGTAACTTTGTTAGCACCAGAGCATTTAGGAATTAGAATAATATGGGCATAGTTAATCCTAGAAAAGTCAAGAGTATTATCAAATAACTCCTGAAATATGCCCATAATATCATCTTTAAAATCATTCCAAAAAAACTTGTAATAGAAAGTAGGGATACCATCAGGCCCAGGAGCAGCATCAAGGGGAAGATCACAAATAGCCTGAAAAATTTCATCTTCAGAGAAGGGAGTTTCTAAGCAATCCAGATTCACTCTATTAAAAGAGGGGTATAACTGATTCCAATTGATATCTAAAAAGGTATCACCAGGTTCCCCCATAAGATTCTTATAAAAGTTAAAGAACTTTTGATGAATAAGATTAGAATCAGAAGTGACACCCCAATCAATATGAAGAGAAAGAATAAGATTCAATCTTCTCCTATGAGAGACATAGTTATGAAAGAATTTAGTATTACCATCTCCCAAAGTGAGCCATTTAACTTTAGCTCTTTGAAACCATCTGATTTTATCCATTTCGAACAGATGAAGATATTCTTTTTGAAAATCTGCTCTTAAGTTTCTATCAGTAAGAGAAAGAGGATTCTGTTCCTTAAGAGCATTCAAAGAATCAATTTCATTTTTCAAAAAAAAAATTCTTTCTTTCATAGGGCCAAATCTATCCTTGATCCAAAGTTTACAACCATTCTTAATACATTTAATCTTAGCCAGGAGTCTTCTGAGACCAGCTTGAGGATGAACATTGACAGATAACATGCAAGTACTGATCATAGAAAGAAATGGAGGATCTTCTAACCAGAATTTCTCAAATTTAAAAGAGAGATTTTGGAGAAGGAGAGGAAGAGAGCAGGATTTGAGGAACATGATCAGACATAATATTAGAAGCAGCTTTGACATATGATAAAGGGAAATCAGAATTCCATTCACAAGAAACAAGAAATCTATCAAGTTTAGCAAAGCTAGGGATCAATCTCTTGTTTGACCAAGTGAATTGTCTCCCTAAAATAGGGTAATCCACAAGATTGAGATTATTAATAATACTATTGAAATTATCAGAGTCAAATCTATTGTAAGAAAAGCCACTTCTCTCAGAGAAAAACCGAACAGCATTAAAATCACCACCAAAGATGACCCAACCATTAATAAAAGAGTTCCATTGCAAGAATTCATTCCAAAACTCATCTTTAAGGGATTGAATACAAGGGCCATAAACAGATATAAAAAGGAGAGAGCAATTGAAGGCAAAACATTCAACTCCACAGCCAGAATTTTTTTTTTTTTTATAAACATTAGAGCACTTGAACAAATGATCCTTAAAACCAATAAGCATACCCCCAGATGCACCCACAGAATCTAAGGAAACCCATTCAGTAATGATAGAACCATCTAAGGCTCTAAAAAGAGAAGGAGAAGGGGAAGGGAACTTAGATTCTTGAAAAGCAATAATATCACAATGGGAAGAGATAATAAAATCAAAAACAGCCAATCTTTTATCCTCACTATCTAAACCTCTAATGTTCCAGGTAGCAATAATCATTGAAAACAATTGATACCCGCTCTACTCAATTCTAGAGCACTAATCTTATTAACGTCATCAGGGGAAATATAAAACAAACCAGAGCCAGAAGACAAATTATCTAAATACTCAGCAGAAAAGGAATCAAAATGACATCTAAAAATAGAGCCAAGACAAGTACCTTTCACTGGAGATGGAATCACAGGAGCAGGGATTTCCAAATTTCTGATTTGAGCAATAAGAGCTGCTATGTATTTCTGATTGTTGCACTCGGTGTATTCTTGGCCCGTCTATGTGATGTATGATACTTATATCCTGTAATTTCTGCTGTGTAAAATGTTTGCATGCAACTGGAACAATAAAAGGATTTGTTAGCTTGCAACTATATTTTTAAGGGCATATCTTGTTAAAGCTTGTTGTAATAAGAGCTCTTTCCCTCTTGGAACTAAAATGGTATCTTGCATTGTAATAAAAGTAAATTGCAACTCAAGTTTATTGATACCCAGCATTCCTTTTGCTTTTGATATACTTGCAGCGTTAATATGCAAAAAAAGAAGAATGCAAACCTAATTTTGTCAGGGATGAAAAACACGTTGTACACGGCTGCAGTTTTTCTGTTATCCTCTTTCTTCGATACACTTTGAATTTCTCGCATTTCAAATTTATAAAAAGGTACTAGAAGTATTTCTTTTGGACAAAAAATACCTCCATTTGAATTCAAGTTTATTGTTGATATAAAGTATCTTCTCCATTTGAGAGTTTCAAAATCTGGATTAATACTGCTTCAGATTGGAATCGAACCTGGGTCTGTCACTTAGTAGTGGCAGTGGCTTGGAATATCAAGGTATAAAAAGTTTGCATGGTTTGAGGTAATTGTAAGATATTTGTTTGACCATAACTCAGTGATGTAGCAGTTTTTATCTTGAGAATTCTGGCAGAATAAAGCTGGTGTATGATTTTGGACCACCCTCTGCTCAGTTTCTATGTGGACCTGTAAAGGAGGCCTCAAGGAGAATCAGAGTTTCAGACAATTGTTCTCCCCCCACATTATTAGTGGCCCTAGTGGGTGGCTACTAATTTGGTTGTATTGTATTCACCTCAATTAGTAGCATTGCCAATTTATGCTCTTGATGAGAAATGTGTCATCTTTAATTTGAATTTGAAATTTTAGTCGATAGATATGTTTCTAATCATAAACGTTACAGATGGCTGACCGTATCGGCGTAAAATGTTTGTTTTTTTTTTTTTTTGAGAAAAAAGTGACCGAGGTCACCGGTTTCATTAATGAAAAGTTAACGAAACAGAAAGTAGTCAATATTACAAAACAGATCTACTCCAATTCAGTACTTAAAGTACAATCAAAAGACAGTAACCACACTCTGTCATACAAAGATGACAGAAAACCATTTCCAAAATAGCTTAAGACTCCTGCTCGATCTGCCCCACCATAGGTCTGTCATCCCTATAGTTGACATTCCTCTCTCTACTACTGTGCTTTCTCCATACGAAGTTTTTTTCTCGATCCTGCTTGCCCTGCCCAAGCATCTATTAGAACGACTGTTTTATGCAATAACATGTTAAATGTACATCTAGTATTACGGAAGCAAAACTCATTTATATCCAGCCACAGACTCCACAGAATAGCCCCAACCGAAATATCCCACATTAGCCTGTAATCTTTGTTAATGTTTACGGTTCTCCAGCTACCCCAAAAGTCCTCGATATTTTTTGGTGTTGTTATCGTGTGAAAACCCAGTCCCATGACCTCCCACGTTAGTCTAGCCCTAGGGCAATCAATGAAGATGTGGTTAATGTCCTCCTCTCCCAGGTTGCAGCATTGGCATGTCATGTTGATCTGGATGTTTTGTTTCCTAAGGTTCGTTTTGGACATGATCGCATTGTTCAGTATCAACCACAGGAAAGCCTTCACTTTTGTCGGGACCTTTGATTTCCAGATGATATTTTCATGCGAGTTCCTAATTCCGCCGTCATTCAAGAAGTCGTACATATCCTTAACTGAGAAAATACCATTAGCGCTTAAAATCCAAACCATCTCGTCCTCCTCTCCTCTATCGTCAGTTCCCTCCTCCTCTAGTGTCGAAGTAAGTTTCAGCAGCTGGTCCTCCCCTTCGTTCGATAGGCTTCCTTTAAGTTCGAGTCTTAATATTTTAAGAAGTCGTACATATCCTTAACTGAGAAAATACCATTAGCGCTTAAAATCCAAACCCTCCCGTCCTCCTCTCCTCTATCGTCAGTTCCCTCCTCCTCTAGTGTCGAAGTAAGTTTCAGCAGCTGGTCCTCCCCTTCGTTCGATAGGCTTCCTTTAAGTTCGAGTCTTAATATTTTATTCTTCCAGACGTCCGCAACGAGTGCGTCCTCCCTAGTGACCGAACTCGCCAGTTGCGGGAACATTGACTGCAGTGTGTATTGTCCATACCATTTGTCCTTCCAGATTATAATGTTATTACTTTTTCGTAGCTTACACCTCGTGTTCACATGGTAAAATCCCCAGCCTTAGCAATTCCCTTCCAAAGGAAAGATACCTTTCCTTGCTTGCATGTTCCCCTGACCTAATAATTTTCCTCCTTCGGTACCTCAAGAACGAGTTACTCCACCACGTTTTGCGCTGTTTGTGCATTTTCCACCACCATTTGGAGAGAAGTGTCTTATTCCTATCTCTTAGGTTGACTATACCCATACCTCCGAACTCCTTCTTGCAAACCCTATCTCACCTTATTAGGTTCATTTCTTTGTGTCACGTTCCGCTTCCCAAAAACACGGAATACGAGTGCGTGACAAAGTCCAACGAATGATTTTCATCATTCTTGAGCTGTAGGATCGACTCAGCATCATAACAAGAATATAACAAAATGTACACAATCACGCATGCATGAATAATTTATTAAGCAACAAAAAACAATTGAAACAATAATAATATCCCAAATATAGGATCAAAAGATAAAACTCGGGAACATAAGTCCGTTACAGGTTTCAAGTAGAAACAATTATAAATAATTCAAAGAAACAAATATTTTAAGCAAGTCCTTTCTCCAAGCAAAACATAGAATGTCTGGTCACCAATTCCAGAAGGCAACTCGTCTCCAAAGTCTGTATATATAAATATAAAAAGGAAAAAAATAGGAAAAACAAGATAAATGCCCTTAGTGCAAGTTAGGGTCACAAGTAGTAAAACAAGTACAAGAATATGGAACAAGATTTGGAATCAAGAATGTAATAGGGATGCAACAAGTAGTGGGGATTCAAGAAACTAGCTAACAAGAAAGACAACTCAAGTGACAAGGTTGGGTAATAAGTACTAGTAGTAAAACAAGTGGCTAGTGAACATGTAATGGTATCAAGTATCAAGTATTAAGTATCACGTACTAGTATCGAGTAATAAGTAACAAGTCTCAAGTGTCAAGTTATCAAGTACAAGTATCAAGTAGTAAGTGTCAAGTATTATGCTCAAGTATTAAGTCTCATGTATCATGTCATTAAGTATCAAGTAAGCATGTATCATGTTCAATTATCATATGTTAAGTTTTGTAGTTATTACTATCTAGGTAGCACTTTGTGCGCCATCCTTTTATCACATGGCTGCTACAGTCAATGCAATTTCGTTTACGCTTAGTGGTGGATTTTAAAGGGCGGTATACTCAGGCATCAAGTATCAAGCAAGCATGGTTCATGAATCGAAAAATAAAATAACAAGTTCACGAAATGAGTTCGTAAATCCACTAACAAGTTCAAGAACCGCACAGTGGGTTCATGAATCTAACAAGTTCATGATCCAAGTAATGGCTCCATGATCCATCAAGATACAACAAGTTCATGAACCAAGTATTGGAAAACATGGGCCCCCTTCCGAGTACACTTACCTATATTGTCCACTACTATGGTATTTCCCTTAAATCCCGGCTTGTTATTTATTATTATCATCAAGCAAGCATGAAAGTGTGCGAAAAAAGTCAAGTCAACATAATCAAGAAGATGGAACAAGTCTAGGCTAGGTGGGTTATATGTTCGAGGGTTAAAACAAATCAAAGTATCAAAAACAATGAGAATTCCAAATCTGGACAGCATGATGTTGCTGCACTAAAACTATGATTTCCGTTGCTACAAGATAGCAAATGTAGATCCTTCAGAAGGTGTAGAAACTAGACTCCTGCCTGGTTCCAACGCATATAATTAAGGTACATAAAAGTTGTGGTAACATGTGTCAAAACAGCAAACTATACAGCATTTGTGTTTTGCCAGAATTTGTAAAACTGAGTTTATACGTATGAAACAGGGTTGAAACATAATTAAATAATTCTGAGAAAACTAGGGAACGTTCTCTAGGGTTTCCAGTAACAGCATGCAAAATTTTAAGTCATTTACTTACTGGTAGCATAGTTAAAATAATTGTAAACTAAAGAAGTGCAGCAGTTTTTGTGAATCTGCGACTACCGACACAGCAGCAGTAAAACTGCGATATCTTCTAGACCATAACTCAGAATTCGAAAATTCTGGATGTTATTGACAACTAGACACTTAGGGCTACATTTCATATTTAGGACTCAAGTTCAGATTTTTGTTTTATTGGGGTCGAAACAGTAAGTAAAGACAAGAATAGCAGCAAGTGTGAATTTCTTTTATATACAAGTTGCATTATAAATGACTATTATGAGTCTAGATTAGCGTGTGATACAAATACGGATGCATTGGGGATCAATTCAGCAAGTCACATGTATTTCTCAACTCAAAGGAATGTAAGATCAACACAATACATCACACGACAAACGTCTACAAGTCAAGGGGTTCATGTTCAAGTAATTAGGAGATAAAAAAGGTCCAACTAGTTTTGTAAATATATAAACGTAGGGGTTGTGACTCTTAAGATTATGGAGTCGATGATGAATAATTTAAGATCAACAAATGATGAGACAAAGAGTCACAACTACGATCTATTTGCAATATTTTCAATTAAACGCTTTTACTAAAACAATAATTTGTACAAGAAGAATACTTGTCTTAATTGGATGAGGGCGTAGATCGACGATTGAGATCGGATCGATGCGGGTCTTGATGAGATGATCAAGATCAAGACTGTAACTCCTATTTTCCCATATTTGTATTTTTATACTGTATTTTGCCCCATTGTACTCTTTCATCTATTTGAGATCCTGTGTTATGTTTCAGATTGAATAAAACCATTAATTTGTTTTCGACTCAATTTTTGGTCCTTTCATCTAATTCAATTGTGTGTGCTCTTTGTGTCGTTCTTCATGAAGAATGAGCTATTCTATGTCAATCATCTCTTTATTCCCCATTTTAATACAATTTGACCAATTCTCCAATTGGATCCTATTCAATTCGGGTACCCAAATACCCTATAACCCAAAACCCATACTATATAAACCCTAAACCTAACCCTAACCCTCATTACTCTGTAAACCCAAATCAAACCCCCGCCGCTCTTTCCTCTTCTTCCTCCGTTTCCTTCTCAAAACTTCTGCTTCCTTCTCCTTCGATTGGAGACCCATTCCCCAGCACCCCCCCATCTCCGATCACCCTCTCATCCTCCGTCGCACCACCACAGCACCCAACCACCATCATCCCATCGTCCATCACCACTCCACCATCGAACCCAACCTCCGAAACCCATTGACTCCTTTACCATCGCCATTACCCCACTCAACTCTCCACCTCGACGCCATTATCCAAACCCCATCGTCGACACCATCATCTCCTCCCCCTCGACCTCCTCTCCGACCTCCGTTCGCACCGCTAGCACCCCGAACCAACCCCTCGCCCTCATCCTCTGTTTCGAACCATGAATAGAGCCGTGCGCGATGAGCTCCTCCTCGACGTTGCGCCGCCCATAACCGTCGTCGCCTCCCTAAGTCGAGTCTCTCTCGATGTTGCTGCCGTTGGTCGCCACAGTTGCTGCCACTCCCTCCCTCTCCCTCGCTCTCTGCCGATCGAAAGAAGGAAGAAGAGACAGTAGTTGGGCGGGATCGAACCTCAGCTCTTGGATCGCTTCAAGATACGTACAACTCAGCCGATCCGATCGCTGTCCCGTGTTGTGCCCACAGCAGATCCCCGCTTGCTATCCACTGTTCTGGCCCGATCCGCTGCGTGGAGATCACCCATTGGCTAGATCTGTTGTCCCGTGTTTTGCCGTGCCAGATCCCGAATGCTGTTTGTTGTTCTGGGACGATCCGGTGTGGGGGGAAATTCGATCTACTGTTAGATTTTTGCACGTGCTTCACACGTGCTTTTGGGAGACTTCACCCGGGAATTTTTCAATCCCATTTCTTCAACAATCAGATCTAATCTTCGTCAATCAAGGCAAGTAATCCTCTTGAACACATTTTTGTTCTAGTACAAGCATTCCTTGAAAATACTACAAATAGTTAGAAATTGTGACTCCTTCTTGACTGTCGTTGTTGATCAAGTGAGTGATCCAATGAGAAACACTTTTAAATGAGAAAATGAGAAACACCATTATAAACCATTGGATCTGACTCACCATTATAATTTTCATCAAACGGTGGATACATACCCCCACTCGAGCGGGGGTATTTTAGAGTTTCCCTAATGAAGCCATATACACCCAGCCCCTTCTTTCTTCTCTTCTTCTCTCTCCCTCTCTCTCCCATTCCGTTCTCAATTTCTCTCCTTTTCCTCCGTGCGCTGTTCTCTCTGGCTATATATATATTTGAAATATATCCGATTCTCCACCAACAATCCCCATAATCTTCATCTTCCTTATCACCTTCTGTTGTGCGTGCTATCACATCCCATGTTCGCAGATCAAAAGTATTGAATGTGCTCTTAGTCATAACAACATAAGTAACGGGTCTGAAGTCATAACAATAATCAGCCATTACAAATATTTGATTCCAAACACAAGTTATAATGGTAAAAGCCTAAAATGGTGCTACAACATATGTAATCCTTTAAATTAAGAGAAAAAAACATGAGTTGCAACTTGCAAGCTTTACTTCAGGGTGATAACCTGCAAGTTGCAATTTGTACTTGGAATTAAGTAAAAACTTGCAAAATTGAAACACAGCCGCATCAATTCAAGTGATTTATTCTGAACTTCTTTTTATATGTATAAATATCACTTGTTAGGGAAAGTTAATCTCCTTTTATTGCTTTTCGGTCGAAACTCTGAGATCTCCACCGATTGCAGGGGAGTAGAGCGAGAATCCGATTTGATAAGTTTGGCACTAGGAGGACGGATCCAAGACGGTGTCACTTGAACTTGATGTCTGTCCTCGCTCCCTCCTTAGCCTCGTATGTACCCCCTCTCCTCGTTGCTGTCATTGCACATGCATAATAGCTTTCACCCATATTCAAACAGTAAAACCATCTAATGATCCCAAAAAATCCTCACGGACCGATTAACAATTTTAAAGATAAAAACCATTTATTTAAACAAACCATGCATCCTAAACAACAATACTTTACTCAACACCATAATCAAATTTCCTAAAATCTCACATCTGATTTGAAGATCTAACCAAACTACGTACAACTCCAAGCCATACAAACCATTAACAAAGTAGCAGAAAAAACCATTTTAGAAGAAACTCTTTGCAAAACCATACAATTCGAAGTAGTAGTCCACCAACAGTTTGACGATATTAGAAAGGGAGAAAAAGAGCCGAGTCGAAGAAATACGTTGATACCGCGGTTCTCCCAATCTTCAGGCAAACACTATTGTAGTCTCTTTATACAGGATATGATTCGTGATGCTTTGAAGCTAATTCTGTTGCACAATTGAATAAGAGGATCAGAATATGTCGTGATTCATTAATTGTGACAAAAAAATAAAAAAATAAAAAATGAAACGAAAAGGCAAAGCAAACTGTTATGCTTTATAAACTTCCACAATATATTTGCCAAAACATACATCCAAATTAATACTTTAACAAAAAAAAAGTACATCCAAATTAATCATCAGCATTGACAAGTTTGAACAAAAATTCTACCATCAGCCGGTTTATAATTGATGCCTACAGAGCGGGCACATGGGTTTCAAATTCCGAGAAAGCCAATCATCAATACAATTCTCGTGAAAGATATGGCCACACTCAGGCCATGCCTTCACCAATGCCCCAGTCGTGAAGTCCTCCAAGCATATACTGCAACACGATTCTTTTCTGTAAGAGAAAGCCGCTTGACAATCTGTTAGTGTCGGTGCACTGAGGCATATATCTTCTAGGACACCGAGAAGTGTACTGTTTTTGTTGAGATTGACTTCAGTAGTAGTCTCTGCCATTATCTCCACAGGTTTTTCATTGTGCTCTATATCAATGCATATCTCTAATATCATCTCCTCTTCATTTGTGCCATCTCTGTGACCTACGACATTACGTAGAACGACTTCTCGTACAAGAACGATACCACAACAATGAAGACTAAGATGATGCTGATGTCAATGCTTTGCAGTTCGACAGTAACCATTCTGTGTTGGAGAAAAAGACAACCTATAATAAGCTTATAACTAATCAGGATGTATATAGAAAGAGATCTCTGACTTGTATATATAATAACCATTCTGTTTAGTTTTGCAAAGAGTTTCTTCTCTTCTTCTCTATCCCTCTCTCTCCCATTCCATTCTCAATTTCTGTCTGTTTCCTCTATCAATTCCCTATACTGAAACCCTAGCCTCCGAGCCTGTCGATCCCTTCTTTATTCTCATAATCTCTCTTTGACTCCCTACCTCCGCCTTCTCCACCCTCGACTCACCACCATCGAAACCCTAGCATGTTCCGTTTGATCACTGAACTCGGTAAGAAATTTAGAATTGCACCCGACCTCAGTGGGGTTCAAAATCGCCAGAGAGAACAGCGCAGGGAGGAAAAGGAGAGAAATTGAGAACGGAATGGGAGAGAGAGGGAGAGAGAAGAAGAGAAGAAAGAAGGGGCTGGGTGTATATGGCTTCATTAGGGAAACTCTAAAATACCCCCGCTCGAGTGGGGGTATGTATCCACCGTTTGATGAAAATTATAATGGTGAGTCAGATCCAATGGTTTATAATGGTGTTTCTCATTTTCTCATTTAAAAGTGTTTCTCATTGGATCACTCCTCTATATATATATATATATATATATATATATATATATATATATATATATATATATATATATATAGTTCTCTTTCGTTATGCGCTAGCCATGGTGTGCACTCCATGTGCACTCGACCTTTGGGCCTTCGTGTCGACGATTCGAACCGTTCACATTGATCTACATGTCTAAATTAGTCTAAGTATGTATATATATATATATATAGTTCTCTTTCGTTATGCACTAGCCATGGTGTGCACTCCATGTGCACTCGACCTTTGGGCCTTCATGTCGACGATTCGAACCGTTCACATTAATCTATATGTCTAAATTAGTCTAAGTATGTAAAATCAAGTCATTTGAAATTCATTTGCCCATGCATTTAAGTGTTACAAAATTGTATGACCGAATATCATTTTTTTAATGACATGATGGATGGGCAAATGAATTTCAAATGATTTGATTTTACATATTTAGACTAATTTAGATGTGTAGATCAATGTGAACGGTTCGGATCGTCGATACGAAGGCCTGAAGGCCGAGTGCACACCATAGCTAGTGCACAATGGAAGGTTTGTCTATATATATATATATATATATATATATGAAAGAAAAGGGCTGTGATTTCCTGATAAGAACCATGGTGGTAATTCACATATCATATAACAAGTAATAGCAAAAATAATATAGTCAGGCATTGTGAAGCAACAAAGACCAATGACAGTGCCAAATAGGATTCTAGCTAATGGGACAAGGAGAACTAGGAAAGGCCTAAATGAATTTGGATCAAGGCAATAAGAAAGGATATAATAAATTTATTTGATGGAAGATAGGCCCTCAATCAAAATTCGTGAAAGAAAAAAAAAGGATTCTTGTGGTCAGCTCCAAAGATTGGGGAGATTGGGGTGAAGGCTTTGTTGTTCTAGTTAGGCACTACAACATTTTTTAAATTGGACCTTGTTTATCATTCATAATTAAGGATCATGCAGATAAATTTGTGGTTAACGAGTGTATATAATTTATGTACTGTATTCTTTGTCGTTAGCATTTAGTAGTATATCTTAAACATTTGTGCAGATATGCTACTGTTACCTCGAAAGTATTGCTTACTTCCTTCATGCATCTCTTGTACACCCATAAATCGTTTAATGCCTTTTGAGATAATGTAGAGACTCATGGAAGGTAAGAATAAAGTAAAGAGAAAAAAGAGGGGAAATTACATCAAATGGAGCTAACGACACTCTATTTAGATTCATGATACATATGACTCTTGTTTCATGTTTAACCCTGATAATTTCACAATCTTTCCCTTGCATAAATTTAATTCCTACATTTTGTCTTCTCCTTTTTATTCTCATTTTACCTTACTCTGCCTTTTCTTCAGAAAATACGAGTACTAATATTGTGACTCATTCTTGAGCATGTGTGTTCTTGCTGATTTTTTTTTTGATAAAAGGGATAAAGCCTAAGGGCTTCAGCCAAGCAAAAAACAAAGAGTCAAGCACATAAGAGTTCATACAGACTCTAAAGAACGATGGAGTACAAAAAACAAAACATCCTCAAACAGAGGATCAAAACTCCACCAATCATAGTAGCAAAAAGACCTCAATCAAAGAGGACAAAAACTCCAGAATTAGACAAACAACTACAGACAAAAGGGAGATCATCCAAGACAAGACACGGAATTAGAAATCATCTTCTGATTCCGAACTCAAAGACTCTTGAACCTCGTGAGCAGCTTGCAAATTGTGCACCAGAAGAATGCCTGTAACGAGCTCTTGTTGATGAGCAGACATAGCCGAAATAGTCGACAGTGTGTGGGAGACCAAATCATCATCATCCTCAGGAGGTGGCAGAACATTAGAGCTAACTGGGTCAATAACATCTTCTTGAAGCATAGAGTCCACCTTTGGTTAAGAAAACAACTAGGCAGTTAAAATCGGTTTTTGGAACTAATCGGTCTAAGAGCAATTAGTGATTAATCGGTTAATCAGAAAATAATCGGGGATTAAATCGGAAAAATCGTTATATATATATTAAAAAAAGATATATCCTCATTATGTAACAACCTTAAATCTTAACATAAAACTATTATGAAATTATTGAATATGAGAATATGGTTATAGAGAAAAAGAAGAGAGTACATGGATTGAGCTGAGTTTAGATTCTGAATGTGGGTTGGGTTGGGTTGGGTTTGCTAGTCGGTTCCATCAAACAAAAACAATCGGGAAGAAGCATTGCGAGCAGCAAGAGGAGGAGGTGCAGCAGATGCGGGCTGGGTTATGCGATTATGCAGGGGAGCGACGACAGGTTAGGTTTGGGTTTGCTCAAGGAAGAAGAGAACCAGTTTGGATTTGGGTTTGAAGAGATCAGTTTGGGTTTGGGTTTGCGCGAGGAAGAAGAAGAGAGCGGCGACATGTCGGGTTTGGGTTTGCGCGAGGACCAGAAGGGGTTTGGATTTGGATTTAAGTTTGGACCGGATCGAGCCCAAATAATGCAAACAAGCATGAAAATTAGAGGAGGTGATTTAATCGGTTAATCGGCTACTTAAAATTTGTCGATTAACCACTAATCGGCCGATTATTCCCGATTAAATCGCTAACTATTAAAATATTATAAATTGCTAAAAATATAATTGCTTACCCTTCGATTAGCGATTAATCGGGCGTAATCGGAGATTTTAACTGCTTAGGAAAAAACGAGGAAGCAGAATCCTGACTTTGTTGCTCATGATAATCTTCAGATACCTCATCATCATCCTCAATCACAATAACATCATTCTGAGAAGCACCATGAACTGAAGGAGATACCACTGGAGGAGAAGAACCTGGAGTAGGATCAGCGATTACTTGAGGTATGAAAGACTTGCAGGCATCAACGAACACACTCACATCGACTTTGGCCTTTTTAGAGGGGGAAGGATATCTGTCCAAAAAGAAACAAAAAAGCAAATGGAATCCAGAATGTGAACAATATCCATAGATTTCTTAACAAAAACCCAATTGTTACGCTCCTTCCAAATAACCCAAATCAAAACCATCATATTCATATCCCAAAGCATACAGAATCTCTTGTTAATCCTCTTGTTTCTCCAAATACCCCACCAGGCTTTAATAGAGGGAGGAAAACCTCTAAACTTAAAAGCCAATTTCAGAATAAGCCAAATTTGTTTAACAAAGGAACAATTAAGAAAAAGATGATATGCATACTCACTAGCACAATCACAAAAGACACATTTCTGACCTATGGCCAAATTCCTTTTGTTCAAATTATCAACAGTTAGCAAACGGTTATGAATAGTAAGCCAAACAAGAATTCTAACTTTAAGAAGAGCCACATTTTGCCAAATGAACTTATAGAAAGGACAAATTTGGCCACCAGCATTCAAAAAATTATAGAAGGATTTAACCGTAAACATACCAGAGCTAGTCCATATCCAAATAGCCTTATTGTAAGATTTCCAGTCATAGGTGTTCAACAAATGTAGAAGAGCACTGAAGTCATGAGTTTGTTGAAGAGAAAGAGTTCTACGAAAACCAATATTCCAAACTTTACCATATCTATTAGTAGAGTAAAGAGAAAAAACAGGAACATTAGGTAAGCTAGCAATCTTAAAAAGATCAGTGAAGGAGGAAGATAAGCTACAGTTTCCACTCCAGATATCAGTCCAAAAACGAACATTCTTACCATCCCCACAAATCTTTTGAAGACCACATTTAAAAGGAGCCGAGGCTTTCCAAATCCCTTTCCAAAAAGAAGAACCAACAGAAGGGGGGAGAGGAGGAAAATCACTAAAACATCTACGAAAATACTTCCTTTTAATAATTCTTATCCACCCTTTATCCTCAGAATTAAAACAATACCAAAGCCTGATGACGAAGATTAATAACCCCTAAGCCACCTTCAGATTTATGCTTACACACCCTAGACCAATTCATAAGACATTTACCCTGAACAGATTGGATTGAAGATCCAATCCAAAAAAATCTCCTTCTCAAGAGATCAATCTTTTTAACAACCCACACAGGAATATAAAAAAAGGACATGAGATATAAATGAATACTAGAAATGATAGAATTAATAAGAACTAGTTTACCAGCTCTAAAGAGAGATCTACCAGACCAACTGTTAAGTTTTCTTTCAATTTTATCAATAACAGGAAACCAATCTGATTTGTAAAGTTTGCCAATTCTCAAAGGGATACCCAAGTAATTCATAGGAAAAGATCCCTTAGGACAAATAAGGAAAGCTGAAATCTCTTCTTGCCTATTCTCATCACCACCAATCCACATACAAGAAGATTTAGAGAAATTAATTTTCATACCAGAGACACATTCAAAACAATACAGGAGGAATTTGAGATTTCTAAGCATAATGCCATCACAAGAGGAGAAAAGAATAGTGTCATCTGCATACTGTAAGTTAAGTACACCTCTGAAAGAGGGGAAACCACCTACACCTTGGATAAAGCCATTATCCCAAGCATTAATGAGCATACAGTTGAAAACTTCAGCCACTAGGACAAAAAGGAGAGGAGAGATAGGGTCACCCTGTCTAAGACCTCTTTTACAAACAAATTTTTTTCCTTCCGAATTATTAATGATAACAGAGGAGGTACCAGAGTAAAGACTTTTAAAAATTCAATCAATCCATTTGGAACCAAAACCTCTAGCAATTAAGACATTCTTCAAGAACTCCTAATTCACTCTATCATAGGCTTTCTCAAAATCAAGTTTGAGTAAAATGCCTTCAGAGTGATCATGGTGAATAGAATGGATTATTTCTTGAACCACTGCATCATTGTCTAAAATGAATCTATCTTTAATGAAGCCAGATTGAGAAGGACCAACAAGTAAACCAATAACCTTAGCCAGTTTATTGGCTAAGACTTTCATAATAATTTTAAAAATAACATTGAGGAGACTAATAGGTCTGAACTGAGTAACTTTGTTAGCACCAGAGCATTTAGGAATTAGAATAATATGGGCATAGTTAATCCTAGAAAAGTCAAGAGTATTATCAAATAACTCCTGAAATATGCCCATAATATCATCTTTAAAATCATTCCAAAAAAACTTGTAACAGAAAGTAGGGATACCATCAGGCCCAGGAGCAGCATCAAGGGGAAGATCACAAATAGCCTGAAAAATTTCATCTTCAGAGAAGGGAGTTTCTAAGCAATCCAGATTCACTCTATTAAAAGAGGGGTATAACTGATTCCAATTGATATCTAAAAAGGTATCACCAGGTTCCCCCATAAGATTCTTATAAAAGTTAAAGAACTTTTGATGAATAAGATTAGAATCAGAAGTGACACCCCAATCAGTATGAAGAGAAAGAATAAGATTCAATCTTCTCCTATGAGAGACATAGTTATGAAAGAATTTAGTATTACCATCTCCCAAAGTGAGCCATTTAACTTTAGCTCTTTGAAACCATCTGATTTTATCCATTTCGAACAGATGAAGATATTCTTTTTGAAAATCTGCTCTTAAGTTTCTATCAGTAAGAGAAAGAGGATTCTGTTCCTTAAGAGCATTCAAAGAATCAATTTCATTTTTCAAAAAAAAAATTCTTTCTTTCATAGGGCCAAATCTATCCTTGATCCAAAGTTTACAACCATTCTTAATACATTTAATCTTAGCCAGGAGTCTTCTGAGACCAGCTTGAGGATGAACATTGACAGATAACATGCAAGTACTGATCATAGAAAGAAATGGAGGATCTTCTAACCAGAATTTCTCAAATTTAAAAGAGAGATTTTGGAGAAGGAGAGGAAGAGAGCAGGATTTGAGGAACATGATCAGACATAATATTAGAAGCAGCTTTGACATATGATAAAGGGAAATCAGAATTCCATTCACAAGAAACAAGAAATCTATCAAGTTTAGCAAAGCTAGGGATCAATCTCTTGTTTGACCAAGTGAATTGTCTCCCTAAAATAGGGTAATCCACAAGATTGAGATTATTAATAATACTATTGAAATTATCAGAGTCAAATCTATTGTAAGAAAAGCCACTTCTCTCAGAGAAAAACCGAACAGCATTAAAATCACCACCAAAGATGACCCAACCATTAATAAAAGAGTTCCATTGCAAGAATTCATTCCAAAACTCATCTTTAAGGGATTGAATACAAGGGCCATAAACAGATATAAAAAGGAGAGAGCAATTGAAGGCAAAACATTCAACTCCACAGCCAGAATTTTTTTTTTTTTTATAAACATTAGAGCACTTGAACAAATGATCCTTAAAACCAATAAGCATACCCCCAGATGCACGCACAGAATCTAAGGAAACCCATTCAGTAATGATAGAACCATCTAAGGCTTTAAAAAGAGAAGGAGAAGGGGAAGGGAACTTAGATTCTTGAAAAGCAATAATATCACAATGGGAAGAGATAATAAAATCAAAAACAGCCAATCTTTTATCCTCACTATCTAAACCTCTAATGTTCCAGGTAGCAATAATCATTGAAAACAATTGATACCCGCTCTACTCAATTCTAGAGCACTAATCTTATTAACGTCATCAGGGGAAATATAAAACAAACCAGAGCCAGAAGACAAATTATCTAAATACTCAGCAGAAAAGGAATCAAAATGACATCTAAAAATAGAGCCAAGACAAGTACCTTTCACTGGAGATGGAATCACAGGAGCAGGGATTTCCAAATTTCTGATTTGAGCAATAAGAGCTGCTATGTATTTCTGATTGTTGCACTCGGTGTATTCTTGGCCCGTCTATGTGATGTATGATACTTATATCCTGTAATTTCTGCTGTGTAAAATGTTTGCATGCAACTGGAACAATAAAAGGATTTGTTAGCTTGCAACTATATTTTTAAGGGCATATCTTGTTAAAGCTTGTTGTAATAAGAGCTCTTTCCCTCTTGGAACTAAAATGGTATCTTGCATTGTAATAAAAGTAAATTGCAACTCAAGTTTATTGATACCCAGCATTCCTTTTGCTTTTGATATACTTGCAGCGTTAATATGCAAAAAAAGAAGAATGCAAACCTAATTTTGTCAGGGATGAAAAACACGTTGTACACGGCTGCAGTTTTTCTGTTATCCTCTTTCTTCGATACACTTTGAATTTCTCGCATTTCAAATTTATAAAAAGGTACTAGAAGTATTTCTTTTGGACAAAAAATACCTCCATTTGAATTCAAGTTTATTGTTGATATAAAGTATCTTCTCCATTTGAGAGTTTCAAAATCTGGATTAATACTGCTTCAGATTGGAATCGAACCTGGGTCTGTCACTTAGTAGTGGCAGTGGCTTGGAATATCAAGGTATAAAAAGTTTGCATGGTTTGAGGTAATTGTAAGATATTTGTTTGACCATAACTCAGTGATGTAGCAGTTTTTATCTTGAGAATTCTGGCAGAATAAAGCTGGTGTATGATTTTGGACCACCCTCTGCTCAGTTTCTATGTGGACCTGTAAAGGAGGCCTCAAGGAGAATCAGAGTTTCAGACAATTGTTCTCCCCCCACATTATTAGTGGCCCTAGTGGGTGGCTACTAATTTGGTTGTATTGTATTCACCTCAATTAGTAGCATTGCCAATTTATGCTCTTGATGAGAAATGTGTCATCTTTAATTTGAATTTGAAATTTTAGTCGATAGATATGTTTCTAATCATAAACGTTACAGATGGCTGACCGTATCGGCGTAAAATGTTTGTTTTTTTTTTTTTTTGAGAAAAAAGTGACCGAGGTCACCGGTTTCATTAATGAAAAGTTAACGAAACAGAAAGTAGTCAATATTACAAAACAGATCTACTCCAATTCAGTACTTAAAGTACAATCAAAAGACAGTAACCACACTCTGTCATACAAAGATGACAGAAAACCATTTCCAAAATAGCTTAAGACTCCTGCTCGATCTGCCCCACCATAGGTCTGTCGTCCCTATAGTTGACATTCCTCTCTCTACTACTGTGCTTTCTCCATACGAAGTTTTTTTCTCGATCCTGCTTGCCCTGCCCAAGCATCTATTAGAACGACTGTTTTATGCAATAACATGTTAAATGTACATCTAGTATTACGGAAGCAAAACTCATTTATATCCAGCCACAGACTCCACAGAATAGCCCCAACCGAAATATCCCACATTAGCCTGTAATCTTTGTTAATGTTTACGGTTCTCCAGCTACCCCAAAAGTCCTCGATATTTTTTGGTGTTGTTATCGTGTGAAAACCCAGTCCCATGACCTCCCACGTTAGTCTAGCCCTAGGGCAATCAATGAAGATGTGGTTAATGTCCTCCTCTCCCAGGTTGCAGCATTGGCATGTCATGTTGATCTGGATGTTTTGTTTCCTAAGGTTCGTTTTGGACATGATCGCATTGTTCAGTATCAACCACAGGAAAGCCTTCACTTTTGTCGGGACCTTTGATTTCCAGATGATATTTTCATGCGAGTTCCTAATTCCGCCGTCATTCAAGAAGTCGTACATATCCTTAACTGAGAAAATACCATTAGCGCTTAAAATCCAAACCATCTCGTCCTCCTCTCCTCTATCGTCAGTTCCCTCCTCCTCTAGTGTCGAAGTAAGTTTCAGCAGCTGGTCCTCCCCTTCGTTCGATAGGCTTCCTTTAAGTTCGAGTCTTAATATTTTAAGAAGTCGTACATATCCTTAACTGAGAAAATACCATTAGCGCTTAAAATCCAAACCCTCCCGTCCTCCTCTCCTCTATCGTCAGTTCCCTCCTCCTCTAGTGTCGAAGTAAGTTTCAGCAGCTGGTCCTCCCCTTCGTTCGATAGGCTTCCTTTAAGTTCGAGTCTTAATATTTTATTCTTCCAGACGTCCGCAACGAGTGCGTCCTCCCTAGTGACCGAACTCGCCAGTTGCGGGAACATTGACTGCAGTGTGTATTGTCCATACCATTTGTCCTTCCAGATTATAATGTTATTACTTTTTCGTAGCTTACACCTCGTGTTCACATGGTAAAATCCCCAGCCTTAGCAATTCCCTTCCAAAGGAAAGATACCTTTCCTTGCTTGCATGTTCCCCTGACCTAATAATTTTCCTCCTTCGGTACCTCAAGAACGAGTTACTCCACCACGTTTTGCGCTGTTTGTGCATTTTCCACCACCATTTGGAGAGAAGTGTCTTATTCCTATCTCTTAGGTTGACTATACCCATACCTCCGAACTCCTTCTTGCAAACCCTATCTCACCTTATTAGGTTCATTTCTTTGTGTCACGTTCCGCTTCCCAAAAACACGGAATACGAGTGCGTGACAAAGTCCAACGAATGATTTTCATCATTCTTGAGCTGTAGGATCGACTCAGCATCATAACAAGAATATAACAAAATGTACACAATCACGCATGCATGAATAATTTATTAAGCAACAAAAAACAATTGAAACAATAATAATATCCCAAATATAGGATCAAAAGATAAAACTCGGGAACATAAGTCCGTTACAGGTTTCAAGTAGAAACAATTATAAATAATTCAAAGAAACAAATATTTTAAGCAAGTCCTTTCTCCAAGCGAAACATAGAATGTCTGGTCACCAATTCCAGAAGGCAACTCGTCTCCAAAGTCTGTATATATAAATATAAAAAGGAAAAAAATAGGAAAAACAAGATAAATGCCCTTAGTGCAAGTTAGGGTCACAAGTAGTAAAACAAGTACAAGAATATGGAACAAGATTTGGAATCAAGAATGTAATAGGGATGCAACAAGTAGTGGGGATTCAAGAAACTAGCTAACAAGAAAGACAACTCAAGTGACAAGGTTGGGTAATAAGTACTAGTAGTAAAACAAGTGGCTAGTGAACATGTGATGGTATCAAGTATCAAGTATTAAGTATCACGTACTAGTATCGAGTAATAAGTAACAAGTCTCAAGTGTCAAGTTATCAAGTACAAGTATCAAGTAGTAAGTGTCAAGTATTATGCTCAAGTATTAAGTCTCATGTATCATGTCATTAAGTATCAAGTAAGCATGTATCATGTTCAATTATCATATGTTAAGTTTTGTAGTTATTACTATCTAGGTAGCACTTTGTGCGCCATCCTTTTATCACATGGCTGCTACAGTCAATGCAATTTCGTTTACGCTTAGTGGTGGATTTTAAAGGGCGGTATACTCAGGCATCAAGTATCAAGCAAGCATGGTTCATGAATCGAAAAATAAAATAACAAGTTCACGAAATGAGTTCGTAAATCCACTAACAAGTTCAAGAACCGCACAGTGGGTTCATGAATCTAACAAGTTCATGATCCAAGTAATGGCTCCATGATCCATCAAGATACAACAAGTTCATGAACCAAGTATTGGAAAACATGGGCCCCCTTCCGAGTACACTTACCTATATTGTCCACTACTATGGTATTTCCCTTAAATCCCGGCTTGTTATTTATTATTATCATCAAGCAAGCATGAAAGTGTGCGAAAAAAGTCAAGTCAACATAATCAAGAAGATGGAACAAGTCTAGGCTAGGTGGGTTATATGTTCGAGGGTTAAAACAAATCAAAGTATCAAAAACAATGAGAATTCCAAATCTGGACAGCATGATGTTGCTGCACTAAAACTATGATTTCCGTTGCTACAAGATAGCAAATGTAGATCCTTCAGAAGGTGTAGAAACTAGACTCCTGCCTGGTTCCAACGCATATAATTAAGGTACATAAAAGTTGTGGTAACATGTGTCAAAACAGCAAACTATACAGCATTTGTGTTTTGCCAGAATTTGTAAAACTGAGTTTATACGTATGAAACAGGGTTGAAACATAATTAAATAATTCTGAGAAAACTAGGGAACGTTCTCTAGGGTTTCCAGTAACAGCATGCAAAATTTTAAGTCATTTACTTACTGGTAGCATAGTTAAAATAATTGTAAACTAAAGAAGTGCAGCAGTTTTTTGTGAATCTGCGACTACCGACACAGCAGCAGTAAAACTGCGATATCTTCTAGACCATAACTCAGAATTCGAAAATTCTGGATGTTATTGACAACTAGACACTTAGGGCTACATTTCATATTTAGGACTCAAGTTCAAATTTTTGTTTTATTGGGGTCGAAACAGTAAGTAAAGACAAGAATAGCAGCAAGTGTGAATTTCTTTTATATACAAGTTGCATTATAAATGACTATTATGAGTCTAGATTAGCGTGTGATACAAATACGGATGCATTGGGGATCAATTCAGCAAGTCACATGTATTTCTCAACTCAAAGGAATGTAAGATCAACACAATACATCACACGACAAACGTCTACAAGTCAAGGGGTTCATGTTCAAGTAATTAGGAGATAAAAAAGGTCCAACTAGTTTTGTAAATATATAAACGTAGGGGTTGTGACTCTTAAGATTATGGAGTCGATGATGAATAATTTAAGATCAACAAATGATGAGACAAAGAGTCACAACTACGATCTATTTGCAATATTTTCAATTAAACGCTTTTACTAGAACAATAATTTGTACAAGAAGAATACTTGTCTTAATTGGATGAGGGCGTAGATCGACGATCGAGATCGGATCGATGCGGGTCTTGATGAGATGATCAAGATCAAGACTGTAACTCCTATTTTCCCATATTTGTATTTTTATACTGTATTTTGCCCCATTGTACTCTTTCATCTATTTGAGATCCTGTGTTATGTTTCAGATTGAATAAAACCATTAATTTGTTTTCGACTCAATTTTTGGTCCTTTCATCTAATTCAATTGTGTGTGCTCTTTGTGTCGTTCTTCATGAAGAATGAGCTATTCTATGTCAATCATCTCTTTATTCCCCATTTTAATACAATTTGACCAATTCTCCAGTTGGATCCTATTCAATTCGGGTACCCAAATACCCTATAACCCAAAACCCATACTATATAAACCCTAAACCTAACCCTAACCCTCATTACTCTGTAAACCCAAATCAAACCCCCGCCGCTCTTTCCTCTTCTTCCTCCGTTTCCTTCTCAAAACTTCTGCTTCCTTCTCCTTCGATTGGAGACCCATTCCCCAGCACCCCCCCATCTCCGATCACCCTCTCATCCTCCGTCGCACCACCACAGCACCCAACCACCATCATCCCATCGTCCATCACCACTCCACCATCGAACCCAACCTCCGAAACCCATTGACTCCTTTACCATCGCCATTACCCCACTCAACTCTCCACCTCGACGCCATTATCCAAACCCCATCGTCGACACCATCATCTCCTCCCCCTCGACCTCCTCTCCGACCTCCGTTCGCACCGCTAGCACCCCGAACCAACCCCTCGCCCTCATCCTCTGTTTCGAACCATGAATAGAGCCGCGCGCGATGAGCTCCTCCTCGACGTTGCGCCGCCCATAACCGTCGTCGCCTCCCTAAGTCGAGTCTCTCTCGATGTTGCTGCCGTTGGTCGCCACAGTCGCTGCCGCTCCCTCCCTCTCCCTCGCTCTCTGCCGATCGAAAGAAGGAAGAAGAGACAGTAGTTGGGCGGGATCGAACCTCAGCTCTTGGATCGCTTCAAGATACGTACAACTCAGCCGATCCGATCGCTGTCCCGTGTTGTGCCCACAGCAGATCCCCGCTTGCTATCCGCTGTTCTGGCCCGATCCGCTGGGTGGAGATCACCCATTGGCTAGATCTGTTGTCCCGTGTTTTGCCGTGCCAGATCCCGAATGCTGTTTGTTGTTCTGGGACGATCCGGTGTGGGGGGAAATTCGATCTACTGTTAGATTTTCGCACGTGCTTCACACGTGCTTTTGGGAGACTTCACCCGGGAATTTTTCAATCCCATTTCTTCAACAATCGGATCTAATCTTCGTCAATCAGGGCAAGTAATCCTCTTGTACACATTTTTGTTCTAGTACAAGCATTCCTTGAAAATACTACAAATAGTTAGAAATTGTGACTCCTTCTTGACTGTCGTTGTTGATCAAATATTAAACCTACTCAATTTCATAATCTGAAGAGTCACAATAAATTCATTGTATGATATTACAACTACTTGGACCCATTTTATCCCCTGAACACATGAACACATGAGATTAAGAAGCCCTAGATTGTAGACATATGTTATATCTTATATTGATGATCTTGCAACCATTTGGCTTCAAAAATAATTATTACTTGCTGTTTTGACAACCATTATCCTGTATTTACATCACACATTAACCTAGACGCCTAATAACAAAATTTCATGTAACCTATACTAGTAAAATATTCCCACATGTTGCTGTCCTGATTTTTTTTTTTGCTGTTTTGACCCCTTTAACATCAGAATCTGAACCCGAGCCCTGAATAGAAAAGGTATCTCTAGATGTCTAGATGTCGATAGTCTCCGAAATTTTTGAATTCGGAGTTATGGTCTAGGAGTTATTGCATTTACTGCATCTGTGTCAGTAGACGCAGATTCGTAAAACTGCTGCACACCTCTACTTTGCAAATTAATTTAGCTATGTTAACAGCAAGCATTTGACTTGAAATTTTATATACGGTTGCTGGACACTCTATAGGACATCCCCAATTTTCTTAAAATTAATTATCAATATTTTAACCCTGTATCACATGTTTAAACTTAGAATTATAATTTCTGCATGAACACATTAACTATGTAGTTCGCTGTTTTGACACATGTTCCCACCACTTTCTCGTACCTTGTTTCACACACTTGCATGCTTGCTTGAAAAGAATTAACAAATGTAATAAGCCAGGGTTTAAGGGAAAGACTATAGTAGTGGACAATATGGGTAAGTGTACTCAGAAGGGGGCCCGTGTTTCCCCAATACTTGGTTCATGAACTTGTTGTATCTTGATCGATTCATGGAGTCAGTTATTGGCTCATGAACTTGTTTGATTCATGAACCCATTGTGCGGTTCTTGAACTTGTTAGTGGATTCGCGAACTTGCTTCGTGAACTTGTTATTTATTTTCCGATTCATGAACCATGACATGCTTGATACTTGACACCTGAGTACGCCGCCCTATAGACTCCATTACTAGGTCTAAATGTAACTGATTTGACTGTAGCAACTATGTAGTAAAAGTATGGATGCATGAAGTGCTACACAGATAGTAATAACTACAAGACTTGAACAAAAAATTTGAACATGACACTTGTTACTTGATACTTGATGATACGATACATGAAACATGATACATGAAACTTGAAACATGAAACTTGAACTTGATACTTGTTACCTGATACTTGACAACTTATTACTTAAGATCTGACACTTGAAATAAAATTTTGACACTAGACTTTGCACTTGTTACATGACACTAGACTTGAGACTTGTCACTTGATGTTAGATACCCCTACAGGTTCACTTGTCGTGTGTTTTACCATTAGTAATTGTTATCCAGCCTAGTTACTAAGATGTCCCTCTTGCTAACTAGTCCTTAGTTTTCCACTACTTGTTATATCTCTGTTACATTCTTGATTCCAATTCTTGTTTCCCCATTACTTGTACTCGTTTTACTATTTGTGGCCCTAGCTTGCACTAAGGGCATTTTCTCCTATTTTTCCCTGTTTTTTCTTTTTATATTTATTAAGCAGACTTTGGAGACGAGTTACCTGGTGGGATTGGTGAGCAGAAATTTTAGCTTTCAAGTGGAGGCAAGACTTGTTTAGATTAATTGTTTTTCTTGAATTATTTATTCTTTTTATTTAAGAACTTGTAACGGGCTGATGTTCCCGAGTTTTAACTTGATCCAGACTTGAAACTATTTGGACGCTATTATTTTGTTTTCAATTGTTTCTGTTGCTAATAAATTATTCATGCATGCTTGGTTATATATATATCTCTCTTGTTATATTTTTGTTGTGATGCTGAGTCGATCCTACAGCTTAAGAATGATGTTAAGATCATTCGCTGGGCTTCGTCACGTACTCGTATTCCGTATTTTGGGTAGCGGGGCGTGACAAGGTTTTTAGACGATCAACGGCTGAGAAGCGATCTGATGGTGATGATCAGATCAGGATCTGATCTGAAGGAGATCGTATGGCCCAGATTGATTTCATCAATCTCCCCTTTTTCCCTCCTTCTTCTCAGCGACAGACAGGGAGAGAGAGAGAGTTGCAGCGGCAGCAGGCAGCGGCCGGCGGCGTGACTGCGACACCTACGGAGAGGCAACGACGACTGCGATGATGATGGCGACGCTGCGGTCGGGAAGCGACGGTGGCGGCAATGGGGAACAACGAGGTGCTCTATTTTTTGGTTCGAAAGTAGGGAAGCGAAGAACGGCGGGAGTTCGGGGCTTCTGGCTTGGACGAGGCGACGGAGAGGAAGAGGCGATGGGGTAGTAGGTGACTGGAAATGAGTTTGCGAAGTAATGGGGGTGATGGCAGGTGCTAATGGGTTCGGGAGTGAGGTGAGGCGAGGGAGACGATGACGATGGTGGATGGGTCTCGGTGTCGAGGATGAAGGAGACGATGGGTGAGACGGGGAAGATGGTGGAGGAACAGCGGGGACGAGCAGAGGTCGAGATGGGGGAGATGAGGTGCGGAAATAGGGTGGCGAGTGGTGATGGGTAATGGCGAAGTGGTGGGGTTCACGGTGATGAGGATGAGAAAGACGATAGGGGTGGTTCTGAGGTGGTTGTGGGGATGACGAAGGCGTTGGTGGACGGAGGTCGAAGGCGAAGGTGATGGGGATTGGGTGGAGTTGAAGCGGCAGGGAGACGAAGGTCGAAAGGGAGATGGAGATGACGAGAGGTAGGGGAAGAGGTTGGCAGCTGTTGATTTAGGGTTGAACAGTATTAGGTTTTAGGGTTAGGGTTAATCTAGGTTTAGGTTTAAATAGTAGGGTTTTGGTTATTGGGTTATAGGATAGCAGGTTTGAGTGGGATCCAACAAGAGATTGACCCAAAATTCATTATAATTAGGGAAAATGAAATAGATGAGGTGAAACAGTCCATTCTTCATGAAGAATGACAAATCAGAGCAGATACGAACAATGAAATTGAAATAAATATTAGCACAAAAATTGAGTTAAAACAAATGAAATGATTTTATTCGAACTGGAACAAAATACAGATCTCAAATTGATGGATGGAGTACAAGCAATGAAAATACAGTAGAAAATACAGATGGAGGGAAATAGGAGTTACACTTTGTTGGCCTCGCGGTTACCTTTCCAAAGGAATTGTTGCCTAGATTTGTCGATTCTTTCAATAGCCCAGTTTGGAATCTCATAAATAGACATGAGGTACGTGGGTAGGCTACTTAGAACTGAATTGATCAAAGTAATTCTCCCACCAAGCGATAGAAACCTACCTTTCCATTCGGCCAACTTTTTTTTCAATCTTTTCCACCAAAGGAACCTAGTCTTCCTTAACCAATTTTCCGGGTCTGATGGGGGTCCATAAATACTTGATTCCCCTATCTCACAATCAAGCATCGCTGAGGTAGACTCAATGGGGTTTGAGTTGTTATTGCTGGGTGCAGTTACGCAACTCTTGTTCAGATTAACCGCCAATCCCGACCAATATTCGTAGCATCTGAGTAGGATCCTTATAGACATGATTTCTTCCACCTCGGCCATCCCAAACAAAATAGAATCATCAGCATATTGTAGGATTGACAGCAGAGCAGAAATACCTTTCACTCTAACCCCCTTGGTTAGCCCTGCGTCTATTCCTTGCTTGTTCATTTTTGCCAATCCATCTGCTATAATTGAAAAAATAAGCGGCGACAACGGGTCTCCCTGTCTTAGTCCTCTCTTGCATTTGATTTCCCTACCTTTGGACCCATTAAATAGGACGAAAGATTTCCTATTTCTTACACACATCTTTACCCACAACCTCCATTTTTCTCCAAAGCCTTTAAGCTTAAGGGCCTCATCCACACAGTCACACTCCACCGTATCATAGGCCTTTTGGAAATCTAGTTTCAGAAAAAAAAAAACCATCTATTTTGTCTTTGTGGCCTCTGAAGACCATTTCATGAGCTGACGCGATACTATCTAGTATATCTCTCCCCTTTACAAAACCGCTTTGGGACTCATCAACAATATCGTTTAAGTGTGGTGCTAGCCTATTCGCCAACACTTTCGTGATAATTTTGAAAGAGCCGTTAAGTAGGCTGATGGGTCTGAGGTCCTTAACTCTTAGCACCTCAGCTTTCTTCGGGATGAGGATTACATTCGCATAGTTTAGTCTCTCAATTTGTGACTCCCCCTGAAATAGCCCATGAAAAATGTCCATTAGGTCTTTCCTAATGATATACCAGTATCTTGTGTAGAACATAATTGAGAACCCATCCGGCCCTGGCGCCTTTTCTTGACCCAAAAGTTTGATAGCCTTTAGAATCTCCTCCTCCGAGAATGACTCCTCCAAGTCATCGCTCCCCTCAATGGCCGAATCACTCCACATGTCTGTACTCAGTTGACATCTGTGAGTTTTCTTCTTTCCCAATAGATCTCTAAACGATCTGTCAATATGGTTTCTAATTTTTGTTTCGTCCTCTCTCCATACTTCGTCCACAAATAATCCTCCAATATGGTTGTGCCGCCTTCTACCATTAGCCACCTTATGGAAGAAGGTCTTATTCTCATCTCCTTCCTTGAGCCATTATATCCTCGATCTTTGTCTCCAGTAGCATTCTTCCATTTCCCCAATTTTATGAAGCTCAGCTCTTCAGTGGACCAATTCCGCGAATTCCGCCAACTATTTGTTGATGAGTCCCAAAATGTTTGTTGTAAGATACTATTTTTATGGTTATCAATGAAATACTGTTAACGTTATTTTAAAGTGAAGAGAATCTGAAATACGTAGAAATTGTTTTTTTTTGAGAAATAGGAAACTTGAATGAAGTGCAATAACTTCTCTTATATGGAATAGTGCTGCTGCAAAAGAGCTATAGATTGCAGCCTATGAAGATTGAAACGATTTATTGGATAATCCCATAAATGCTTATTGCCAGTACTGCTTGCAGGGAGCACATTGGCAGAAACTAGAAGCCTGAGAAGCACCTTGTATTTGGTAACATATTGAGTTACTGCTCTGTTGTTGACTGAAACTAATTTAACAGTTTTCTTTCTTTCTTTCTTTTGGTTTGATTTTAGCCAGATTGAGTTACTGCTCTGTTGTTGACTGAAACTGATCATTAATTTTTTTTTGTAATGCAGGTGATGAAGAGAAGAAGTAATCAAAACATGAAGGCATGGGCATTGTTGATATGAGGCGCAACATTTTGTTCACTAATTTCCAATCTTTTAATGTGAGTTATTGCTAACCAAACATGTAGACATGGGCAATAGCATGATATAACATGCTTCCTATATATGGGCCTATATATTTCAATGCAATAAACAAACATTCTAAATATGATCTCCTATCTTATCATCATCTCCTGCAAAAATTATATATTCAGTATTCACGAGGAAGTGAAGCATAGACACATGAATCTGACACATAAAATCAGTTATAATATGTTACATGAATATCCAATTCGCTAGGGTTGCTAGGTATCACTTGCTTTGTAGACGAGTGGCTGTAAGAGACCATAGGTGTAACATGCCATCGTTCATTTTATCTGGCATTATAATATTGGAGATAATGACATCAAATTACAATGCTAAATGCATAGTTTGAAGAGAAACCTATCTATGGATGAATGAATGAATGATTGTATAAATACGGAGGGTGACCACTCATCATCACCCATGTGAAGGATGTGTACGATTACATGTACTATGAAGAGAGTAATGAAACACCACATACTATAACTGCACCATTTCTTTCTCCTCCTTTTATTGTCTTTCTTTCTTCTCTTTGTATTTTAGTACAAGATATACACCAAAAGGTGATATATCATCATCATCATAATGAATCAAAGGACATGCATGTAATGTATAGATGTTAAATTTGCAGCAGAAAATCAACAAACTCCATCCCTTTAATACATAGTATCATAATTTCTGATACAATGATACATCACATTTTCATCTTTTGATAGAGTAGTGTAGGCCATTTCCTGTAACTGTCATGGTGTGGTATGTAGAAACATTGAAAACAAGCACACATAGAGATCTCAACTTCTCTCTCTCTCTCTCTCTCTCCTCTTGGGATTGAGGTACTTTCTCAAGTGTCATTTCTCTTAGTCTTTGCAAGTATGACCTTGGTCTGCACTGGTTGAGTAACAAATAGGAGTTAATATATACACCACACTGGACTAGCTGTTTTAACCCTTTTTTTTTCTTTCTAAATTTCTCCTATATAGTTATATTACATATACTTCAAATTTCACTATCAAAATGAGGATAATTTTCACAATGTGACCAATTTTAACAAAAAATTATAGTTATTCTTAACCAAAGTATTTTTTAAAGACATGTAGACTGTTCTAATGAATGTATTGTTTCTTCCAGTTTGGCTAAATACTATTTGAAGTTCATATCTGCGTATAAGTCAGTACTGAATTAGCCATAAACATTGGATTATGTGGTCGATTGTTTGATAGGTTATTGCTATTCTAGTCATTATAAGGTCATCTTCAGTATCATATGACACTTCTTTTCCAGTTGAATTAAAATGCCAAAGATTTACTGCACATCAGTTAAACTATCATAATAGGCTGCATGTTAATTTTAATAATTGAACTAATTATCGACCAAAATGTAAAGATAAGTTACGGATGAATATTTACAAATTTTAATTGTTGAATGGTAGAGGATAATATAGTTAGAGAGCTGAGATTAAAATCGGAGTATTTGTCCTAATGAGACATTTTTCACTTGAATCCTTATCAGTTTTTCCTTTATTTTTGGGTATTTGGAAGTGTGTACAAGTCCACATATATTTGTTCTCTCTCAGAGCATCCACTATGCATCCACTATCGTTACATCTAAAATATGCATATTTTGAAAATAGCAAATGGAAATGGAGGGATAGCGCTGTAATTGTAGGTGCTAAATTTGCCCCCAAAAAATGAATAAACAAATCAGACGGATGAAGCAACAGGCTTTTTTTATATAAAAAAAAATATAACGTTTTTGTAAATATCTAATGACATTTTTGTAATATCCGGAAGATTTTTTTAGAAACAAGTTCTTGGACGAAACAAGTTCTTCCATCCAAGTTATTTTTTTAATGGCATTTTCGTAATTAAGTAAATAGTTTTTGAAACTTTTTGGGGAAAAATTCTAAATACGTTGGTGACTATGTTTTTTAAAAAAAGACGGAGGATTATCCTCCGTCTTCTATATTTAGTAACCGCTAAAGCCGATTGCTAAATTTAGTAATCCACTGTTCATTTTGTTTGAATTTATAGCAAACGATAGTGAAGTATTTTTGGCCAAAAAATGCATATTTTGTATTTTTAGCAAACCATGGTGGATGCTTTCGTGTGCCACTCACGTGCTAGTCAGTTAAAGGATGTAACTTTGATGCTGATTGTTGAAAGGGTTTTTAACATGTATGTCCCTAACAAATATGTGAATATCACTTATACTCCTCACAAATGTGTATTTCCATATCTACCCCTAACATTATGTGTCCAACCTCTTAGTTACCCCTTAAATTAAAACTACATTAAAAACATAAAAATGTATAAAATATACAAATCTATTTAATAGATTTTATATAAAATGACTAAAATACCCTTCCTCCACTAATCAATCTTCTTCATCTTATTTTTTTTATAAACTCAACTGACTATAAAACCAACTGAAATACATCAACAATTCTCAATTTTTATTCAGTTTTCTTAATAAATGGTCAAAATTATAGTATATCTTTGTAATTTCATCTTCTTTATCATGTTTTCTAGCCAAATTCGCCAATAATCTTATAAATTTTAAATACACGTAGTTTGAAGCAACTTTTAGGGGTAAATAAGAAATGAGATCATATTGTTAGGGGCATATATGATAATACACATTTTTGAAGGGTATATATGATATTAGCATATTTGTTAGGGGTATACCTATTAAAAACCCTTGTTGAAAAGTGTTAACCTTCCAGTTAAAAACTTAACCACTTTTTAAAAATATTGACCAAAATGAACCACTTCTAAAAATATGTATCCAACTGACTCAGTTTTGGACAGGTCAGCATAAAATGCTATTGGCAATAACTAGGGCTGCAAACGAATCGAGCTATTCGCGAGCTATTCGGCTCGAACTCGGTCAAAGCTCGGTCAAAGCTCGTCTCGAACCGAGCTCGAGCTCAAAACCGAGTAATAGTCTTGGTGTTATTAAATATCACCCCTGCCAACACCCCCCCCCCCTCCCCCCCCCGCAACCCTCCTTCCCTTCACCTCAACGACCAGCGACCCCTGCCTCTCCTTTCCCTCCCTCTCCCTTCGCCGACCTTCTCGTTGCCTGCCAGCACACCAGCCGACCACCCCGTCGCCTTCATCCCGATCCCCATCGCTCCACCTTCCTCTGATCGACGTCCACCTAAGTTCGCCTGCCACCCTCGCCATTGTCCTCGCCGACCACCACCCAAAGTCGACTGCAGCCCCTCGTCGCTGCCAACATCGTTGTCCGCAACCACCGCTCGACAACCCCGACTGTTGCTGTCGATCTCCTCCCTCTACACGCACAACAAGGAGGGGATCAAGTCGGATCTGACTCTTTTCGATTTGATAGCTTTGGTGTTTGATTTTTGGGACAAGGTATTGGATCTTTGTGTGGAAATCAGAACACATAGCGACACGTTCTTCGACTCAGTAACTTCTTTCCACTTCTCAAATATTTATGATACTTGTTTATCATCTCTATAATATTATGTAATTTATCTATCGTCCACAAATATTGAGAGTGTGTGTTTCTACTTGCCAATTAGTGTACGACTCGTTATTAAATATCTTACTTGCTAATTACACTTAGGTATATTTGTTGATTGTTAGTCTCGGATCTTTAATTAGACTTGTTAAACTAGTTCATATCTTGAAAATTCATCAAACCAATTAATAGTTATAATTTCTAACTTAATTTGCATTACATATTGGTAAACTTAATCTTTTAACATTCTTAAATTTTATATGGATTAAGTTTGCATCAAATATATACTGTTATTGTCAATAGCGTTTTATACTGACGTGCCCAAAACCGGATCAGTTGGGTCAATATTTTCCAAAAGTGGGTGCGGAAAATATTTCTAATTTTCGAAGTCCACCTAGAATTAACCCTGCCATCACTTTCCCCACACCTCATGTGACATGATTCAGACACTCATTCTAGAGAGATGGAAACAAGGAGGAGGAGAGAGAGAGAGAGGGAGAGAGAACGCAAGTGTTTATTACATCTCTCACTTGCGTTCTCTCTCCTCTCTCTCTCACTCTCTCGTAAATTGATTGATGAATTCTAATTTGTTCCTCCCTTTGAAAAATTGAGTCCATACTAAGTTTTCCCTCTACAATCTGTCAAACACAGAGGTGACATGGTCATGCAACCATGACCGTATTCACCCATGACATCCTCCTTCTCATCATAAGTCTCCTCCACATACTCCTCCTTTCGTCTTCCCTCCAAAACTTCGCCGACTCTGCCCCTCAGGTACTTTATCGAACTACTAGATTTATTTCCATGTGCAATATATATCTGATATTTCTTCTTCCTGTTCGTAGGATTTCAGGTATAAAGTACATGGTACTTTTTTATTTCACATCTTATTTGCTTGTGTTGCACTGTAGGAGTTGCGTTTCATCAATATATTTTAGTTAAAAATTCTCACTATATAACATGAAAGTTCATACTATATGAATTATGCTTACTAGTCAGAAAATTGTTTTAAAAAATTAAGATGAGAAGAATGCACATGAAGATTTTTTGTAGCAGCATTTTAATTTATATATAATTTACATATGTTATAATTTATTAGTTCATATAATATAATTCACCTCACCTAGGTCTATTTTCTTTTGAATATATATATATTTTTAACAGGGGATGTTAATAGAGCAGCACAAGATCAGATTGGGTTCAACTCCGCCGAGCTGCCACAACCACTGCAACGAGTGCAACCCATGCAAACCAGTCCAAGTGCCAACCCTTCCAACCGTGCCAGCCCGTATGGGCCGGCCCATGCACTTACCGGTGGACCGCCCTACTTTCAACCAGTACTCCAACTACAAGCCCCTCGGGTGGAAATGCCGGTGTGGTGACCGCCTCTTCGACCCTTAAACACCCACCGGATCCCTTTTTATTTTATTTTATTTTATTTTATCTTTTTTTTTTTCTTGTTCAAATTTGTAGTTTTTCTTTTTTGGGGGAAGTTTTGTTGTGGAGTTTTTGGAGAGAGACATACTGTTAATGCCATTGTGTTAATGAATGATAGTTTGTTGAGATAATTTTACTAGATTTATTTTCACTTCCTTTTTTTCATTTGGTTCATAAAACAGTGGGATACTCCTTTTCATGAAAATAAACATATGTGATATTAATGTGTTTTTTTTTTTTTTTATTAAAAGATGACTTCATTAAAAAATACTTAACGAAACAGATATCGCTAATACATAAAAAGCCTGCAGGCGAACAACACCAAAGGACTTTTAGCTAGAACAATACAACCGTAACGGCAAGAAAATACATCCAAATAAGAGCATCTATAACAAAAGACCATAAGCTGAGTGTCCCAATCCCATGCAGTGTACATTCCCCCCGCAATCGGACTACTCATCCTCCTCTCCTACTCGCTTCTTCTTCCGTGCTCTGATAAGCTCTGTCCAATCATAACAACATAAGTGAATTTTTTGCAACAACGAGGAAAGTGTATGACGAACGCTATTGAAACAGAAATCATTACGATCTAGCCATAGGTTCCACAGTACCGACGTCACTAAAAGAGCCCAATCTAATTTGACCTCTTTTTTAATCGTGTTAGATCTAATATCCCCCCAGACCTCAGCACTCGATCCAGGACAGTGTAAAACTCCAAACGTTGTACCCACTTCCCCCCAAACCCACCTAGCTCTATGACAGTTGAATAAAATGTGGTTCGTATCTTCTTCCTCGGTCATACACGTACTACATATGGTGTTGTCCACGATTCTCCGCTTCCTCAAATTAACTTTGGAGAGAATTGCATCGTTCTCCACCAACCATAAAAAAACTTTAACTCTGGAAGGAACACTGATACCCCAAATAACATCCGTGATCTCGTTTCTAATACCACCATCGTTCAGTCTTTTGTATAAAGAGGCCACCGAGAACTTACAGTTTGCCTCCAACGTCCACCCTCTCTCGTCTTCTGACTGCTGTGTATAATCGGCTTCTATACGGATGTAATCATTAACCAGTTCTAACTGAGCGATCGCTACCTGATCAATTGTGTCTTTGACCTCCAATCTCAATTTATTGTTCCTCCAGACGTCGTGCACCAGAGTGTCTTGGTTCAAAATTGCGTCTGCCACTGCGGGAAAAAGACCCATAAGCGTGTTATTGCCACACCACTTGTCTTTCCAAAATCTTGTGCTCCTGCCATCTTTCACCCTACATTTAGTGTTGTTGTGAAATATCTCGCCCGTCTTGTATACCCCTTTCCAAAAGAACGATTTCCTACTAGAGATTGCTTTACCCCCAAATCTGAATTTCTTCCTTGTCCTGTAGTTAGTCAGGGACTTACACCACCAATTATTGCGTCTTACAGCCAGCTTCCACCACCACTTACTAAGAAGGACCTTATTCATATCTCGGAGATTAATGATTCACAAACCTCCGAACTCCCTCCTTTTGCAGATCCTCCCCCAACTAACCAGGTGGATTCCTTTCCCCCCCTCGTTTGCTCCCTTCCAAAGAAATCTCCTTCTAAGCTTGTCTATCTTGTGAATTACCCAAGTCGGTAATTCGTAAATAGACATAAGATAAATAGGGATGCTGCTGATTACAGAATTAAGCAAAGTGATCTTGCCCCCCAACGTAAGCAAACTCCCTATCCACCCTGCTAACCTTTTCTCAATCCTGTCGATTAACGCTTGCCAGTCCTTCTTAGTGAGTTTCCCCGGCCTGATGGAGATCCCTAAATATGTTAGCGGGAACTCTCCTCCATTGCATCCTAACATAAGTTGGATCGAGGAAAGCGGAACAGAACATCGGTCACTCAGCTGTATGACACAGCTCTTTGCGAAGTTGACCTTCATTCCGGACCAAGCCTCAAAACACTTCAAGACCGAACCCATAGAAATGATATCCTCCTTAGATGCCGACCCAAACAATAACGTATCATCAGCGTATTGCAGAATAGATATTTGCTCTGAAAAGCCCTTGATATTAATGCCGAATTTGGCCCCCTCCTTATTCCCGTTAGCTATCATCTCCGACAACCCATCTGCTACAATTGCAAATAACAACGACGACAGGGGATCCCCTTGTCGAAGCCTTCCCTTGCATCTGATCTCTTTGCCTTGCGATCCGTTGACGATAAGGAATGATTTACCTCCTCTAATGCAAAGGAAAATCCACTTCCTCCACCTTTTCCCAAATCCTTTAAGAAGCAGTGCTTCATCCACCGAGTTCCATTCAACCGAATCGTATGCCTTTTGAAAGTCCACTTTAAAGAGAAAGTCGTCCACTTTGTCTCTGCATCCTCTAAAGACAATTTCATATGCTGATGCGACGCTATCCATGATGTCCCTTCCTTTAATAAAGCCACTCTGGGATTCTCCAATAATATCGTTTAAAAAATGTCCCAATCTATTAGCCAAAACTTTGGTTATGATCTTGAAGGATCCGTTGAGTAGGCTAATCAGTCTGAAGTCTCCTACCTCTTTAATCTCAGGCTTCTTGGGAATTAGAACAATATTCGCATAGTTTAGTCTATCTAAGTCAATGTCACCCTTGTGAAAATCTCGGACAATGCGCATGAAGTCTCCTTTTATGATATGCCAATAGAACTTGTAGAAGAATATCGGGAATCCGTCCGGCCCAGGCGCCTTATCCATCCCCAGATTGTTGATAGCGGCAAGAACCTCCTCTTCGGTGAAGATGCTTTCAATACTATCAGATCCATTAATTCTTGATTCCCTCCATATATTCTGATTCAACGAAAACCTGTGCTCTCTTCTTTTACCCACCAGCTCCCTGAAGTTCTCATTGATGTGTTGCTTAATTCTATCCTCATCCTCGCACCAAACTCCTTCCACCATCAGCCCAGAAATGTGATTTTTACGCCTCCTTCCGTTGGCCATCTTATGAAAAAATTTAGTATTTGCATCACCCTCCTTCAACCACTGGATTCTGGATCGTTGTTTCCAATAAAGTTCCTCCATCTTCCCAATATGGAGAATGTCTTGTTTATTCCTATATAGCTCGTCTAGTTCTGTCTGTATTAAATCTCTCTCCTCCTCTATGAGTTCTAATTGCTCTATCCTCTCTCCTAACTCGTCTTTGACTCTTTGATTCTGTCCGAATTCTGCCCTGGCCCACTGTTTCAATTTAGTTCTAAGCCTCCTGATCTTTTGAATCTAACATCCCACTGCTGAGTCCGCCCTGGTCGGAGCATTCCGGCTCTCCTCAATAATTCCCTTTGATTCTTCACACAACGTCCAAGACTTCTCAAACCGAAACTGATGTGTGTTCCTTCTTTCTCCAACCCCGCAGTCCAGGGCTAACGGAGTGTGATCAGATGTGAATCTGATCAATGCTTTGGCCTTAGCTAGTAGGAAGTGATCTTCCTATTCCGAGGATACTAGGATTCTATCTAATTTCACCAGAATTGGAACCGCTTGTAAATTCGACCAGGTGAACTTCCTATTCATCGGATTGATTTCCGCTAACTCTAAATCATCGATTAAATTGTTGAATTCCTCCCTTTCCCTCCTAGGCGCTCCTCTACCAAGATGTTCGAATTGAAATCTTGTAATGTTGAAATCACCACCCACCGCCCATGGCCCCCTGCATCTTCCCCTAATGCTCCTAAGCTCGTCCCAAAACAAATCCCTTTGAGCAGGCTCGTAAGGACCGTAAACTGTAGTAACCATATGAATCCAACTATCAGCTCGTCTTCTGATAATTATCGTGATCGAGTAAACCCCCGGCACTTCATCTATAATCTCGAACACCCTCAGATCAACCCCAATAGCTATACCCCCGAAAACCCTCTAGATGGTTTAAACCTCCAGTCAAATGATCCTATTCCTCTCATGCTTTGAAAATCTACAATAATAGGACATTCAACCCTAGTTTCCTGAAACGCACAAATGGTCGGCCTATACCTAATTATAGTATCACTAATCAACCTCTTTTTTGATTTCTGTCTCATCCCCCTCACATTCCAGAAAATGTATAACATGATAAACTAAAGACTCTAACCCCTAGACTCTAAATCCCAGTACCCCTCTTTATTCGATCTTACGAGAACTCTCCCCTCTAATAATATTAACGTGGAACAATTGTTCCTCTCTGTTGGACCCCATGGCTAGATCGTACAGACTAGCAAAATATATAAGAGACTCATCATTTAACAGATCCAAAACTGAAATATGACCCGAAGATATACCTTGACATGCAGAAGTTGGCTCTCTAGTCTTTGCTGCTGCTTTAATTAGGTCTTCTTCACTTGGACCGGCCGATCCCCATTTATCCAACTGCCTTTTGCTCTTTTGCTTATAATCCACGTTATATTTGATGACCTTGTCCCCTACGTTTTCTCCTACCCCGCCTCCTGCAAGCTCTCTAACTTGCCTTGCCCATTTTTCGTGCTCCGAGTCGTAAGCGCTTCCGCTGCTATGAAGTCCTTCCAATGCCCCTATCATACCGTTGATTTGATCTGAGTCAAATGCATTGTGACTCTACTCCATGGACAACTCCGAGTCATTCTGAACAATAACGTTGCCCTCAACGATGTCTTCTCTAATCTCCATCTGTCTGTTTGAGTTTTCCCCAATTTCTACTTCCTCATGTACATGCTGCAATGTCTCAAATGCTGGCTGCAAACTTTCGATCATAGGATGGGCCTGTATCACGTTTTCAGCATTCAGTGGACCACGAGACCCATCTATATTAATTAATTGAATATGCCTCTGATCCTCTTCGAGCGGCGGCCCAACAGCACGTACCCGGCCCACATCCTCACCCCCTGTTCTTCTTCCCTTCGAAAGTTGGCACCAAAACCGCCCCTTCTCACAATAGCTTCTATAGCCTGCTGGATCGAAAGCTGCAAATCGTCCTTTGACAGGAGCGCCATTTCTGGGACCATCTTCGAAGTATGCTCGTTCTCGATACCCACGTTCGAAGCCCCTTTCAGAATTCCTGGCAATCGTACACCCATTCCATCGCTCGCCGTCCCATCTTCCTGGTGTCCCTTCCCATCGCGCCGTTGAGGTACAGTCTGCCCCGTCGCCGTCTCCCTAATTTCCGTTGGCTTAACCAAAGTTTTGAATTTGGAATTTAGGTTAGAGTCGTACTGATCTACAATCTTGATCTTCTCCTGATGCTTCAGAGTAGATGAACGGTCAAGATCTCAAGCTGCTGGATCGGATGGACCACCGTCATCGTCTACCTTCCGCCTTCGCTCATCACCCCCATTCTTTCTATCATCTGAAAACTCCTCTTCCTCCCTCATCGAGATTTTCCCAAAGGACACATTCTTCTTCTTCTCGACGATGAGTTTCACCTCATAAAACTCCCCTTCGAACTCCACTTGAACCATCGATGGAATATCAGAGAAATTCTCGCAGCCCACCCTAATTCGTGCAAATTCCCTCCTCTCTTGAGTGATCGTCGCTTTATCTACCTCCTGCAGAAATCCAAATGTGCGAACGAGATTCTGAAATCCCGAGCGTAACCAGCAATGAAAGGGGAAGTTGAACAGACGAATCCAAATCGACGGCAGCTCGTTCGCATTCATAGCTCCGAACTTGCGTGACCATTGTGAGAATGTAACATAGAATTCGTCTGAGCCCATACCTCTTTTGTCAAGCACTTCGTTCATCCTCTCCTCATCGTGATAGTGCACGATGAATGTGCTGGAGTTTAGTCACTGGAGCTTCCATTGGAGTGTCGCAGACGGAGTGGTATTGGCATAAAGCAAGCTCTCGATCTCCTCAGCCAGAGGGTTGCCGCTTTGCACCTTGATTACGCAGCACAATCGAATACGGCGCTCGAACTCTATCATGAGAGGAGTTGGGGAAATCAAAGCCTTCACCTTTGCTCTTCCACCTGCGAAGCTCTCTTGAGTTTTGCTACTGTGAGAATTGATCGAAGTTTCGCCTCTTGGAGCTGTGGATGAAGGAATCCTTTTGAGACTTGGGCAATCTCGAGAAATATGGCCAGACCTATGGCAAGCGTAGCAAAACCAGTCTTTGGAGCAATTCGATAGCGTATGTCCCCATTGAGCGCACTTATGGCACTGCTGGCCTTCCCCCTCCAGCGCTGATCCACCCCTCGACTGCCTCTTAGATGCTATGATGGATTTACGAGAACGCACCAGTAACCACTCTCCATCTTCGTCTTTCTTGGTAATGGTCGGAGAGCCATTTCTAGCTGAAGCTCTTGCCGGAGATCCCTTCCTCGCCGGTCCCTTGACGACGTCGGCATAGGAAGTGTAGTTGCACTCCCGATGCTCCCTAACAGCCTCCCTATCCGGTGATCCATCTCTCTTTAACAGCCCCTTACTTCTTTCCTCTTCACCTCTATGGTGATCACTCATCTTCCCTCTATGGGAGGGATGAGGGACTCTGTGGAGGGAACGACCTCTCGATCTATTCGAGAGCTCGTAATCCCGTCGGTCTTCTTCCCTTCTCCAGTCATTCATGTCAACCGCCTCTTCCCTTCTTCTTTTCGCCTTGACTTCTGACTCTGCTAGCTCTGAGTGCCTCCTGTGAGAGTTGAAGTGCTGAGAGTTACCAGAGTAGTGAACGCCCTTCTGAGAATGAAATACTCTCTCCCCTCTCGCTCCTCTCTCGCTCTTTCCTTCTCTCGCTCTTCCACTCATGCTTTCAGCTTTCAACCAGGTGTTGTTACAAAAATGTGATATTAATGTGTTGTGTGACATAGAAATCATTGCCTATGTTTATGATAATGGTACAAAAGCAGTACAACTGCAAAAGGTCATGTAAACAATACTGTAAGTATCTATAAGTATCTGCTGTGAACGGTGTATAAGCAAGGGACTGAGAAAGAGAATGAGTTCAAATTGGCACGAGAAATTGACTTGGACGAGGTCACACGATGAGTAGGATTAGATTTCGTTGTATTTTTGTTTGTTGATTGAGTTGTATAAGTTCCAGGAACCAGCATGTTGAGATCTGAACTTCATAAGCCTTATTTTTTGTTGTATGTTTTGTTAAATTATTTTTAATGAAACGTGGAGTATTCAACCCACCATTTAACGATAAAAAAAAATATCTAGTGTGAAATTACAATTGCTGGTATCAGTTTGTAATTATAATAGTAAAGATTTCCAATTTTTATACAAGATTTGTGAAGTAATCTTTATCATCATGGGATTCCACACGAATATGCATCTATCAATCATTAATAAATCCGTTCGAGGAATGCTGCGGGAACTATTGTTTGAAGTAATTTTGTCTTTATACTAATTTTTTCATTGAAAGATCAATCTTTTATTTTTGTATTTTCACATCGAGAATTCTTAGCAGATGAAAATATATTAAAGGGGATTACGAACTTTCAGAATTACCATTTTTACTTTATGTTTATTTAAATGCTAGTTCATCAATAGTGTGCAAGAGAAACATTCGTAATTGTTGATTCATCACCGTAGACCACTTAAAATGATAACTTATTATCTAACTAGGTTTGCCCGTTAACACGTGTCTACGGCACGTATTCGGCACGGTGCATTTTGTTTGATCATATAAAATAGTTTTGGAAGTCTTGCAAATTAATTGAAGTAGTAAACATAGAGCAAAAAACATATTATATGGTTTTTTTGAATTATTTTTAAAGTTGTTAAAATTTTTAATTTTTTAGTTTTTCAATTTTTAATTTTTAATTTTTTTTCCTTAATTTTTTGAATAGAGGAGGGAAAGAGAGAGAGAGAGAACAAAAAATAATTAAATAAATATAGGAGTTGTTTTGGGTGGGGATTTGAATTTGAGTTTTGGGAGGAAACTTTTGGAGAGAAAATATGTTTTGTGAGGTTAGATCTAGGCCTTTGATTTTTAGGGAATTGAAGAAGAGCCACTTGATAGCTTTCTTTGTGTTTTATTATATAGATTATACTATATCTTAAGCTAATAGGCCACAAACACAGAAATATTTTAAATCTATATAAATATTTTTTAAAAAAAGTAAATTGTTTTATACTTCTCATCCTATCTCAATTGCCAATTTTATTTAAATCTTAAAAAAATATCATATGCTGCTCATTTTCAACATATATTAAGAGGAAGAAAAAGAACGAGATATAAATTAAACTGCACTTAACTAAATTAAAGATTCATAATAAGAGAATGACTAATCAACTATTATATATATATATATATATAGGAGAAGGTTCGGGTGAGAACCATGTCCTGGGGTGAGAACCTAAGGGCCTATCCCAGCCATTCATCTGTGTAATCTTAACGGTCAAGATTTTTTAAAATTAAACAATAAGATTAATTAATTTTTGCATTAAGATGTCAATTCCTTTAATTAAGGGATGGGAACCGCGTAATAAAAGGATTGAAAGATCACAGATTATTAGGCAACATATATTGTCTTTTTTATTTTATTTTCAGCCGAACCACAATCTTCATCAGGATGAACAACATTTATTGCTACGTAGAATGTTGCTAAATATGAAATTTTTGTTGCTACATACAATGCAGTTAGTTGCTATTCAAAAAACATTCAGTTACTATATGGAAACTGACAGCATGTACAACATAAGTTTGCAAATTGATAAACAAACAATATATATATATATATATATATATATATATATATATATATATATAATCCTGCTAAAATATGCACTAGTTGTATCTACTTACAATACAGTCAGTTGCTATATAGTGAACGAATTGGTAAATGAACGAATTGGTGATGAATCTGCAGTTGCTATTAATTTGGGATACAAAATCTTCTCGAATAGCAACTGTAATAATTATAAATAGCAACTGTAATAATTATAAATAGCAATTGAAATAATTATACAGCAATACCTGACCACTTAAACAGCAACTGTAATAATTATAAATAGCAACTGTAATAAACAGTAACTGTAAGGAAAGAAATGGTGAATGATTCTGCAGTTGCTATTAATTTGGAAAACAAAATCTTCTCCAATATTTTACGGGAATAAATTATTTCTCTCTCCAGTTTGACCAAATTTGCCTTAACCGTCGCACACAAAAAAAGGCAATTTATAATTATTCCTTTTATTACGCGGTCCCCATCCCTTAATTAAAGGGATTGACATCTTAATGCAAAAATTAATTAATCTTATTGTTTAATTTTAAAAAATCTTGACCGTTAAGATTACACAGATGAATGGCTGGGATAGGCCCTTAGGTTCTCACCCCAGGGTTGGTTCTCACCCGAACCGACCCCTATATATATATATATATATATATATATATATATATATATATATATATATATATATATATATATATGGAGCCCTTCGGTTGAGAACTAATTTTGGTGAGAACTCCGTGAGAACTCACGAAGTAGACCCCCCATGAAAAATCCAAACCGACCATCTCGTTCTACATGCCTTAGATAGCATAACATAAAAAATTCAAATAATTTGAAGTTCGTTTGTTCATCCGTCAAATGGAGTAGAACTTTCAGCCATACAATTTTGCGATGATGTAAATCATGGGAAAATGAACTTCAAATTACGTGATTTCTTTATGTTATGCTATCTAAGGTGTGTAGAACGAGATGGCCGGTTCGGATTTTTCATGGGGGATGTACACCTTGAGTTCTCACGGAGTTCTCACCGAATTAGTTCTCAACCGAAGGGCCACATATATATATATATATATATATATATATAATCAAACATTTGGCTTTAACTAAATAAATAGAAAATTATCAAAAATAAAATAAGAAGAAAAAAAAACACTATCTATAAAAATTTTAAGAGTCACCTGAATTACTTCAAATTTAGAAATGAGTTAAATTTTTATTTACATGATATATCAACAAAACAAAGAACATGAAAAAGTTGAAATATTCTTAAAGACTTAAACAACCACGAACACAGAAATACCATATTTAAAAACGTTTCCTCAGTCAACCGTAACTCTAATAAGCCAAAACGGATTGATATAGAGAGATTTAGTTGCAAGACTGAAGCTAAAAGGAATTAGTATAAAGAGACAAAAATGATGTCTTATCATTAATTAATATGTTTAAAGTTTCGTAGTTTAAAAAAAATAAATGCAATCGATAAAAATAGTTGAGCGGAAATTTCTCCCTAACCTTATGAATAGGTAGACTTATGAATAATAGATATAAAGAACGAAGAATTTTTAGTGGGTAGAGATATGATGATAAATAATAGAAAATATATATATATATATATATATATATATATATATATATATATATATGAGTAATGTGAGCCTCATATTTGTATGAGGAAATTTTCCTCATACAAAGTGATTATACTCACTTGGTAGGGCCATTATGGAAGATCCAATCCGTCCATCATATTTATCATGCTAATAGATGTAAGTTTAGAAAAAATCAAGTTGTTTGGAGGTCATTCACCCGTGCATCATGCGAGTCTAATTTGTGGTTCAATTTATATTACTGTTAAAATCGTTCATTTTTCAACCACACGATGCCTGAGTGAATGACCTCCAAACCACTTGATTTTTTCTATACATACTTCCATTAGCATGATAAACATGATGGACGGAGTGGATCATCCATAATGGCCCCACTAAGTGAGTATAATTATTTTGTATGAGGAAAATTTCCTCATACTTTATATGATGCTCACTTTTCTCATATATATGTAATGCTCACTTTTCTCATATATATATATATATATATATATATATATATATATATATAATAGCTATGATTATATTTTAAAATTAGTTTAAAAGAAGAGGGAAAGTATAAATATCGAAACACCTCCTTTAGCTTCAATAAAAGCTGTTTTCGTAAAATGAGTAACGATATTGTGAATATATATTGAGACTGTTTGTCCAAGTTTTAGAATGAAATGAGACACTTCCATGAAACTTTTCAGCTTGCTCAACATTCTTTTATTCTTGATGGGCTGGCGCATCAACCCGACCAAAGGTCGGGAGCCTTGTCACGAGGACTGGGATTAGTCTGACCCGTAGAGGAGGATGGAGACCCAGTATAATCAAAAAAAGAAAAAAAAAACATTCTTTTATTCTCTACTCGTCTATTGTGAACATCAAAATATCTAAATTGATACTGCAAGTTAGTCGAAAAAAGGTTAGGGTTTTTGCTTTCTTGGTTGATTTTATTAATAAGTAAATATAATTATTTCAATTTTAAGTCCTGCAAGTTAGGGTACTGGTTCCGATTAATATTTTAAGGGTACGTTGAATTTAGAGCATTCGAATTTACATTAACTTAGTTGGGTTATATACCTAATATATATGCATATGATTTAGAATTACAAGGCCTATGGTCGAGTCAGGCTAATTCAAAACCCTAACCCGTCCCAACTTTTAGACGGGCCAAATTAAAAAGCCTTACCCAACCCATTAATATTATAGGGTTAGGGCCAGTTCTGGGTTTTTTCAGGGCCGAGTTTAGGACCGCTAGGGCCAACCCTAACCCATTATCATTCCAAGCAAATTATCACGAGTATATTTTACAAGAAACTTACTAAATCAAACTACAATTTCCTTTATCAACCAATTAATTACTTGAAAAAATATAGGAGAATCTCGTACAAAAAGTAAAGTAAAAATCGTGCATGCATTGAGAGCTAATAACATTAGACTTGTAAGACACAATACAGTTTTTTTTTTTTAAGGAAAAGGTGGAATATGACAACCTTGTTTCATTAATCAGAAATTAACAAAATATACAGACTACAAGTAGAAAATAAAACATGAAGCAATATGACCCTTACAGACAACAGATCCCTCTAACAGTCCTGAAGGGTGGCCCGACGAACCGATAGTCATCACATATTATCGAAGAGGACAAGGATAGACCTACTCCTCAAATATTGTAATGGACCCCATCTTGGGCCCAAACACAAAGCTCGGCCCAACAAAATTGTTTGTCGTTAATTTAGCTTCGTGAACTACCTCCACGGTACGCGCACACCCTCCTGAATCTAGTCAGGCGGGATTTTATCAACCACCAAACCATGTCGTCTCATCGATGGGGGGGACCCCTTCTTCGGGCCCAGCCCCGCTGCCGTGCTGCAAAATATGAAAAATACAATCTCCCTACAGACGGGGATAGCCACCTGCCGATCCCAACCTCCTCCTCCTCCTCGTGCACCACCTCCAAAGAGATAGCCGCAACCATAGAGAGAGCCGTGAAGATGATACATTCACTTCTCTCACGTTCTTGCTCTCTCGGGCGATTTCTCACTGAACTCTCTCGGGCGATTTCTCACCAAACTACACTCTCATTCACCCCAACCAAATATGTCATACCCCGCTTCCCAAAAATACGGAATGCGAGCGCGTGACAAATTCCGACGAATGATTTTAACATCATCCATAAGCTGTAGGATCGACTCAGCATCACAACAAGAATATAACAAGATATATATACAACCAAGCATGCATGAATAATTTATTAAGCAACAGAAAACAATTGAAACAAATAATAATATCCAAGTAGTTTTCAAGTCTGGATCAAAAATAAAACTCAGGAACAAAAGCCCATTACAAGTTATAAGTAGCAAGAAATAAATAATTCAAAGGAATTAAATAAGTAATTTAAGCATGTCTTTTCTCCATTTGAAGCCTAAAATCTCTACTCACCAATTCTAGCAGGCAACACGTCTCCAATGTCTGTTTAATGATTATTAAAAAATGGGAAAAATAGAGAAAATAAGAAAAACGACCTTAGTGCAAGTTAGGGCCACAAATAGTAAAGACGGGTACAAGAAATATGGAACAAAATTTGGAATCAAGAATATAATAGGAATACAACAAGTAGTGGGGATTCAAGAAGCTAGCTAACAAGGAGGACAAGTGAACATGTAAAGGTATCCAACATCAAGTGACAAGTATCAAGTACAAGTGTCAAGTAACAAGTCTCAAGTCTAGTGTCACGTTGTCAAGTATAAGTATCAAGTTTCGTGTATCATGTCATCAAGTATCAAGTGAACATGTATCAAGTTCAAGTTTCATATATCAAGTCTTGTGATTATTACTATCTAGGTAGCACTTCATGCATCCATACTTTTACTATATGGTTGCTACAGTCAATGCAATTTCTTTTGGGCATAGTAATGGAGTTTATAGGGCAGTGTACTCAGGTATCAAGTATCAAACAAGGCATACTCATGAATCGGGTAATCATATAACTAGTCCATGTGTCAAGTCATAACAAGACAAATCATGAATCATATATATACTAGTTCATGGATCAATAATATACTAGTCTATGAATCGATTTATAATATACTAGTTCATGAATCAAATAATATACTAGTTCATGAATCGAATAATAATATACTAGTTCATGAGACATGTATCAAGTGGGAAACATGGGCCCCCTTCCGAGTACACTTACCTATATTATCTACTAATATGGTCTTTCCCTTAACCCCGGCTTATTATTTATTATTATCATCAAGCAAGAATGAAAGTGTGCGAAACAAGTCAAGTAAACATAATCATGAACATGGAACAAGTTTGAGATATTTATATAGCATATTCGAGGGTCAACACGAATCAAAATATCAAGAACAACAAAAATCTCAAATCTGGACAGCACGACGTTGCTGTACCAAAACTGCGATTTCCGTTGCTACAAGATAGCAAACGTGGAAGGTCTAGAAACTAGACTCCTGACCGGTACCAACGCATATAATTAAGGTACATAAAAGTTGTGGTAACATGTGTCAAAACAGCAAACTATACAGCTTTTGTGTTCAGCCAGAATTTGTGATTCTGAGTTTTTACATGTGAAACAGGGTTGAAACTTTATTAATTAATTCTGAGAAAATTAGGGAATATTCTCTAGGGTGTCCAGCAACAACATGCAAAATTTCAAGTCAATCACTTACTGGTAGCATAGTTAAAATAATTTGTAAACTAAAGAAGTGCAACAGTTTTTGTGAATCTGCGACTACCGACACAGTAGTAGTAAAACTGCGATATCTCCTAGACCGTAACTCAGAATTCAAAAATTCTGGATACTATCGACAACTAGACATTTAGAGCTACATTTCATATCCAAGGCTCAAGTTCATATTTTGATTTTAAAGGGGTCTAAATAGCAAGTAAAGTTCAGGACAGCAATAAGTGTGAATGTCTTTCATATATAAGTTACATGATAATTGGTTATTATGAGTCTAGATTAATGTGTGATACAAATACGGATATAGTGGTTATCAAATCAGTAAGCAACATCTATTTCTCAACTCAAGGAATGCAAGATCATCACCTACATGATACAACACACATCTACAAATCTAGGGTTTCTTAGTTTCATGTGCTCAAGTGACTAGGAGATAAATGAGTCAAACTAGTTCGTAAATATAACAATGAAAGGGTTGAGAATCTTAAGATTATGGAATCGACGATGAATAATTCAAGATCAACAAATGATGAGACAAGAAGGAGTCACAACTACAACCTATTTGCGGTATTTTCAATTAAATACTTGTACTAGGACAATAAATTGTACAAGGAGAATACTTGCCTTGATTGGGTGAGGGCTTTGATCGACGATCGAGATCGGATAGATCGGATCAGTTCGGATCTTGATGATCAAGATGAGATCGACTGTCCAGGATCACTTGATGAAGATCATGAAGATCTGACAGCCAGGAATCAATAGATCAAGATCTGATCGAATGGACGGCCCACAATCAAAGCCACGATCAAGGTGATCCAACCCAAAAGAAATGCTGGCTTGGCTCGACGACTGCATGGCTGGCCTGGCGGTGGTCAGCGCGACGGGATGACGGTGGACAGCAAGCACGACGGCGTGAGCGACGGCGGGATCGATGCTGTGGCGCACTAGCTGTCGAGGGGGCTCGAATGCTTCGACGGAGGGAGGCACAACAGGAGGAGTGCGCCGGCAGGGGCTGGTGCTGAGTCGGAGAGAGAGGGCAGCGCTGCAGTCGCTGACGGAGGGTTGTTGAAGTCGCTGAGGGGATCGTGACAGGGAGAGCGGAGGTAGGGAGTCGTGGCGAGGTCGCGACAGGGAGGACGCGCACAGCGGGATCTGCACTGGCTGTTGTTGCTGACGTCGAGGGGTGCAGCACAGGGGAGAGGCGGAGGCGTTGTAGGGGGTCGCTGGCCGCTGTGGTTGTCTACTAGCGCTCGGGAGGAGCGGATGATGTGGGACGGTGGCGCTGGGGATGGAAAGGAGGAGCACATAGATATATGTGGGAGCTCAAGGATGGGTTTAGTGTATACGATAAGGGAGACGATGGATGGGAGAAGATCGGGAGAGATGAGGAGATGAAGAAGTGGTTGTTTAGGGGATGCACAGTAATAGGGGGGTAGGGGTTGATTAGGGTTAGGGTGTGGGGGTTAGAGTATTCAATGGGTAACGGGTATAAGTATAGGTAGTTAGGTGGATATTTGGGTTATATGTAAATGGGTATGGATCTGGGGTTTATTTCAAATGGGTATTTGTGTTTATAGGGTATAACCCAATAGGAAATAATAGGATTTAAAATCCAATAAAAAAATGGGTTTGGGTTTTTAAAAAAAACTAATAGGAAAATAAATAACCAATAAAATATAGGTTTATATACAAAAATATAATTTGCACAACAATATGGAAATTATTTGAAATAACTACAAATACAATTATCAATAGAACTAAATTTTTAAATCAAAAATCAATATAATAATATCAATAACAACCAATAAAAATTTTGATATACATATCTAAATGAGATTTGAGATAAACAAGTTTATGAAAATTCAAATAGTAATAGAATAAGATACAAATAGCCGATCACTTAGAATATAAACATTAAGGTTAGAATATACTACTATTCGAAGAAAATACAATTTCCGTTTTGAAAAGATTTTAATAGAAGGCACAAATCGAGTTTAAAATAATACCGAATTTGTAATTAATCAAAATACGAAAAATATTCAGAAAATACGTATTTGAAAAAACAGGGCTTATAAAATACCATGCCCAAAGAGAGAGCAGTGGAGATGATACATTCACATCTCTTACGTTCTAGCTTTCTGAGGCAATTTCTCACCCACACAGACACACACCAAGAGAGATTACCTCATCTCCCACACAACCTCTCACTCTCAATCACAAACCCAAACCAAATAAAACAACAACAAAGGATCCCTCGCGCCACGATGGGCGGTAGCGTTGCCGATGTCAGGGATGTTGATGGAGGGAAGAAGTGATGTCAAGAAGGCAGTGGCATTTGTTAGAGGAAACTCAAGTGCACAAAAGTTGGCTGCGGCCCTAGCGGCGAGCACACAACCCCCTCCGACCATCACCGAGTCAGAGCAGACGCGATGCTGGGCATCGCCGCTCGGAGCAGTCGCCGTACTAGAGGCGGCAGACCACTGAGCTCCACCCCGTTCGTCGTCAACGCTTCGAAAACGCGAAGGAAGTTGTTGTCGTCGACGTGCGCTCGTAAGACACAATACAGTTCCTCGACATCTTTTTCACTGTGGGCTAATAACATCTAGAAGTCTACTCCTACAGATTCTTGTCACTCACAGACTGCAACTTGTAGACCACCAACATCTACAATCTGCAAGATGCCTTCTCCTCGTCATTGAGATCATGTTGCACCGTTCAATCAATATTGTAATGCCTATAGTTTAACATAGTCCCATACTAAATTCGTAAAATGAGTGATGAGTGTTTATATAAAATTGCCTATAATCTACGAGCACCAACTAAAATTGGCACTTAATTTTGGTGAGGCTGTGCCCTGTGGTGGGACTGCGATTAGATTTTGTTTCTAAGCGAGTAGTATGTGTACACGCATGTAGGCGCGTACGGAGCTGAGCGGGTCTCTCTGAGGTTCAGGATAGTGACATCCATATGGATCATATCGGCTATTTAAAAAAATAATAAAGACTAGTCAAATTAACTATGTTATTATATAAAATAATAATAATAATAACAATAATTGGAAAAGGATATTTACGAGTATATCAACCAAACTACTATCATCTTTGGTGATGCGAGCCTTCTTGGAATCCTGCCCGAGCAACTCATTATCAGGAACCTGGAATCCTGCCCGAGCAACTCATTATAAGGAACCTGTCATATACATTCAAAATATCAGCAAGTTAATAATGTTGCACTTGGTATTAATACAAACTAGTACATGTATAATGCACGTAATAATTTTATAAAAAAAATTAAAGTAAATTTTTTTATTTATATGTGCGATGCATATCTTAATAAATAGGATTATATCTATAATCACTAATCTCTAATACTATAATGGGAGAAGGGCTTAGTGTCATTTGTAAATCTACCAACATGTGCAACGCACGTACATAACTAATATCAAGGAGGTTTTAGATTCGAGTCCTCCCTACATTAGAGTTTTTTTTTAATTATTAAAATGTGCATCACACGTGTAAATTACTAGTATTTTTAAAAGTAAATGTGAAGACTATAATGGAAGAGTTGAAGTTGCACGTAAGTAGGTAGATTTACAACTCCAACTCTTCCATTATAATAGTTATTATCTCTAATCTCTACTCTCTAATATTATAATGGGAGAAGGTTTTAGTGTCATTGTAAATCTATCAACGCGTGCAATGTACGTGCATGACTATTATTAAGGAGGTCTTAGGTTCAAACCCATAATTATTTTACTTTTAATAAAACTATATTAATTCAGACATGCATCGCATGTGTAAATTACTAGTTATATATTATATTATAGGTATATAGACAAATAGATAATCATTTATACGTGTGATGCACATTTAATATATTTTTTATAAAAAAAATTAAAAAATATGACGTTGTGAGGATTCGATCAAACCTAAGACTTTCTTCATATTAGTTATGCACGTGCAATACACACGTTAATAGATTTATAAATGACACTAAGGCCTTCTTCCATTATAAAATTAAAGATTATAGATAATATTAGATATGACTATTCATCGTGTTTATTGTATCATGTACCTGAAGATAAATTTTCTCACGTATTAGTAAGAAATTGGGAATATATCTCTAATATTATAATGGGAGAATGCCTTAGTGTCATTTGTAAATCTACCAACACGTGCATTGCACGTGCATAACTAATATGAATAAGGTCTTAGGTTCGAGTCCTCATTACGTCATATTTTTTAACTTTAATTTTTTTAAATATATTAAATGTGCGTCATACGTGTAAATTACTATCTATCTATCTATCTATCTATAATATAATATATAATAACTATTATAATGGAAGAGTTATAGTAGTAAATATACTACATACGTGCAACACACGTGCACCTCCAACTCTCCCATTATAGTCTTCACATTTACTTTAAAAAATCTATAATCATATTTATTAAGACATGCATCACATGTGTAAATCAGAATTCTCACTTTAATTTTTTCAAAAAGAATATGTGCATCTTTCCTATAAAAAAAAAATATATGTGCGTCGCAGGTGTATATTACTAGTCCATGTATATCTGAAATCATAGCTGTCTTAGATCATGCAAAGAAATTATTTTTTACAACAAGTCAAAAATAATAAGGACCGGATGCAAATAACTAACAAATCTAAAACAAAATGAAATAAAAGACATGATTATCTAAAGTAGTCTTGCAATGGACCAGAGACATCCTCCACTCTACCAAATCCTCCGTTCTCCTTAACGGCATGGCGGGGAAGACTATTCTCTCCAAGATGGGCTTAAAGCAAGGGGACCCCCTATCCCCCATGCTCTTCATTTTGGGAGTTGATGTTCTCGCTCAAATACTGAAACTGGGTAGAGACTACGACACTTTTTCCAATCTCAATCTCAGGGGCTCACCAGCAGAGTTATCTATCCTCCAATTTGCTGACAACACACTCTTATTTTGCAAAGATGATGAGCAGGAGGTCGTTCATCTTAAATTGCTTCCATATCTTTGCTAATATCTCTGGCCTTCACATCAATCTCTCTCAATCATCCTTAGTTTATTTCGGGCATTCCAAAGCGAAAGTGCAAGCTTTCGCTCACATTCTTGGCTGCAAACAAGATACCATCCCTACTAAGTATCTGGGTATGCCATTTTCCAAAGGGAAACTAAAGAGGCATGATTGGCAACCCCTGATTCTCACACTACAACACTAATCGTCTTTATCGGCATTTTTTTCCACATTTACCGGCATTTTTGAACGCCGCCGTAGATACCACTGGCATTTCATAAAACGCCGGTGCAAGTGTCGCTGAATCGTGTGTTTCTGTATCTTCGGGACATTCACCGGCGTTTTTTACGAACGCCGATAAAGGGTAAATATACACCGGCGGTTGAAAAATGTCACCGAATGGGTGCTCTCGTTTGGGGTCCCATTTTCAACCACCACCTAGGCTTATCTCGGCATTTTAAAAAAGCTACCCCGGCGCTTGTAAAAACGTCGGGGTATATATATATATATATATATATATATATATATATATATATATATATATATATATATATATATATATATATTAAAATAATTATATAAAAAAAGGGCCTTCAGCACTAAAATATGAATGAAGCAAAACCAATTGCAAAACCAATTCTGAAAATCTTCAATCCCTAAAATATGAATGAAGCATAATAGTATGATATCATCAAATTGTAATCTCATAATGAAACATAATAATGTGATCTCACCACATTAATTACCAAAATATGGAGTTCAAAATATTGAGTTACAAAGAGTGGAAAAGAATATTTTCACTGTCAAATTCAGGCAAACAAGATACTAACTGAGATGAAACTTATACTTTTATAATACTCATGAGATAACTATCATTTGAAACCACAACATAAGTTCAAACATGATTATTTCATCACTAGTCACTCCTCTGTAAATCATAGTATGCAACTTCAGTTACATAATCCATCTCATCATCACTTAAAACCAATGAGAAAGAACAATCTCATTTTCAAACCCAAGCAACAAGCATGCATGAACATTATCTTAGAAACTGATACTCATCTAGACATCATGATATAATTGTATATAAAGTTTAGATAAAAAAAAATTCCATCTTTAGTCACTCTTCAAAAAATCAGAGTGTGCAACTTCAGATACATGATCCATCTCATCTCCAAATTCAGACAAAAAAGCAACTCGTGAAGCTGCACTAACCTGAAGCACGAGTTTCAAATCATACAATCCAGTAACATACAAAAACCAATAACCTGAAGTAGTTTGCCTTCACTGCAAGAAAAATGAAGCTGGTTTATTAGATGAGGAAAATCATACAATCCAGTAAAACAATCCAATAACATACATTGAGTATGCCCAAAAGTTTGAGATAGAAACGTAACTCATGAGAAAGAGAGTAGCTCATGTTCACCGTCTATTTCTCTCTATTTGTCAAGTATAAGAAACGTAACTCATGAGAAAGAGAGTAGCTCATGGGTAAGGTCCCTTTTCCCACCGAATAAGTTACTTGCAATCCTACAAAGCAATTGACCTTTCTCACATTGTGAATCAATATTTTTTGATAACTACATACGGAAATAATGTAAACCATAATGAACCACATACGGAAACTCCTAAGGGAAATAATGTAAAGATCAATTTTGTGTCTTACTCACCATACAATCTTTTCCTAAGGGAAAAAATTATTGTCTTAGTAGCTTGAAGGATGCTATAAGTATACCATAGAGAGTGCATAAAAATTTGACTCATTGCCTATATGCATCATTTGCACTTGTCAAGTATGTTCCATCTCTTTCCTATAATATGAAAGCCCAAACAGTTTAGAATGTACTTTGTTAACATCAAATTTTGATTCATAGCCTATTTCAATCTATCCAACCAGGACAAAACAAACTTAACCAAACTTGTGACAACCAACACCTCGATTTCCATGTTCACTGTAGGTCTCCAGACATAGGGTGTTCCTTCATCATAGAAGCACAACAATTCCACACAAATAGGATCACAGAAGCACAACAAAGCACAACAAACCACAACAAATAGGATCACAGTAAATTAAAGAAGATACATAGTTTCAAATCCATCAAACATACTATTCCCCAGTTATAACCACCACCACAAAAGAAAGAAAGCTATTCCCCACTTATAGCATCAAATTGATGAATTCAGTTAAAGGATCTCCATCTATAGCTTACTTATTAAAAACCAAACAATCCCCATTTATACTTAATTATAAACTTTTACAAAAACAAACAACACTCAAAAGATTCGACAGAATTCATGAATTGAAGCAATACAACAAAGATCATGATCCAATAAGCTGAAGAAGATCATATCAGCCTTCAAAACTTCATGCACTCATCAAAACATCGCAATTCCAACTAGAGCATCCATCTCCCAAATGAATTTCCCCCCAAAAGAGTAAATTTAAGGTTGCCCATTATAAAAAGCAACCTAAACCAGGTTGACACCACCACGGTGGCGCACCAGACGTAGCTGACCTCAGCCAGGTCGACTCCTTCTTCGTCTTTTTCTGAACCCATTAAAAATCTAACCAAACCCTAGAAGATTGAGGGGTTACCTTGCATTTGAGGAGGGCACAACGACGACGATGGAGGGCACAACGACGGGGATGAGTGCGGGGACGACGACAGACGACAGGGACGACGATGGTGGGCACAGCGATGACGGCTAAGCAGAGGCGGGAGAGCGCGGGAGAGAGAGAGGGAAAAAATTGGGGAAAAAAGAATTGGGGATCGATTACTGAATTGGGGATCGATGGGGTAAATTTATTCCCAATGTCTACACCGGCGTTTTAACCGAAAGCGCCGGTGTAGGATATACCAACACCAGCGTTTTCCAAAAAAACGTCGCCGTATGTTACGGTGATATTTTAGGCCTTACATTCACCGGCGTTTATATAAAAAAACGCCGGCATATGTTATCCTACAGAGGCGTTCGTTATAAAATGCCGGTGTATATCGTTCAGATTATCAGCCCCTTTCAGGGTCCGACTCTACTCCGGCGCGACATACAAAATGTCGGGGAATAAATGCCGCTATAGCTTGTATATGTTGTAGTTTCAAGATATAGAGACGACTCTCAACATGGAAGGGACGACTCCTATCCGGGAGGGAGGGAGACTACCTTATTAATTCTGTACTCAGTGCGCTTCCTACATACTTTGCCTCCTTCTTCAATCTTCCTCAATGGGTCATTGCTAGGATTGATCAGATTAGGAGCAGTTTTTTTGGGTTAGAGGGGACACCAAGTCTTCCGGCGCTTGTTGTTCAAGTTGGAAGCACATGTGTAGCACCCCGAATTTCCAATATGATATCTTAGAAATACGTTGCACAATTCCCAGCATCAACTTCAATGTAATAGCAAATACAGCCCAAAAACACCGATAATTTATATTTCAACCTTCATTACAATAATCATTTACATAGCACAGCGGAATACAATACACCTTAAATCACAGTTCTCTTTTCTTTACAACACTTTATTTTACAAATTACATAAGTCACTATATCAATTGAACTCAAGCATCCAAATCCGAGCTTTAAGAAATCACCTGTAAAATATTGAGGTTAGAGATAACCCTAACCCTCAAAACTAAAGGGGTCAGCCATAAAGGTGTGAGTGACATAAAACAAACAACATAAGTAAAGCATAGATTTATCAACAACAGAAACTAAACAGGAGTAAATGAATATGGGAAAATCACGAAATGCGAAAAACACAACGAGTGAAACTAGACTAAGTGTCAAGTGTAGAAAATAGGAAAACACATGCATGAAACCAAATCAAGAAAACACAAATTCTATATGCTGACTCTCTAATGCGTACTTGTCGAAGTCTATGCATCCCACTCTACATAGGTCCGGTGCAAACCCTTAACGTCTCCACATTGTGGGGTTTTACTCTCCGCTGTGCAACTAATCCTAACACGATGACTACTACGAGATAAAGATAAACTGTAAGTATTAGCTCATGCCTCGATAATTCCGGGGGTCAATCTTTATCCACAAATAATTTCAGAGACTATTTCACTCACACCTGGGAATCTTCGAGAATACCCCACACCGCAAGCAATGACACCTCATCACACGAATACCACATATGCGTCGCCTCGACTCCGATAATTCTGGAGATCAATCCCACACCACAGGTAATTCCGGAGACTATTTCACTCATACCTGGATAATTCTGGGAATTATCTCACACCGCAAGCCATACCGAGTTCCATAATCCATGTTCTCGTTCATCATATCACCACTAGTGCCTGTCCTTATCATTTAGGTTATTTAATTACTTACAAATCTCCTAGAGTTGGTGTACCCTACCAGACTTAACTCAACAACTGATCAACTAAAATGCCTCAACAAGCCCAACATAAATAACTCAACTGCCGGTATACTAGGATCACACACACCAGTTAGAGACTCACACTCAAATATCCAAACCAATCTTCCAACATAAATTGCTCAGATAAAACAGCACGAAAAACATTTGTTCAGTAGAAGATAAGGTATAGAATAGTAAGTTATAGATTAAAACATTTAGAGAATAAATCATTTAAAAGAACATTCAAAGATGTATAAGTATATCAGCATCAGTTAACTAAAAAAGCCATCGGTCGACTTTCCAGAGAGAAAATTCAATAATCTTTAAGAAAAAAAATTCTAAGTATAGCAGTCGACTGAAAAAGGGTCATAGGTTGACTGTCTAGAACAAAAGAATACAATAACTTGAGAAAATAATTCTAAGTAATATCAGTCGACTGTAAAGGGTATAGGTCGACTATCCAGAGCAAAAATACAATAAAAACTAGAGAATACGGCAGTCGGGTCGCGTCGGTCGACTGTCGACCTACAGACTGCAGAATTTTTGGTTCTGCACATTTCAATCGGTACTTAGTTTTACTTTATGAAAACGATTTCTACAAAAAGCATATTTCTTATATGATCTAATACAACTTGTAGGATTTATAATAGTCCATAAAACTAATTTAATGTTACTTGAATTTATAAAAGTAGTGATTTGTTGATTTCTTTCGATTAAAACATAGATTGTGCATATAGTCAAAAATAGAGTGTCTTAAAAATCTATTGATCACTGAAATAGTTTCGTATTCAGATCCAAACCATATCAATACCAAATCTCAAAAGAAAATTCTCAATTTGGATATATTTCATCAAACTCGACTAAATTCCAAATTTTGATTTTCATGTCATGATCTCTTGATTCATAACTGTTCTTCAAATTTCTCAAAACTGAATTACTACTACAAGTCACAACCATAATCAATTTTTAACATCACCATATCAAATTTGTATTCAACCAATACTCAAAAAAGTCATAAAAGTCTCATCTTTATTAGATTCATGCATAAAATCTACCATATTCGGTCAATCCAACATTAATCCAAAAGAAATAGTCTACCCATGATTTCTAATGGGACACTCATCAATCTCGAATTACTCACATACAATTTTATTCACAAACGACTTTCACAAGATCTAATTTTTCATCCATCCAATCCATCATATACATATTTATACTCAAACCCTAAACATGCTTTCTAGTAGATGAAACTCAAATTCAAGAACAATCAAAAAATTTATATTACTCGCATACAACATATACAAAACAAAAGAAAAACAAACAAGTCACTCACCTCGAATGAAGAAATCCGCTAAGAAAGCATTTATTTTGCGAAATCCAAGATCCCCTCCTTAAATTTTCAAGAAAACAATAAAATCTTTGTGTTGTGCAGTGAGAGACGGCTGCACTCCACTTATTTTAAATAGCCGGAATAGAAGATTTAGGGTTTTTAAACACATCTGCAAAATAATCCCATTAAATATAACTTTACATAAATGGATCCCTATACTTGGAAACTTAATAAAACCAATTAAATTGAGATTCAAAAGTAAAATAGACACCTTATTTCCAGCCGGCACTGTTTGAAAAGTCCAGAAAATAGTTTTGCACTTTCACCCCTCAAAATAATAATTTTGCAAAAAGATCATTCTTTTTCATAATATTTGCAAATAGATCCAATACATATCAGAAAAATCTAGAAAAATTACAAATAAATCCCAAATAATAAATGATGATTTTCCATGAAGAAATTTTGGCTTTTGAACTTCTCAAGAAAATATTTGCACGTGTTTTGTACGTGTAAAAAGATAAATCTTCAGAAAATATTTATCAATTCTCCAAAAATTCATTTTAATTCATTTATAAACCTTCAAAAATAATATTTAAAAATACGGGGTACTACAGCATGTGTCAGCCCAAAAGACAGGGAGGATTAGGGATTCTAAACCTTAATCAGTTAACAACACTCTCCTCATGAAATGGTGGTGGAAATTTTATTCGGAGCAATCTCTCTGCACTCAAGTCATCAAATCTCTTTACTTTAGGTCCGCGACTAATTCTTTCATCTGCACGGCCAAAGCTTCTGATTTTTGGAAAAGTATCTTCAAGCTCAAGGAACAATTCGATCTTAGCATCTCCTGGAAGCTTGGAAATGTTCATCTCATCAAGTTTTGGACATCAAAGCAAAAATAACAGTCGTTCACTGCCCTCAATATCAAAGCAAGTTTTGGACATCAAAGCAACTAGCCCAATATCAAAGCAAGTTTCGTGATTGTTGTGTTGTAAAGCTAGAATATATTGGGCTAGTTGAGGTGCATGACAGACGTTCACTGCCCTCTCTACGTCCCAATGTTATGCCATCCTGAACCTAGTTGTACACACGACATTCCTATGTTGCCAATCGACCAACATCCTTTTGTAAACTCTTGTTATCTATTACTGATCTAATATATTCTCTTGTGAGGTAGGATAAGCCTACATTTTGCCAGTCAAAAAAAATATGGTTTGTTTTGTTTCGTTAACTTTTTATTAATGAAATCGGTACCTATTACTAGCTTTCTCTTTAAAAAAAAAATAAATAAATAAAAAATAAAAAATTAGTGTTCCTAGATTTACATATACAAAAACGTATATTAATTACTATCAATTAATGGGACAAACATATATATAATATATACAAACCTAATCACAATAGAGATACGAACCAAAGCGGTGCTAGCTAAATTAAATCACACCAAAACTCATTGACATAAAACATAAAACTGTAAATCAAAAGATGTAAAGAAGGTTAAATATAAAAAATGTACACAAAGTTTTGGGCCAGTTTAAAAAAACACACTAAGATTTTTTTTTGTTTAAAAAAAAGACACAATGTTTAAAAAAACTCCACTGGGTTAGTTAGGATTAGAATTAGTTCGGGGGTTATTTAAACATCTGATTAGTTAAGTGATATTTTTTAAATACAAATATAAGATGAATGTGATTTTTTTAAACACAAATGAAAGATGAAAGTGATTTTTTTAAATCCTACTCTAACCTAACCCCAACCCTAACCGTAACCCTAACTAATCCAGTAGAATTTTTTTAAACATTGTGTCCTTTTTTTAAACAAAAAAAAATTTAGTGTACTTTTTTAAAATTTGTCCAAAATTTTGTGTAATTTTTTTTAAATTTAGCCTATAAAAAATTATGTGATGCTCTGTATTCATTCAAACAAATCAGAATTCAAAAGTACAATAATCGTCATTAATTCCCAGTAAATAATTTTCTAAAAAAACAGAAAAAACATAATACTCCATAAAGAATTTCTCAAATAGTTTCATGATTATTCTTAATTTGAAATTAACTTTCTATAAGTCAAGATGAAAACATATTTTATCTATAAAAAAAAAGAAGAATCGTATTATTGTAAAGGAAATGTAAATGAAAACTCGATAAGAAACCACTTAAAGACAAATGTTTAGAGAGGGTAAAAGGATATGAAAGATCGAGAGTTAGGCCATCTCCAACCCATAACTCCATTTTGGAGCAACTTTTACTCCAAAATGGAGTAACTGTCACATCAAACAGTAACTTCATCTCCAACCCATAACTCCATTTCTAACTCCAAAAAGGAATATTCTCAGCATATTCTTTTTTATCTACTTTTTAAATTAATTCTCTTCTAACTCCTCACTATTTATCTATTTAACCAATTAGCCACAAACAAAAAAAAATTTATGTAGTGATCCAATAATATGCCTCAATATTTAACATTAATAATTAATATTTTATTATAAATTGACCATTCTACAAATAATATAATACTTAGAAAATAAAATTTGCATTAATTAAAACAAATGACTACCAAAATATTACATTCAATAACATAAATAGGAACACTTAATATATATATATATATATATATATATATATATATATATATATATATATATATATATATATATGGTTTAATTAACCATCTGAGTTGGTGTACTCCTCTCACAAATGTTCAATTAATGCATTACGAAGTGCGATGTGAGCATCTTTATCCTTGATTTGTCTATGGCGAGCAATAAATTGTTGAAATCTTGCATTTTCATCAACAACCATTTCAACTTCTGGAACTGCAGCCTCCCTCGTATCTTGAATTGGTGCATGAAGATCACGTTCATCCTCGATAATCATGTTGTGCATAATAATGCACGCAGTCATTATATCATGTAACACATTATTGTTCCAATAACGTGCCGGTCCCGCAACAATTGCGAATCGTGATTGGAGAACTCCAAATGCTCGTTCTACATCTTTTCTACATGCTTCCTGTTTCATAGCAAAATATTTTTTCTTCCGACCAAGCGGCTGATGTATACTTTGTACAATAGTGGACCATTTTGGGTATATACCATCAGCTAAATAATAGCCCATATTATACTCTTTTCCTAGAATAATATAATGAGCAGGAGGAGCAATACCTTGAGCTAGGTTAGAAAAAAGATGAGATGACTCCAACACATTGATATCATTGTTGGTGCCCGGCATGCCAAAATATGCGTGCCATATCCAAAGATCATAATCTGCTACAGCTTCAAGAATAATAGTTGGATGCCCACTACGACCTGCATATTGTCCAGCCCATGTTGTTGGACAATTTTATTCCAAATTTGATCATGTTTGGAATATAGTTAAGGATTTTGAGAAATTTAAAGATAATGTACCCACTGCAAGAAAAATAGCTCGAAATTTAAACTATGACTCGCCATAGTCAGATAATCCTACTCCAGAGTCTCCAATGTCATCTTCTCCTGGGCTGCCTTCATTTTTTCCAACTTTAGATGAAGAAAATTTTGGAAGTACTTCATCGCAACGACCCATTGGGGTAAAAAAAGCCAAAGAAAAAAGAAAAAATGATGAAGAATTAAATGATATTAAAGAAAGTAATCGACAACTGCTGGAGATGTTACAAAATACCAGATCCGAGAGGAAGGAACTTCTGGAAATTCAGCGGCAAAGTTTGGCCTTTAAAGCAATGAAAGAAGAAAATAAAGTTTTATTCAAAGACTTGAATTCCATTGCTGATCCAAACGTGCGTGAGCACTTCCGAGTTGAACAAGCAAGAATTCTTCAGAAAAGAGCCCAACAACAACAACAACATCAAGGGTCATCTTCCGATGCTTTTGGACAGTTTTTCAATGATATTGGAGGATCCGGAACAGATTTACCACCTTTCTAAATTATTATTAGTCTTATGTGTGTTATTATTTTATTGCGATATGTATTTTGCATTTTTTTTTGCACGAGTTTAGTTTGATTATTGTATTTTGCAGTATGTAGTTTGTATTGTTTTTTATTTGAATGTTTATGAAATTTTAATTAAGACGTCTTAAAATGTACGAAGTTTATATATATTGTAATTGACATTTCGTATTATTTTATAAATATTAAAAATACTTAATATTTAATTAATAATCTTCAATAGAACGCAAAAAAAATAAATTTTTATTTCTGGGAGTAGAATGTAATTAACTTTGTTAAGAAAATATTTAATAAGGGTTTAATTAAAGATTAAAAAACTTTTAGGGGTTTTTAAAAAAAAAAAAAAAAAAAAAAATTTTGGCGTTGGGTGAACAGTAGCGCGCCATATATGGCGCGCCACTGTTCATCCCAACCCAACCTGCGCTATTATAGCGCTGAAAATAGCGATGGGTTGGAGGGAGTTTCCAACGCCATCTGCCAACTCAGCGCTAAAATAGCGCTGGGTTGGAGATGCTCTTATGTCCAAAGTATCTACTTCTAATTACATTAATTATATGGTATTGAGTTATTTCTAAATTCTAATTAGTCTCTATTTTTTTTTTTTTTTAGCCTCCATCTCCGAAACTGAACTGCAGCGAAGCATTTCAGATCCAGCGGATTCATTTCATTCCTGGACAACATTGACTATGTTAGAAGATTGTGAACTTGCATGCATGCATCGGCACACGACAATACGTGTCGATCACTTGCCATTCGTGTATAAACCTACCCATTCATGCATGTTCGACAATACCCATGCATCGACACGAAATTAGATTGCGGATTTTGAGATCAAACCTACGTACCCGTGATCGTGTATAAACTTTTGGCGAGCCGAGAATCAAGTGACTTGAGAAAGTTGGAGAATTCCAGGCCGATCACTTCCAGCCTGATTAACAAACTATGTATATTTTTTTCTAAGATATATAAATTTCACTAAACCCCACTGGGTTTTGGAGGTTTGACACTCAAGTCTACCTGAAAATTTTGATGAACAGTTCACTCTCTTTTAGTTTATATCTTTAAAGCATCTACAACGGATTTTCTTAAATGTAGCAAAATGGCAGAATGAGAAATAGCAATTAACGAGTGTGTGTGCAACGGTGGTTTGCTGTAATTTGGAAAAATAATAAAAAATGATCGTCGGATGGAACATGTTGTTCCGACTAACAATTTTTTTAAATTTTTATTAAAATTTGAAAAGTGTTAGTTATCAAATAGTCATTAGTTAATTAATTAGCGATTAAAATAATAGTAAATTATTATTAAATTAAACATAAAAGTGATTAAGTGCCTTAATTAATGGGTTAAAACTTGGTAATGGTGACATCCTCTCAAACGGAACATGTTGTCCTGTTTCTCACATTTTTTAGATCGGACGAGACAATGTATGATGCCTATTATTATTATTATTATTATTATTATTATTATTATTATTATTGTTAATTTTTTTTACGAAACAATATGTTCCGTCCGATACTCTTTTAATAATAAAAAGAAGGGACGAGACAACTTGTTTCGTTCGATCCTATTAAAATAAAATAAAATCAGGGACGAAACAACATGTTTCGTCCTATATATTTTAAGAATCCACAAAAGTTCCTCAAATATGAAAAACGGATGTAGCAAACTTGCCAAAAAAAAGACAAAATAGTAAACTGATGTGGCTACTATTTTGCCAAAATATAGCGAAATGGAAAATATAGTAGACCATTGAGCATCCACAATGGTTTGTTATTTTTGGCAGCCACATCGGTTTGCTATTTCGTCTTTTTTTTTTTGCAAAGTTGCTACAGTAATCTCTCATATTTGAAAACTTTTTACTCAATCTCAAATTATAGAGAACGGAACATGATGTTCCATCTCTAATAATTTTTTTAAGAAAGGATCAGACGGAACAAGTTGTTCCGTCCAAAAAAATAAAATAAAAATGTTAAAGGCATCGGACGAGACATGTTGTCCCGTCTGATCTCAAAAATGTGAGAAATGGGACAACATGTCCCATTTGAGGGATGTCACCATTAGCCACATCCCTAACCCATTAATTTAGACACTAATCACCTTTTATGTTTAATTTAATAATGGTTTAGTATTATTTTACTCACTAATTAATTAACTAATGACTATTTAATATTTAAAAGTTAATTTTACTAAAAATTACAAAAATACCTCTCAGACGGAACAATCGAATAAATTTTTTTTCTTTTTTGAAAATATAACAAACAACCGTTGCGCGCATACTCGCTATTTGCTATTTCTCATTTTACCATTTTGTCATACTTGACAAAAAAATAGTTGTGGATGCTTTTAGCAATTTATCCTCCTCCCCCTCCAACCATTTTTGTGGGTCAATTATTTACAAGTGGATTATCATATGCCCAATTAGCCAATGTAGGTAAGAAAATATGACTAAAGCTGGTAATTGACCCAACTTTTGTAAAAACATTTAGCCAAATGACCCACTTTCTAAAAGATTTAGCCAAATGACCCACTTTTATAAAATATTTAACTAACTAATCCTTTTTAATATAATAACCTAAAAATAAAATTTTATACATAACCCTACTTTAGAAGTTATAAACTATAATACACCTTATCCTTATAAAAGCTGGATAATTCACAGAAAATAAAGAAAATTGAATTAAAAAATCTTTCAAAATTCAAGATTAGATACGTTGATAAAAGATTAACAGAAAGGAAACATATTGCTAGTAAAAAAATATTAGAATACTTGTTACTAACAAGAATAGTAACTAATCAACTACCTAAAGAGATACAAAAAGAAATAGCATACAAAGTATTAGATTACAGAAACGAAGAAGCAAGTTGGTATTACCAACACCTACTAGCATATAAAATAATAAGCTAAGTATGACCAACGAAACAGTTGCATTAATTCCTAACATGAACCCAGAAATTTATATGAAAAACATACAAGAGTTGGAAGAAGATTACAATGGTCCTGAAATGTTAAGAGATATAGGAAAAGATTTAAAAATCATAAATAAAAATATAAAATAATTAGGTAGATATATAACTAACTACCTAGAAGAAGAATCAGGCATAACAGAAGAATGTATGAAAGAGTTAGAAGCCATAACAAAACTTAATATAAATATTTTGGAAATAGAAGATTTAATGGCAATCCTAATTAAGAAGAAGTAGAAGCAGCCTTGAAAAAACTAGATATAACAAATGAAGAAATAAAAATGGACCAAGATAAGAATATTGCAAAACCTTCAGAAATTCCAAGTAATGTGTACGAAATCTTAAGACCACCACCTAACAAAAAACCTTACCAATTATCATGGAAATGGCAAAACACAAAAAGAAGAATGCAACTAGGAAAAGATAAAGAAACGGAAACCCCAAAATATGAACCTACAGAACATTACGAAAAAGGAATAGCAGAAAATGGAGAATGGTTAGACCTAGATTGCGTAAAAGACGTAGATAGGACAATTGAAGAATGGGCAAAAGCGTAACTAATAGTAGGATTTAGGCAAAATCTTAACGGAAATGCATTTGAGAAATTTATAGAAGTCACCTTTATGGGAGTTGTAGCAAAATGGTGGAATGGGTTAGAGGAAGAAGAGAGAAATACTATAAGAAAATCAAGACCAATTGATGATAGAGGAACTGAAGAAAGCTCAGCACAATAGACCTTAGGTCTAAGAGAAATAATTACAAATTACGAAAAAGCAATAGGAACTGAATTCAGTGTATATGATAAAGGAGAAAAACATACTATATATAAAAAGAATCAAGCAAGATGGAGACTAAGTAACTTAGAAATATGCGACATGTGCTATTTTGACAACTATGCTTGTGAATTCCGAAAATATTTTCAAGATAGTTATTATACAAAAGAAGAACGAAATCCAATTTTAGACTCATTCTTTCTAAAACTACATGATCCATGGAGTATAAACATATATAGTGCATACATAAGTGAGAAAGTAAACCAGAAGTAGACACTTTAAGGTATAGAACGCAATTCATAAAAGATTATAGGGACAAAGTATGCTAAGATGCTAGGGCAACAATAAAATATTATAGAACATATAAACAAAGAATTTGTTGTGAGGTTGCAAGGCCGAATCAGTGGGGATGCAATAATAACTATAAATACACAAAGAAGAATAATCACAAATTCTAAAAATATAAACAAAAATATAGAAAACTTTTTAAGAGAGATAAAAAACCTTATAAAAAATACTTTAGAAAAATGAATAAGAATAAAAATAGGCAGTATACGAAAAATCCAAAAAAAATGTAATTGTTACATATGTGGAGAGGTAGGACATATATTACCAAATTGTCCTAAACGAATGAAAAAGGAAAATGTAAAATACGTAGAAGAAATTGAAAATATGAATAACATAAATTATGAACCCATAGAATATGATGAAGAATGGTCAGAAATAATTGAAGATGAAGCAATAATGGTAATGGAAGAAAATAGTGGAAGTAGTGAAGGTGAAAGAGAAGAATGTGAAATAAATATGATAACAGATTTAACAGAAATAGGAGAACCTTCAGAAAGAGAAGAAAACAATGAAGAACTAGCTAAGAGAAAGAATGTGCTTTGACATACAAAAATACGATAAAAATAAGAGCGACCAAATTAGATATAAATCCAAAAGAAAATTTTAAACTACCAATTATTTGAAAGAAAGAAAAGTACCATCATAATAGCTAGGAATAATGAACAACCTATAGACATTGAACAAGTACAAGGAAAAACCATAATCCCATTAATAACCGAAAGAATAATAATAAGACAAGAGATGCAAAAAATAAGTGAAAAGACCAGAAAAATATTAAGACACATATATTTAGGAGCTGTACAAATAATAATAAAAGCATATTTTAAGGAAGGAATAAATACACCCCTCGAAATATACCTAAGGGATGATAGGATAATATCAAGTACATAAGATGCCTTAATAGGAATAGTACAAAGAAACCTAATGTACCAAAAGATAAAGTTTACAATAAAACCTAATTTTTCTATAAGCATGACAGAAGAAAATAAAGATAAAAGTCTAGTCATGTATCATAGGTTATCAGGTATAGAAATGATAGAAAAAAACAAAGTTATGAGTACACAAATAAGAAACATTTACGCTTTCACTAGCAAGCACGAAGTAAAAAATAGAAATACATATAATTTTAAAACAGAGCATCTATTTAGCGAAATCATAAGATACAAACCAGCTACAGAAAACCTTGAAATGACTATACCAAATTATATAGAATTCGACTTTAATAATGCAAAAGAAACTGCAATAGGAAAAGCATAACAAATAATGTTCGGAAAAAGATCACTATCAATAAGAAATAAACAACAAGCATTGGAAGTAATACCAATAATAAATACATTAGAACACTAAAACAATAACCAATTTAAAATAGAAATAGAATATTATGACAATGGAAAATGGAATAAACAAATAGCTTTAGTAGATACAAGAGCTACTAATTCACATATTAAATAAACAAATGTAAAAACCACTGAATAAATAACATTAGAAAATCCATATTACTACCTAGAATATTACAATAATAGACATCCAATTGTACATAAAATTATACTGCCACTATGGTAAATGATAAAAAGGAAATGTTATTACACTTATACGTAGACCCAGAACACCATGTTAATGAAATGTTATTAGGAACTAACTTCCTTACATCAGTACAAGCTTACTCAATTCAAGAAGAAAAAATCACAATAACAGTAAACAATGAAAGCATGATAATAAATAGAATATTGGACAAATGAATCCATTAAGAGCAACAAAAAACACATTATACATTCTCACAGAATTTGTTTACGAAGGATACAAATCAAGAAACTATCACGGTCTAATAGACACCGGAGCAGGTACTAGCCTATGTCGCGAAAATATACTACCAAAATGGAAACAAGATGGATATAATAAAAAAGCAATAACTGAATTAACAGGACAAACTATCATACTTGACAAATATCAACAAAAATGTTAATGTACAAATAGGAAGTTACATACTAAAAATACCTATAATATACCAATTTGATGATATGAATAATGATGTACTCTTAGGAAATATTTTTTTTCAACAATACTATCCCATAACTATATCACATAGATCAGTCGTATTTACAACACCTTGCAGACACTAAACAATAGCAAATAGAATAATCCAACCTTATTCCAGAACTGACCTGCCACACATCAGAGTTTCTTCAACCCAGCATGGCGAATACCAATATTTACCAAATAAAACTAGAATACAACAATTTCAAGAAACAACTACAAAAGAAATTTACAAAAATAATAAGAAGATCTGTGCGGAGAAGACCCTTTGGCAAAATGGAACTTAAGTGAACTCACGACACATATAGAGTTAATAGATAAGAACAAAATAATAAAAATTAAACCTATAAGACATACTCCAACAGACCTAGAAGAGTTCAAAATACACATAAAAGAATTAATGGAAAATAATTACATAAGAAAATCATAAAGTCCACTTTCATCACACATTCATAGTAAGAATGCGTTCAGAAGAAAAAAGAGGTAAATCTCGAATGGTAGTAAATTATAAGAAACTAAATAAAAATATTAAGGGCTTTGGATACCCACTACCAGACATGCAAATACTATTTAACACAGTAAGAACAAGAAAAATATATTCAAAATTTGATTGTAAATTAGGATTTTATCATGTAAAACTAACAGAAGATTCAAAACCTTTAATAGCATTTAGCACACCTAAGGGATTTTATGAATGGAATGTATTACCATTCGGTTATAAAAACAGTCCAGGAATATTTCAATAGTATATGGATAAATTTTTTGAAAAATACAACAATTTCATATTAGTATATATAGATAATATTCTAATAGGATCCGAAAACGAAGAACAACATAAAGAACATCTACTAAAATTTACAGAAATAGTGAAAAATGCAGGTATTATATACTATCAAAAAAGAAAATGGAATTATTCAAAATTGAGATAGAATTCTTAGGAACAAAATTATCACATGAAGAAATAGAATTACAACCACATATAGTAGAAAAAATAAAGACTTTTCCTAATGTCCTAAAAAAAAGAGAAGTACAAGCTATAATAGGGTTACTAAATCAAACAAGAGGTTATATACTAAATTTATCAGCAAAAACAAATTGGTTACAACAAAAACTAAAAAAGTTTAAGAAATGGGAATGGATCCCGGAGGATGAAGAGAAACTTAAATTATTAAAACAACAAACTTTAGAATTACATAAGCTAAGATTACCTGTTAAGAATGTTCTTGGATAATAGAAACATATGCATGTAAAAACAATTGGGGAGCAATATTAAAATTTATTGAAATAGGAGAAAATGAGGAAAAACTAGTGAGATATACTAGTGGATCTTTCACGCAAACTCAATAAAATTACCACATAAACGAAAAAGAACTACTAGCAATCTTAAAAACTATAAAAAAGTTTGAACTATTTATAATACATACAAAATTCACAGTAAGGACAGATAATACCCAAGCAAAGAGTTGGATTAATAAAATAATAGACCCAACCATAACAAATAAAAGATTGATAAGGTGGCAGATGGAGTTAGCACATTACGATTTCTTAATAGAAAACATAAAAAGAAAAGATAATATTTTAGCTGATTTTTTATCAATAAATTAACTATTTTACTTGTTGCAGAATGGAAATCAGAGTTCAACAAATAGAACAGGATGTTATTTACATCAAGAGAACAATGGAGCAATTACAAGGAGCATTTAATCAGTTACAACTACAAATATGCGGACTCCAAAGTCTGTTCTATCAGCATGTAAGCCAGCATGTAACTACAGAAAATATGATGGACAATAATAGCGAGAAAATGAGTGAGATAGGTGAGCATTCTCAGTCAGTAAAAGAAGAAGCAATTATATCCTTAAATAAAACCACATACAAGGAGACACTTCTTACTGAGAAAGCTCCTACCAAAGTAGCGAAGAAATATTATTTTTACAGTATATTCAAAAACTATGCCAAGTAACAGAGGTAAACTAGTTCATCAAGACCGTATCTCAACAACACATGAACAAGGCCATCATCCTACCAGGAGCTAATCCAAGAACAACTAGGGCATTATTCGAAAGAGGACTTATTTATTGCATCTATCCGTCCAGAGAATGTGAAGAACTAATCCACCTACCAAGAGAAATTTACAAAGTAGCCAAAAGTTATTTTGGGCTCACGAAGGCCTCAAAAATATATGTCAGAATGTATTTAGCCATCCTCGAGTATCTTAATGATGATGAAGAATTTCCAGCAGAACACGTTATAAAAATAGGGATGACCACCCAAATGATATATGGAGCATCAAATATTGTACCATTTAAAACTGAAAAATTTAAGAAATTAATCCCAGAAAGAAGGGCAATGGGCTTCAGGAACATGTACTATGAATTAAAAGACATAAAATAAAGAGACAACAATATATGGATCTATGACAGCCCAGATCCAGATAAAATAATAATGTATAGTATAGCAAAGATCAAACAACCACAAGATAAGCATGAGCTGTTTGACAGCTGGTACCAGATACTATCTACTGGAGCAATGACAATGCCAGCAGAGACAACTGTATATTACTGTAGCTTGATGAAGATGGAGCACCAACTTAAATGTGCAGCATGTGAAGATGTCGGCCAAGAGGAATCTCTTTTCCTAGAATAGGCCAAAATATAATAAGAACAATTATTGTAAGCTGACGTAAACACTTACGTATTTATCACAATTATTGAACATATGATGTAAGCAGTGACGCATGAAAACTTGTTGTAAGCTAATCCCTTGGTCTATAAAAGGGAAAGCTAAGCAAGAGAGAGGGCAGACTATCCTGGAGAGAAAAAATTCCTTAAAATCTTGAAGAGTCTGTTTGTAACAAATTTGAAGGAAATAAAAAATATCTTTTATGAGTTCATGCATCTACCAGATCTTGTAGAAAATAAGGTATGGATAACTAAATCTCTTTTCCTTAGGGATAGTTTTGTAAGGCTCTGCCTGACTGATCTTGCAAAAAGACTCATTTGCAACATTCTATAGTTAGACTGTACACCTAGCAGTAGGAAACGAGCTATAGGTTGTGGTTATCTGTACCGAAGTGCTACTAGTTGTTCCCGATGTATCTCTCGGATGAAGCTCTCTTGAGGGCATATAGTAATTCTGAGATGGGAAGAACGTAAAAGGAGCACATAAATCGGGGTGCATACCAGAGGTATTTTATCCACTGGTAGTAACAGGTACAGAGCAGCTCAAAGAGGTTTAACTAGGTCGGAAACATGATGGGCCATTTTGTTTTGATTTTTTAGGTATCCTTAGAAATTTCTCTCTACTCTTGATTTTATAATTAATTATTGTTCAAAAGGACTAATGGATAATAATAGTTTAAGCATTGCCTCAGAAATTTTCGAATTAATGATTAATTACCAAGTAAGTGATAGAATGCTAGTTTTCGATGTTTATTATCCTCATAGAGTAACAAGCATGAATGACTATTATGAATTCAAATTATTTTTCTTCAGTGTTCAACGAGTAATAATGATAACAATAAATCAAATAAATTCTGGAGAAACTAATAATATAAATGTCGAAATAATTGATGATTTAACTTTTTATGAAAGATCTTTATTATTCTATGAGAATGGTGTATTTAGCAGTTATATTTGGAGCCCTACAACAGCATATAGACAATTTATAGAATAAAATGAACAAATTGGAGAAAGAAATGGACATACAGAAGAACTCGAAGAACCTCCATATGATAGTAATAGTGAAATATCTGAGACAGAATTAGAATATATGAGAGATCTTGAAGATTCATTGGATTACTTTCAATAGATAAACAATATACATTATTTCGAAGAATATTATTTTACAGAAAATTATCATCTTTAAAAAATTCGGTCCTTTAAAGTTTTAAAGTTTTTTTATACTCCCTTTAATTTTAATTTGCAGGAGAGATTTCACGCTACACACACAAGTTTGGTATCAGAGCCAGTACAGAGTAAGTAATTTTTACTTAAAATCTATAATTTTCCGTAAATTTATTACTAATTTATGAGCTAGAAAACAGAAAAATTAAAATCTAATAATAAAAACAGAAATTATCCTAAAACCCAAAAACTTTTAGAATTTGAAGAAATGTCACACATCCTATAAAAATTATTATAGGAAGAATACTATAGAAATTTAATTAAGAACTAGGTCATTTCACTAAATATTTTCTAAACAGGATCATTTCACTAAATAAAAACAAAAAGGGGGTCAAAAAGCTACATAGCTCAGAAAATATAGGTAATATCTAATCTAACATTATAAAAATCAGTAAAGTTGGTAGATAATTTTTGATAAATTAGCAAAAAAAAAAAACAAAAACAATCACAATCGTAGATCTTTAAGAGCATCCACAATGATTTGTTATTTTCTTATTTCTGCCATTTTTTGACAAAATGTGATCCATAATGTTTTGCTATTTTGCCATATTTTGAGAAAAGGGAACAATACGTCTCAAATTTGAGAATGTATTTGCCTATTCTCAAAATATAGAGCACGAAAAATGTTGTTTTGTTTTTTTTTGTTTTTTTTTTTTGGGTGGGGGGGGGGGGGGGTCTCTATTTTTTTTAATCGATCGGGCGATACAAGTTGTATCGACCAAGGTTTTTTCTAAATTATTTTTAATGGATCGTACGATACATATTGTATTGTCCAAAGGTATTAAAAAATAGCAAGGGATCGGACGGTACATGCATGTCCCGCCCGAAACCAAAAAATAATCAAACATGACAACATGTCCTGTTTGAGAATGTTGACCAGCCAAACCCATCATTTAATCATTGGATTAGTGTTAATTTATCATGGTTTACTAATTTAATCACGGTTTACATCGATCGGGCGATACAAGTTGTATTGACCAGGGTTTTTTCTGAATTTTTTTTAATGGATCGTACGATACATATTGTATTGTCCAAAGGTATTAAAAAATAGCAAGGGATTGGACGGAACATGCATGTCCCGTACGAAACCAAAAAATAATCAAACGTGACAACATGTCCCGTTTGAGAATGTTGACCAGCCAAACCCATCATTTAATCATTGGATTAGTGTTAATTTATTATGTTTTACTAATTTAATCACGGTTTACTTCTAATTTAATAACTAATGAAAATACTAATGCAACTTTAATTATTCTAAAAATTACCAAAATACCTACCGGACATAAACTTCTTTTAATTATTTTTTAAAATTATGCCAAATGACCACTGCAACAAAACTACTATTGTCATTTCTCATTTAGCCATTTTGCTAATTTAAGGCATCTGTAGTTGTTGGCTAAATTTTCAAATTATGAAAATTTAGCAAAAAAACGTGATGCAGTCGTTGGCCAAATTTTCATTTTTTGTGTTTAAGGTGAACAGTCGCTAGCCAAATTCGAGAGAGGAAATGGCAAATTCAAAATTTGGCAATCGGAATATCATATCCCGTATGATGACAATTTTATTGTTATTTTTAATTAAAGAGATTGGAGAGATATCATATCTCGTCCGAGTGTTTTATAAAATTAAAAACAAAATCCAAAGAAATGGAGATCATACATCATCCGAGTCCATTCCTTCTCCATTTTTATAAAAAATCCTATACATTTAGATCTATAGTCCAAATTATGGGTCCATTCACTCTTTAATTCAGTTTTCTTTCATCTCAGACGGGATATCATTATTTTTAATTATTAAAAAAATTGCTCCAACTAAAAATGATCTTCCGTCTATCTTGTTTTTTTAAAAAGAAAAGCTAAATTTTAGAATTAAAGGACTACAACTCTTTTCCATAGCATCAATCACTCTGGATACTCTAGTTCATCAATCTTGTCCAATATGCTCATCCAGGCCCATCAACTCCCAACCCATCAACCCAAAAAGAAGTGGGCCCCACGATTCATTCCATTCACACACTCTCTCTCTCGCTTCCATTCGTCCATTCCCTCCCCTTTCAAAATAATCCCACATCGGATAAACAACCAACCCATGGCCACAACCACCACTTCCCTCTTCTCCTTCCTCCCTTCCTCCTCCTTCTCCCCCTCTTTCTCCCGCTACCGCTGCCACCACCGCCTTCCGCCTCTTCTCCGGCGATCCCGCCAATTCACGCGCTGCTCCGCCTCTTCTTCTTCTTCTTCTTCGCCACTCCACGCTCTCATCTTCGACTGCGACGGCGTCATCCTCGAATCCGAGCACCTCCACCGCGAAGCTTACAACGATACTTTCGCTCACTTCAAGGTTCGCTGTCCTTCGCCGACGTCGTCTTCACCGGTCAATTGGGATGTCGAGTTTTACGACGTGCTTCAGAATCAGATTGGGGGCGGAAAACCTAAAATGAGATGGTTAGCTTCATTTGATTTTATCAATTTACTTTTTTGCATTTATTTAGAGCATCCACAGTCGTTTTTGCTATTTTGTCAATTTGGCAAAATAAGAGCATCCACGGTCGTTTGCTATATTTGCCAATTTCTCATTTGTTGAGAAAAGAACTCCTGCAGTCGTTAGCTATATTTTGCCATATTTTGGCAAAATTGCTACAGTCTCTTCTCATATTTGAGAGACGAGTATAGCGGACGAAACATGTTGTTCCGTCTCGTTTTTTTCTTCTTTTTTTTAATGTGATAAGTTGTTTCATCTGACTTATTTTTAATTTCAATTTTTTTCTTTAAATAATCAGATAGTACATGTTGCAAGTCTGAACAAAGAAAAACTCGAAAATGCCTGAAACCAGGCATGTTGTCTCGTCCCATGCCAAAATGGCTTGGACGGGACAACATGTCCCGTTCTAGAATCCAGGACACTTTTTATTAGGGTTAATTTACTAATTAATCCCTTTCTATCCTAATTAATTACCTATATATTAATTTAATAATCTAACACTACTACTAATTACTAACTTATAATAATGTAGTATTAAGGTTAAAAATATTAAAAACTTAAAGTGAGACGGGACATATTGTCTCGTCCGCTTAAAAAAAAAATGGCAAAATTATAGCAAAGCATCGTTGCAGGAAAATTCTCATTTTACTATTTTCATTTGCCATTTTGCCATATTTTTTAGCAAACGATTGTGGATGCTCTAACAAATGGCAAAATGAGCATTTCGCTGCAATCGGCGTTTGCTATAATTTGAGGAAAAAAAAATATGATGGGACAGAATATGTTGTTCCGTCTGATTTTTTTATAATGTTTAGGATGATTAAATTATGTATTAATTATTAAATTTACTAATATAATTTAGTTAAATATTAAATTAGCCCTTAATATGGCTAGGTTAATTAATATGAGATTAAGAGCTTAACCTCCAGTAGCTTTGGGCTAGGATGGGACATGTTGTCCCATCCAAGTAAAAAATGCTTCGGACGGGACAACATTTGCGTCCGATGCTTTTTTTTTTACGGTACATCATGTACCGTCCGATCGATTTAAAATTAAAAAAATCCAAAAACCCCTCAGACGGAACAACATGACTCGTCCGATCGATTTAAAAAGTTATTAAAAAATTAAGACGAAACATAATGTTCCGTCTGCTATATTTGGCAATTGCCATATTCGTTTCTCAAATTTGACAATGCATTGTTCCTTATTTGCTAAAATTTGGCAAAATAACAAACAATTGTAGCCGTCTTTTGCTATTTTTTTTGCTATTTTGCCAAAATAGGAAACGATTGGAGATGCTCTTACTACTTTATGCTTCTTCTCTGGTGTGTTTTTTCCTCTCTAATGTTCCTTGTGATGATGCGGAATGCTCCTTTTACTATTATGTTTTTGGGATTTTGTGGTGTTTGTTGGGTTTCTCTGGGCTGATTTCTTTCGGAGGTTCCTATTCCTCGTGTGGTACTGCCTAAAGCTGGTTTATACTCCTTGTGTGTTGGTTTTTGGCTCAGATGCTTTTCCTGATACTAGGAGTTTTTGGTATTGGTTGAGTTGCTGTGGTCTACTGGTCTTTTCTTGTCCTGCATCTCCATGGGGAGTTTTTGGTGTTTGTTGGGATTCGGTGGTCTAAAGTTGACCTATTTCACCTTTTTTTTGCTGCTCTGGTGCTTATTGCCGCTCATCTGGTTGGTTTCTGTGTCATTACCACATCTCATCCTGTGGCTTGTTGATTTCTTGCTTGTCAGTTCTTTTGCTATGTTTGGGAACTTCTAATCAGTCTGCCTGCGGCCGTCGCGTGGTTCCGTCTCGCGCTTGGGTTGTTTGCGTTGCTGGAGGTTATGTTTTGATTGTTGGGCAGCCATCTTAGCTTCCTAGTTTGCCTTTGTGGTCCCTTTGTATTATTGTATTCTTCCTGTCACTGCTCTTGTTTTACTCCTTGTGAACATTATGTCTGGATGTTTAATATTCTATTTCTATAATATTCGTGGTTGGAGTCGATTCGACTCTATCCGATATTCAAAAAAAAAAGAAATAATGAAGTAAACATACCCTGAATTACAGGACTACAAAACATCAATCCAAAAAAAGACATCGTAGAAGAAATTACATGAACACACTATAGAAATCTCACAATATGATCTAAACAAAAGTCTAACATGGTTCACGATAATGGGCAACAAAACCCTAATGTCCAAGTGAAGTGTATGCAACCTATCCTCGGTGCTCCCTCTTTAGGATCCCATTTCTAGATGCCATTTTCCTTTCAACGAGATCATGACCTCGAATCACCATTTCCACGGTGATTCAACTGATCACGTACTCCTCTGTGATCGATATAATATCACAACATACTCCACGTGGTTGAGGTCCAACGTTGCTTAGAAGACCTAATTAAAATCAAGTGCAAGGCCGTGTGTATAAAAATCCCCATTGAGCAGTTTTCTTTACCAATTTGACCATCATGCTTCCTTGTTCATTGACTACCCTAGTCGACACGACCCTTAGGACTAGCCGAGACACCTTCTTTGGCGTTGCAAAATGAACTTCGGCTACGGTGATAGGTTGAAGGTGCTCCCAACGATGATCTCTTCATCACAATTTCAAGAACGATTTGGTTCAAGGGTGTGGGGGCCACACCTGGTTTGACCCAAAGATGATGTCGCCTTCTCCAATCTAAATGCATTTGGGGTTCCAGAGATCTATTATTCAAGGAAATGAAGGGGGGGGGGTGGTGGAGGTGGTGGAAGGAGGGAGAAGAAGTTGATTGAATACCATCACCATCTCCATCTTCCCACCCAACTGCAATCACCCAAACATCCTTACTCCGTCTTCTTGTTACTCTTTCCTCTCCTCCTTCTTTCTAATTCCCTTACTCTCATCAACTGGCATCAAGACCCTGTAAATCGGACATGATTCGTTCATCTTCAACCACTTCTCAATACACCCTCCATGAAACTGATGCCTACATGGCATCGCTTGACCACATCCACATTGAACCACTTCTGTTCTGAATTTGAACCGACATCCACCTCCTTCAATGACATTGAGAGTCACGGGGTTGAGTAGGACGAGCAAAATCAGGGTGGTCAGAGTCGGGAGTGGGACCCATTAGTCCAAATGATCGGGAATAAGCTCAATTGGAGTTGCTTAAACATAGCAGAACCTTTGGCAGATTGCGACCAAGATGAGGGAGATGAAGTGGCCGAAAGGAGGTGGGGGAAGAAAGGGGAAGTGGGTCAAGATTCATGAAGATAGCAGAGAAAGGAGGGAGGACGAGATGTAGGGGAAGAGGTCGAAGGGGGGCGGAGGTCGTGGCGTGCCCTAGCACGCCACCCCCTCTAGAACTGGATTTTGGACTTTTGGAGTTTTCTGGCAGTTAGGGTTTGGAGTTGATTGAGAAATGACATCTTTTTGGCTTTGTATTGCTGTAAACAAATAGTGCTTTTGCTAAAAAATGTTGGTACCAAAAGTACTATTAGAAAGAATTATGTCTAACCTGAAAATTTTCCTAGTAAATAAAGGCATTTTTTGAAAAACCAAATGCACCATTTAGGTGCTTTGGGAAAAACACTAAAAAACAGTAGTTTGAGAAAAAGTACTTTTGATTGAAGACACTTTTAATTAAGTTTGTCAAACACCTATTTTGAGCCTAAAAATACTTTCAGACCCAATAACACCCTCCAAAAGCAATGCCAAATAGAGCCTTATATTATAACTAGAGATGTGTAAAATGCTTGTTTATTTTCCATCACTAGGGTAGACTCTTGACTAAATCGAAGGGAGGGCACATGATTGCATGTGCTAATGATATAGTGCTAGCTATAAAGCATGGTTACTGATACAGGTATTGGAACTAGACAGCAAATTTGCAAGTGTCCTAATAGTCGCGAGGGGAGGGGGGGGGGGGGGGGGGTCAAGCCCCTTTCCAAATGATACCCAACAGTGCAATTTTGAGCTATGTAATCAAATTAAGAGATCTATAGTAAGAATTATGAACTATTATGGTAATACTCATATCATCTCTTTTGTTACTTTTATGCTAGATATTCCAGTAAAATGTAACTCATTGTGGCTTAGGACTTATAGGAGTATGTGCTTGAACGAAATAATGCAACAAACTCCTTTATTTATTTATTTATTTATTTACTATTGCTTATTGATGGTATCTGATATTGATGAATAGGTACTTCAATGAGAATGGATGGCCTTCTTCTTCACTATTCGAGGCACCTCCTTCAGACAAAACGGACAGGGAAAAATTGATCGATGTACTCCAGGTGATTCTATTGTCAATATTCGTGTTAACTCATCATATTTTGATTGTGCACAAAGAATGTATTCCCGCTCTACATTGAGTTATTTATTTCACTATACTATGACAAGTTGTCTATTTGGCTGAGTAACATGCTTGTCATCCCTAGAGACTCTTCATCTTATTTATTGAAATGCAGATATTTCTCGCTCTACTGTTTTCTTATGTTACAAGTGTTTTGTAATAACTATCCAACTTATACAGGCTTGGAAAACTGAAAGGTACAAGGACATAATCAAATCTGGAAGTGTAAGCAAAATTTTCTCACTGGTTGGGTAATTCTGCAAACTTTGTTCTTGATATTATTTTAGCTATTAAATTGATCTTTTGTTTTGTTTATACAGGTGGAGCCTAGACCTGGTGTTCTTCGATTAATGGATGATGCCAAGGGTGCGGTAATATAACTTAATACCTAAATCTTCATTTAAATTTATATTGACGATTTGATGGGTATACTTTGAAATGATATTTTTTTTGGATGTTGTAGGGTATTAAACTTGCTGTTTGTTCTGCGGCTACTAAAAGTTCAGTCATTTTATGTCTTGAGAATCTAATTGGAATGGTGAACATTTTCTATTAATTTTGTAATCTACTAAATGTGCTAGTTATATTAACTATTTAATGACCTCACTGATCCTATTTTGTGCTTTTTATAGGAGCGTTTCCATGCCCTCGATTGCTTTCTTGCAGGTAGTTCACCGTTGAACTTAGCAAATACGATTGTGTTTGCTACTTTGATTGAGATTAGAAATGTGTGTCATCATATATGACTAATGTCCTTTTGGACTTTTTTTGTTAATACTTGTTCAGAACGCTTTTGAAATATTTTTTAGCATTTTTCTGCCTGCACCAAATTGCTATCTTTTTCTTTATAAGATCTGCTAATGATCATAGATTGTGTGCCAAAATCTTATGATTAAGATACTAATGGCTAATTGGCTATATACGTTGAAGTATTTAACGAAATGCATTATACTACTTAAATATTTTGAATTTTGACCACATGTTTGGAACTACATCTTCCTATTACATCTAATAATTACTAAAGCTTCCTGATTATGTTTGAACAAGCAATTTAAAATTTTCAAATGGTGAAATTTAAACACACAATAACTACATTTAAGCTCACACTTTCTGTCTATCATGAACGAAATTTGATTGTTTCAGGTGATGATGTCAAAGAGAAGAAGCCTGATCCATCAATATACTTAACTGCTGCAAAGGTATTCTTAATCTTTAGATTACTAGGTTTTTTTAATCCGTTCTGATGATGCTTTATTTGAAGCTAGATATGTTGACTGAAATGAGATGTTTTTCCAACCAGAAACTAGGTGTTTCAGAGAAGAACTGTTTGGTGGTGGAGGATAGTGTCATTGGACTACAGGTAATTTTGTTGCAATTCTTTATTTTTACAATAATCTACCTTTGCAGTTAAGGCCCTAACGACTCCTGTCCTTTTTATAGGCTGCCACTGGTGCTGGAATGCAGTGCATTATAACTTACACATCTTCTACTTCTAATCAGGTGAATCTCTTTAATTTTAATTCCCCATACTCACATGGAAAAACAAATTTCAATTTTATAATTATATTGGTTACCTATCCTTGAATAGTGTAATAACTTAACCTACCTAGCGGTCCAAATATCTGATCCTGATCCGAGTTTTTGTACCATGACACCTATTATGCACAAATAGGACTATACAGATACATATGTAGTAATATTAACTAATATAATGCAGAAGTTCCCTCTAAGATGATCTGGTGATCAGTTGGCAATTATCTAGAAATTTAAATGCACATTTGAATTATAAACTTGCATTTTATTCTAAAATGATATAACTATCATCTTACATCGGCAGGATTTTAGTGCTGCAATCGCAACATATCCTGACTTGACTAATGTGAGGTATGCCCCTTCTCTTATGTAGGGGTAGGGCGTCAAGTATACATTGAATGTTTATTTGGTGAAATTCATAAATAAATACCTATCACATTTGCAGGCTAGAAGATCTTGAACTGTTGCTTAAGAAATCTCTGGTCGCTACTTAAGTAAATACAGCTCAGATTCTTGGCTGAACATAGTTCACTTTTTACTGATTTAAGTTGGGTTTTATACATAATTCCTGCCTTAAGGTATACCTCTTCTGATTTCATTGTCCTTTTCTATGACTTATTTACCAATAAATTGTTGATGAATAATTTTTATCCATTCTTTAAATTATCATAGTGTTCATGTACTTTTGTAATCCCTTCTGTATCTATCAAGTGAAAATAATATATCAATTCCCTTATGCGCTTGCAAAAGATTGATATAAATGACTAAAACTTTTGTATTTGTCCTTTGATTGAACTGACTAACTAAAGGAACACATTCTAATTCTCACTTTTCGCTGTTTTGGGAAAAACACTAGGACGAAATGTAGGTGATGTTCTCTTGTTTGTTCTGAACGCTTTGCATCTGATTTTATGTTGTTTGTTTGTCTCTAGACATTGTTTTGAATAAAAAATCTTATGGTTAACTTTAATGTTGGATTTTTTCTTGCTTGTTTTCCAAGATATTGTTTTTGTTTTGTGTAGAACCCAGCCTAGTGCACATAGATTTCTGACCACCGTGGAGTTTTGGTGCCTTATAAATCTCCACATCGAAGTTAATTATTATAACACTCAAAAGAATTTCTGCAAGTGTATATGCACAGATAAATAATAACATTTAATATGCCTGTTGCGATTAAGTGAAACTTAAATAGAACTTTAGGTAGAAACTCTGGTGTTTGTTTTTTTTTTAGGGAAAAAGTGAAATGTGGTCACCCTGTTTCATTAATCAGAAATTAACAAAATATACAACCTACGAACAGAAAATAAAACATAAAGCAACATGACCCGTACAGACAACAGATCCCTCCAACAACCTGGAGGGTGGGTCGCCAAACCAATAGTCATCACACTATCGAAGAGCACAACCATACTCCAACATTGTGATGTACCTCATCTTGGGCCCAAACACAAAGCTCGGCCCAGTAGAATTGTATGTACGTCAATTATGCTTTGTACGTTGCCTCCACAGCACGCGCAGACCCACCTGAAGCTAGTCAGGCAGGATTTTAACAACCGCCGACCCCTGCCATCACATCAATGGGGGGATCCCTTCTTCGGACCCAAGCCCCGCAACCTAGCTGCCACAGATAAAATTTGCTTACTCCCATCAGGCGGAGTAAGACACCTGCCGAACCCAACCTTGTCCTTCTCTTCTCCCACAATCACGCAACCTCCCAATTATTCCGACGGAAAGCACGGCCTCCAAAGAGAGCCGCTACCAAAAAGAGAGCCGTGATGAGGATACCTTCACCTCTCTCACGTTGTTACTCTCTTAGGTGATTTCTCACCAAAGAAACTTTCTCACTCACCCCAACCGAAACCATAACCCAAGAAAGAGCCATAGAGAGGATACCTTTACCTCTCACGCTTTTGCTCTCTCAGAAAATTTCTCACCGCACAGACACACAAAAAAAGAGTAACTCATCTCTCTCACACACACTCTCAAACAGAAATCCAAAACAACCAACAACAATTGTTCCTCGCGCCACGATGGGCGGTGGCATTGCCGATGTGAGGGATGCTGATGAGAGAAGAGGCGTTGTCAAGAAGGTAGTGGTCTTTGCAGGGGAAGCTCAAGAGCTCGAATAGGTGGCGGGTGAAGCACGTGTGGAGGCCTGCAAAGAGGGAGGGACGGCGGGGGGCGGGGGGGGTGGCGGGTTGGTGGGCGGCGACGAACCTCAGTCGATGCAGCCAGCCCCTGTCGACGCAACTCACCTTGTCGACGAAACCCCCGCAGCAGACAAACCCCCAAGCGACCAAATCTCGACCGTCGCTGAATGTGCCGGCGATCACCTCCCCTGTCGACGACACAGACGAAACCCTCATCTCTACCCTCACCTTCACTTCAGTAGCGGCGGGAGGAGCTCGATGTTGGAAGAGGGATAGTGGAGGGTCGGTGGGCTGGACCTCAACGGCGGTGACTTCGCTTCCTCCACCCACGAACCTCGCCAGCACCTTCAACGGCGCTACGCCACCGCGCGCCATTCCGTCTGTGTCATGGCGATTATGATCTCGACGACTACGGGAAGAAGAAGGGAAGGAGGGACGGGGGGTGGATCGATAGGCGGGAGGGACGGCGGAAGACGAGCAACGGGGCGGCGGCGACGAACCCTAGCCGCCGCCCCCACAAATTCAGATCTAGGGTTTCTTTGTTTTGGGTTTTTTTTTTTGGGGGGGGGGGGAGAGTTTCTCTCTCTAGAACTTCTAGAGAGAGAAACTCGTTAGAGTGATAAGCAGTGGTCTATAAACTCAACTCTGGTGTTTGTTTGTGTGCTTTTGTAGCCTATATAGATGGCAATATACTCTGTTAAATATCATCAGATTTGTAACGGAAAGAAATAATATCGAGACATTCCTTCCTTTAGTGTTTAGAGCAGTGCTTCATTGATCTCTCTCAAAATTTAGGAAAGACTTCCCACCTGGTGTAGCTGCTTTACTTGCGCTCTCCTTCAAATCATCAGCACCCCTGCAGTCATGCTTTCCATTATTGAGTTCCACCCTCTTTGTGTTAAGAATCCTCCTACAGATTGATGCATCAATTTTTTTTCTTGTTGGCACCAAGTTGTTACCAAACTCCTTTCGATTCTTTTAGAAGAATATTGAAATCCTCCTTTACGAGGCCTGGCCTTTATCACCCATAGGAAATTATGACTACTATTAGCCAAACCCCATGCAGGCTCGTCCAACTGTTTGCCTGTTATCACAGCTACACTTCCAAGATTAACGTAAATTACTGACTGAGGCTCCTTTCCTTCCAACCATTCTAGGCATATGTGGTCTTCTTTCCATAGGTTAGATGTAACAAATGTGAGTGGAAGGAGCATCGATGTCATGCTTTCAAGAACTGGACCTTCTAAATCGTCGAAAGTGTTTAAGATGATTGCTCTGGCCCAAATTGACTCTTGTAATTCGTCTTTCAGAAAATTCAGAGCCGTGTCATCTGGATTGGTAGTGCGGATAAAGTTTGGGAGATTCTTTAGTATTATGTTCTTGTGTCCAGATATCTGTTACTAAGATCACTTTCACCTATACAACATCAAAGACTAAGGAGATAAGGAGAAGATAGTAGGGTATCTTTTCCATATGTGTATATATGTATACTTGTTTACTTCCATATCTGCATTAGATATGGCCCCTCATCATCTGTTTAGGAAATCGTGGTGGTGATATTATTCACCCATCCCAGCAAATGGTTGCAAATGGTGTTTCAATACCAGAAAAGTACAACTCAGTTTACAAATAGATTAATGTATTACAAAATTTGTCCACATACTCTTTAGTGCATGATAGTGATGATCCATGTGGATCATTCATTTTTATGCTCAAACATTTATGAAGCACGAACACTTCTATTTGGAAATTTTGAAGTCATGTTGTGCACCAATAGGACATGACTACCTGTTTTGATATTGTGGTTTGGAATTTTTCATCTGTTTGTAGTTTGTATGCCATGTTGCATCGTATCCGTCTTAGTGTGTCCATTTTTGTGCTTCTTAGTCCATATCGGAGATTTGATAACTGGTGTAGAAAATTTCCTACACCATCAGTGCATAACCTTTTTATCTTATAGACGAGTATATATGCATTTTTAAGAACCAAGGAAATAAATGTTATACAGAATTACTAGTTTCTTTCTTTCAATGAGCTGGTTACACTGAAAGTACACCCATAGTCCCACACACGCTTGCCGGATAGAAGATGATGTCCGGGATGTGAAGCTCTTCTGCAACATCAAGAGTAGAACTTGTAACAGCATCCGAAATAATGCCCGTAATTGATGATACACCAATAGACTGGCTGTCGTTGAGGTTCTTCATGAGATCACGAAATGGATCCGTGAGTTTTTTTCCTTCTAGCTAAGCAGGAAGCTTGATTTTCTTCGAATTTGCTCGGATCAAGAGGAAGATCAGGTATGGTCTTTGATTTGAAAGTCAATTAGTCATCTAAGCTGAAGAGAGCTGAAGGGCCACTGGTTGTAAGGATTGGTTGTACTTTGGCCTCAGTGTGGACAAAGGTGATGTAGAAGCCTTTGAAATGGAGAAGCTTTGCAAGTTCTAGCATGGAGTTCATGTGGAGTTGTGTTTTTATGTGGAATGCATACTACATGAGGTTTTTCCATCTCTTCAGATAATAGGATCCATCTTTCTCTATAGTGATTGCTGAACTATTAAGAGTTTACATAGATTTACAGTTGCAAGCTAGTGGCTTGAACTATCAGGTACATTCTGAAAAGAGTTGAAAGTATTGGTAGCTGGCTTACCATCGATATTTATAATTTTGAAATCTTAGGAAGCTAACGGTACATTGACTATTGCACGCAGTTCAGTTTTGATCGATTTTCTCAATAATGGATGAGTTAGGACATAAAATGTCAGTGTTTACTTGCCTTATTATGTCTCATTCTTACATAATTCATCACTAGATAGTCTACTACACCTGTTATATTATGTATTTGCTTATTGTTTTTCCTTTAGCCTGCAGTGGACATTTTTCTCAGAAGTCAGACCTTTGTTAGGATTAAAAGGAGTCAATAGTTTTGATGGCCATTGTTTTTTGGAGTTTTTCAATTAAAGAAGAGGTCAGCGTAATTTGATTTAAGTTGGCTTGAGTAACACCTATGTTATCAATTACCCTGTGATGAACTGTCATATTGAATGTTGAACACACACATTATGAAGATACGCCCATTAACTCAAGTTTTCACGTGTATGTCGATATTGTATTGCATATCTACTAAGGTCCCAGCTCACTCTCTTTGGGAAATTAGTTTTACACACACTAACACACTGTCACACAAGTATGTGGAGATAGCTTCGTATATATTGTAAGGTTCCAGCCCACTTTCTTGTGCTATTGTTTGAGCATATTATTTGTTAGAAATCCATGCACCATGAAAACTGCTTAATTTCTAGATCGAAATTATTGGCATTCTAGATTTAATTGGAAATACTTACTATCAAAGCTGATGTCCCACGACTCGGTGGTACGAGGAGAGGATTTCATGGAGGAGGATTTCATGGAACCGGTGGGTATTTCGAAAGATGTGGATGGGACGGGGGCCCACGACTTGACAGCGTGACATTCAGCTCCTAACAGCGACGGAATTCAAGGAGGCTATAGAAGCAGCTGTTAATTCGATCTCCAAACACCTAATCTTCAGGGGTCAAGGCCCACTTCAACCCAACAGGCCCATTGGGGAAAGTTCCAATGGGCCGCTAGAGATGGAGACCTTGGGGCCGAACGTTCTGGCTGAGGTGTGCGCTAAGAGCAGCAAAGTGGACCTCAGGGGAGAGGAGTTATGAGATGCGGACGAGACAAAGTGGCATAGGTAGGAGGATCTTCGTCTATCTCAGAAGGAGGGGGTTCTAGAAGAGGAAGATGAGGTGGGAGATGTTTCGGCTCACAGAGAGGGCAAAGAGGTGTGCATTGAAGATAGCTCTAGCAAAGATGAGAGCATTATTGGGGCCTTGGAAGGAACAAGTATTCAGTCCTCGGACTCAGAGGGAGTGTTCGAGAGCATGGTTAAAGCACTCACTCTGTACATACAGGATAGTACTACTGTCACAGTGGCGGATAACAGAGCGGAAGACCCTAAAAGGAAGAGCAAGAGACAAATTGATAGATGGGGGTCTAAAGGCCCGAGCGAGGAGGATCTCATTAAATCTGCGGCTAAATCAAAAGAGCCTAAATCTGCGTGCGGAGGTTCGTTTTCTATTTTGCAATTTATTTCTGATGATATCCTGCTTTATTACGCTTGCACATTAGGGCTAGACATGGGCGATTCGCCTTCTGCACAAATAGAAAGGGTTTATATCATCAGAGAGGAAGCATACCGTCAAGCCTCCTAGAGGATCTGGGGGGTGAAGGGGGTAGAGAGGGTAGGTGTTTTTAATATTGTTTTATCATGTGTTACATCTTTTGGAACGTTAGAGGTATTCGTACGAGGATAAGGCGCGGCTAGTTAATGACACTATTGCTAGGGTTGGACTATCGATTTGTGCTCTGCAAGAGACCAAGATAGTGGGCCCTTGTTTAAAAGATTTCGAGGGGCTTACTTCGTTGAAGGACTTTGCTTGGCGGTGGAAGACTACCTCAGGCATGTCTGGGGGGATAGCTATAGGAGTCGATCCTAAGGAATTTGATATAACTGAAGACTTTGTAGATAATCTTTCCGTTACTATTAGGATCAAACGGAAAAGGGACGATTGGGAACAAATGATCACGTCCATTTACGGCCCTTGTGACTGGTCGCAGAGAGGAGTTCTGGACGGAAATGCGGGATATTCGTGAGGGATGGACTGGACCTTGGGTGCTTGGGGGGGATTTCAATATCACTCGGTATAGTCATGAACACCGAGGGAGGGGTCCGAATGAGAGAGATAGACAACGTTCAACCTCGCTATCTACGATCTCAATCTTTTAGAAATTAAGGGGAATGATAGAAGGTTTACTTGGTCCAACATGCAGTCCATCCCGACTTTAGCAAAGCTGGATAGAATATTGGTGTCCACGGAATAGGAAGACGCTTTCCCATTAGCGATTGTGAGATCGATCCCAAGATCGACCTCAGACCAAATCCCATTGATACTGGACGGGGATAGGGGTAGAAGGAAGCCGACAAGATAGTTTAGATTTGAGAAATCTTGGTGCTCTAATCCCGAGTGCAGGAAGGTGATCGAAAAGTCTTGGGAGGAGTCCACTCGCGCTAACGACCCTATCTCTATCTGGAACGCCAAATTGAGACGGCTGAGGAGAGATCTCAAAGCGTGGGCTAGAGGCGTAAATGAGGAGGCTAGGAGAAGAAAGGAAGAGTTAGCGGTGAGGGTCCAGGAACTGGAAACGATCGAAGAAGACAGATGCCTTCTACAGACGGAATTCGAGGAACTATCATCCAACAGAGCAAAACTCCATTCAACCGGGGAAAGGGAAGAATGTTACTGGAGACAGAGATCGAGAATTCAGTGGCTTAAAAAGGGGGACGCGAACACGGCTTTCTTCCATAAGGTGGCTAACGGTAGAAATAGACATAACAGAATAGAGGGGTTGCTCGTAGGGAAAGAGTGGACGCAGGAGGAGTCGGTCATTAGAGAACACATAGACTCCTCCTACAGAGAGCTGCTCCGGAGTAAGAGGCCTTTAAAATGCAATTTGAACTCAGAGATGTGGGCCGACTCGAGGATTGAGGGGAGCGACAGCCTAGAGGTGCCATTTGGGGAAGGAGAGATTATTAAAGTGATCAAGGCTCTGGGACAAGATAAGGCACCAGGACCAGATGGATTTCCGATTTTTTTCTACTCTATATTTTGGTCCATTGTGAGAAAAGATCTCCTAGATATTTTTCAAGGGGTGTACGAAGGAGATGCTAAGATAGAAAGACTGAATTATGCTAATGTGGTGCTGATTCCGAAAAAGACTGACATTCGTACGATTAATGATCTGCGACCGATTAGTCTGCTGAATGACTCTTTCAAAATCATAACCAAAGTGCTGGCTAATAGACTTTCTCCGCTACTAAACGAAATAATTGATTCGTCACAAAGCGGATTTGTTAAGGGGAGAGACATCACGGATAGCATTGTGTCAACCCACGAGGTTGTCTTCAGAGGATGTAAAGAGCAAATCGATGGTTTCCTTCTTAAACTTGACTTCCAAAAAGCCTACGACACTGTCGAGTGGGACTGCGTGGATGAGGCGCTTGAGCTTAAGGGATTCGGGGTAAAATGGAGAAGGTGGATGAAAATGTGTGTCAGAAACGGCAAGTCATTCATTCAAATTAATGGGGAGAGAGGAAAAGAAATTAGGTGCAAGAGAGGGCTGAGACAGGGGACCCATTATCTCCTCTTATCTTCACTATAATTGCGGATGGATTATCTGAAATGAATAAGAAGGGAATGAAGGGAGGCATTATCAAGGGGATCAAAGTTAAGGAGATCCTCGAACCACTGTCGATTCTGCAGTACGCTGATGATACTATCTTATTTGGGGTCTCCCAAATAGAGGAATTATTGGCAGTTAGGATTCTTCTTAGATGTTTCGAGTTCTGGTCAGGACTGAAGGTTAATCTACACAAGAGTTGTGTCATCCACCTTAGTAATAACAGTATCGATTCATTGGAGCTTTCCTCGTCGGTCTTAGAGTGCGTTAAAGGGGAGTACCCTCTCTGCTATCTAGGCACCACAATTAGACCGGGCAAGATGAGTCACGATGATTGGATGCCACTTATTGAGAAAATCGAGAGGAAACTAGCAGGATGGAAAGGAAAATGCCTATCCCTGGGAGGGAGAATTATCCTCATCAACTCAGTGCTGAGTAGCCTACCAACCTATCTGATGTCGATTTATGATGTACCTAATTGGGTTATTGAGAGAATTGATAGATGCAGGAGGCGTTTCCTCTGGAAAGGAAATCGGGAGGACAACAAGGAGTTTCATTTGATGAAATGGAAGAGGGTATGTATGAAGAAAGAATTTGGGGGCCTAGGGGTCGTTAACTTGCGAGACATGAATAAGGCGCTGCTTTCTAAGTGGTGGTGGAAGATGCACAAGAAACGAAAGGTGTGGTGGAGCAATTCGTTCTTGAAATACCGGAGAAGAAAAATTTGTAGATTCGGGGGTAGTCGAAATCAGGGGAAGGTTTCATTTCTATGGAAAGGTATCACAAATGTAGGATAGGTTTTCCACGCTAACATGAAATGCTTACTTGGAGACGGTAGAGGTTCTAGATTCTGGATGGATAAGTGGTGTGGGGAGATCGCCCTACAATCAAGGTTCCCACAACTTGCGATAGAAGTTACTGGGGCTGACGACTTGGTAGTTGACGTTTGGAAGAGGAGAAAACTGAAGTTAAGCATTACAGGAACGTTATCGACCTCCGCAGAGGAGCAATTGGGGAACCTGGAAACTATCCTGAGGGGTATAGGACGCCCTAAACGGGGGGTAGAGGATGAAAGAGTCTGGATCAGGGGACCATCGACGGAGTTCTCTGTAGCATCGATGTATGGATTCCTGAATGATGGGGGGATTAGAAATTCATTGGCGAATACGATCTGGAAGTCTAACGTCCCATACAAGGTGAAGGCGTTCCTTTGGTTGGTTCAACACGACGCTATTTTATCCAAAACGATTCTCAGAAAGAGAAATATTCCTATAGACGTCACATGCTTGCAGTGCAACAGTGAAGATGAAGACACAACACACATTTTCTTTAGATGCCCTAAAGCTAGGCTTACTTGGGAAATCTTGGGTATAGGGTTCAATACCTTCCTCACTCCTAGCTGCACAGAGGACATATGGGGCAGTTGGAGATCTAATAACATTTGTAAAGATCATAGATGTTTGTGGGATATCACGTCTAGGGCGGTGTTGTGGGTTTTATGTCGGGATAGAAATGACATTTGTTTTCGCAATTATAGATGTTCATTCAATAGGTCTATACACAATATATTGGCTCTAATAGAATTTTGGACAGGTAGCACAGGCACAAGGAAGAGAATTCGCTTCGAGGGGGCTGAATAAGTCATGGGGATTAGAGAGGAGGCTGCTACTAGAGGATAGGAGGCTTCCACTTCGACAGGCTGGCTACAGGGGGGTATATCTTGTATGGTTTTTGTTAGGGACGGTGGTGGATCCCTTTTTTTTATCTGTTGTTTCTTTCCGCTGTGTGGTGTTTTGTTCTATTTGGGGTGCGGGCAGGCTGATGCTCGGAGGATTATGAGGATTGTAATATGGATTTTTTGTAATTTCGTTAATTTTTCATTAATGAAATTGGTGACCTAGGTCATTTTTATCTCAAAAAAAAAAGCTGATGTCCCTCGAGGGTCCATCTCATATTTTCACATTTTAGAGGACTCATGCTAAATAGGTTAGAGCAATGTTTTTTGTAAGTGACATGTGTCACTGAGAGAAGGCTGCTTTTATCTGGTTAAACATCTCTAATATTATAATGGGAGAGTTGGAGTTGTCATTTGTACACAACCTGTAATTTGTAGACAACCATTCAACCAACCATCTAATCTCGACAATTTATTTTTAAGTGGAAGTTATATTAACCATTTATTTACTTAACTGCACTTAGTTACCATAATACCCTCAAAGTTCAAATTTATTTACAACATAGTTATTTATAAAAGTGTCGCTCATATAAAATAAAAGTTGATGTCATTAGAGATAATTTGTAAAGAGTATGTGATGAGTAAAGTGAGACCTTAGGATCGATACCAGATTATGTCTTAGTACTTACTTTTTAAAAATAATTATTAGGACGTGCATTGCACGAGCAGATTAATAGTTTCACTTAATGGTTTAACTAAGTAAAATGGTTGATGTTGAACTTAAAGGTGGCAATTGGACCGAACCCGACCTGGGCCCACCTAGGTCCGATCTGTTTTTTCGTAGACTTCAGCTAATAATTTTAATTTCGGGTTGGGGTCGGGGTCAGGCTCAATTTTTTAGGCCCGAGGGAAATTCGGGCCGGGCTCGGGCTAAGTGCATAGGGCAAATGGGTTCAAATCAAATTTATGCACGTGCATGTGTATATGTATATATCATGCATATTTATATGTGAGTTTTAAAAAATAATAATATTCACGTATGTAAGTTGAAATGAGTATTGAAATTATAGAGAGAGAAAATTCTGCCTTATAGAGTTCAACTAAAAATAAACAAATTAGATATGAATTGTACAAAAATTGTAGTGTTATTGTATATTATTCTCGGTTTTATTGAAATGTAATATATTAAAATATGTATAAGTAGTTTGGGCCTGGCCCGAATCTATTTTCCGGGCCTAATTCAGACACGGATTCGGGCCTCATTTTGTAAGCCCGAACAAATTGGGCCGGGCTCGGACCCATCTCCTGAACCCGGCCGGCCTGTTGCCAGCTGTAGTTGAACTCATCCGGTTGTAGTTGAACTCAGGGTGGACAAAGGTTCATACAGCTGAGGAGCTTGGCCAGCATCGACATGGCATGGATGTGACCTTGTGCTGGGACTGGCATGCTCACTGCATGATGCCTCATCTTCATCTCTAGGGGTATATGCCGACTGTATGTGCATGTTTACGTGTATGACCGGGTTGTTAAATAGGCTGTATGCATGGCATGTGGTTACAGAAAACTCTGATGAGATATTGATTATGTCTGTGTGGCTGTCTAGTATTCTAGTTTTAGTAGTGCCGTCTTTTGTTGGTTTAGTTTCTCTTTGTAATCATTGGTAGACGTATCATAATCTTGTGATATTTTGGTGCATTGACAGACGTATCATAATCTTTCTCTTTTTCCAACATATTTTGTTTCGTTAAATCTTAGTAATGAAATGCAAAGTTATCCAACCATTTGTCTCGAAGGGTGATTGCAATATTAGGAAATTGATCTGTTATTGCAGTGTAATTGATTGTCAGTTTTGAGAACTGGGGGGGGGGGGGGGGGGGGGGGGGGGGGGGGGGGGGGGGGGTTACAAATGAAATTATTTGTTTCTCCTCTGTTTTTCTGCATTTTCATTGTACTGACCAGGATTTTAAGAAATTTGAGTTGATGAATATACCAACTTTTCTTCCTTGTTTGATTTTCTTGTCAAAATATTAAGCAATAATAGCATTCCTCAAATTTAGTATTGTTGATTGATTTTCTTGTTTTGATACAGATGCAATATCTGTAGGAAATAGTGTTTTTACCCAGGAATTGTTGTAAAGTGGAAGTACAGAAGAAATATAAACTCTTGTTCAAATTTCCAATTACTTCATTAAATTTACATCATTACGAATCTTTTGTTCTAGGAAGAGCTTGACAAATAAGAGAGGCACTCATTCATTCCTTTTTAAGAAGCACATCCTTGATTACTTTGTCCAAATTCATGGAAGAATTCCCACACGGTTGAGTTGCTCTAAGGGCACACTCCTTCCATTCCAATGCCTTTCTTTTCATCTCTTTTCCTTTCTCTCCTCCTATCAACTCTCTTACCAAATTTGTCACCTCATTTCTGCACACATTGTTATCAATCTCTAATCCTATACCCCATTCAGTACAAGCATTCCGGCAATTCGTTTGTTGGTCACCAAAGTAGGGCCAACATATCATAGGTACGCCAGCGCTGATGCTCTCTATCATCGAGTTCCACCCACAATGTGTTAGAAACCCTCCAATCGACGGGTGCTTAAGTACCTCTTCCTGATGGCACCAGCTGATGATTAACCCCCTTTTGCACGTCTCGTCCAAGAACTCTTTGGACAGAATGGTTGACTCACCCTGCAGAACGTCGGGTCTGATCACCCATAAGAAGACATGCCCACTGTTTGCCAGCCCCCATGCGAACTCAAGTAGTTGTTGGCTTGTCATGATTGCTAAGCTCCCAAAATTCACGTATATTACCGATCCAGGTGATCTTTCTTCCAACCATTTTAAGCACTTGGATTCTTCTGTCCATAGGTTATTGGACCCTATATCATTCAATGATTTGTCACGAATTTGGGGAGTCAGTAAGGTTAAAGGCCCTATGGTGTATATAGGGGGGAAAAAGGAGGACATTGCATCAAGAACCGAGGTCTCCAAATCGTCGAAGGTGTTTATAATGATTGCTGATGGTCGTAGTGCTTGTTGGGCTTCATATTTGGCGGAGTTGAAGAGAAAATCGTTGACATCAGTTGTTCGGATGAAACTGGGAATATCTTTAAGCCTCATGTTCTTCATCCCTGGTATCCAATCGAGGGGAGTGTCAAGGTATCCGTTGCTGAGATCGCTTTCACCTGATCATCAATCAAAGAAGCAAATTAAGAAAGAAAGAAAAGGAAAAAAAAAAAACCCTCCAATATTAGAACAACGAAAGAATGTTCTTGCACATTCCCTAGAAGAATATTTTGATCTCTTCATACTTTTAAGAGGTATCAATCCTCTTTCTAAGAGCTCCTGAAATAGGAAGCAGCCCATGTATCCACTTGCATTAACCGAGGAGAAGAACACAGTCGGGATCTTCATCTCCTCTGTCACATCGATAGTGAAGCTCGTGAAGCTATCAGAAACCACGCAAGTCACTGGTGCAACTTCCGAAGTGGATGCATTTAACCTCTTCAAGAGATCGCGAAAAGGCGCATGTAAGTTATTCCGAACAGCGTAGCCTAGAGAAGAAATATCTTGATTTACAGTGGGGTCAGAAGGTGGGAGGCCATCCGGGATTGCCTCAAACCGGAAGTTGTCCACTCCCTCGAGAGCAGATGGACCACCGGCAGCAACAATTCGGTTGTAGTTGAACTCAGTGTGGACGAAGGTGATGTGGAAGCCCTTCAAGTGGAGAACCTTGGCGAGTTTCAGCATTGCATGTATGTGGCCTTGCGCCGGCCATGGCACGCACACTGCATGAGGCCTCATCTTCGTCTTTATGAACATATGCAGTATGTCTATGTGTACTTCTATGTCTGAATTCTTAAATAGGCCTAGTAGGGCCGGAGCCAGCTGGTGGGTAGGGGGGACAAATGGCCCCCAAAAATATCTATTCCAAGATATTTTGGAACCCCAATTTAAAAATAAAATAAAAAACTAAGTCCTTAATTTTTTTCACTATGTTTTCAATTTAGAAAATATCTCCGATTTTTTTTATGTCACTTTTCGAAACTATTTGCAGAAAAAAAAACAGTTGCCAAAATAATTGCGCTCGTGGACTCAACAACTAAACTCGCTGTTTCCAACGGCGAGTTTAGTTGTTTCATGCTTGCCGTTGGGACACGACAAGTTAACTGCTAATTTTTTGCAAAACTTGCTGTTACCAACGGCGAAGACATTTATACTAGACTCGTTGTTGGGAACAGCGAGTTTAGTTCAAAACTTTCAATGAAGGCTCGCCGTTCCTAACCGTAATGACATTTATACTAGACTCGCTGTTGGGAACGAGTTTAGTTCAAAATTTTCAATGAAGACTCGTCGTTCCTAACTGCGATGACATTTATACTAGACCTGCTGTTGGGAATGACGAGGATATAGAAAATTTCACATAGAGTTAAACATTCTATTAGACTTAGTGAATTTTCCAAAAAAACTTCATATATATATTTTTTAAACTAAACCCGTCGTTCACAACGAGTCTAGTGTAAATGTCCTCGCTGTTGGGAACGGCGAGTCTTCTTTGAAAATTTTGAACTAAATACACCATTGGGAACGACAAGTTTCTAAAGGAAAAAAAACTGCATTCACCGTGTTCCAACAGCAAGCATGAAACAACTAAACTCGTCGTTGGAAATGACGAGTTTAGTTGTTGAGTCCATGAGTGCAAATACTTTGGTGACTGTCATCTTTCTGCAAATAGTTTCAAAAAGTGGCATATAAAAAAAAATCACCTAACCTCCAATATTTAAAATATTATTATAAGAACTATCTTTCAATAAAATTTAAATTGGATAAAAGTAAAAGAAACCTTAAGCTTTACTCGTTACTCACTCATCCATCCATCTCTACCCTATCGTTTAGACAATTACACTTTGTTCATTCATCAACTCTTTTAGAGTTGTAGTCTATATTTGTTGATTGTAATTTTTGGAACATTGAATCTAGTTGTTGAAATATAATTCATATATCTAAATTGATAGAAATATAAGTTTTCGTTGTTTGTTTTTTTTTTATTCTGATTCAATAAATTTAATGTTTTTTTTCACTTTTTTTATAAATTTATTATTTGCAGGCAATTATTTTGTCAATATAGAAAAATAAATGGGACCCCCATTTTGAAATATCTTGAAATATCTAGCTCCTCCACTGGGCCTCCGATCAAATATTGATGATGTTTTTTTGACTGGCAAAAGGTAGGATTATCCTACCTCACAAGAAAATATATTATATAAGAAATATTTAACAAGAGTTTACAAAACAGAAGTTGGTCGATTGGCGATATTGAAATGTTGTGTGTACAACTAGGTTTGGAATGGCATAACATTGGGGCGTAGAGAGGGCATTGGACATCTGTGGTGCACCTCAACTAGCCCAGTGATATGATCCCATCTCCTAGATATACAATACAACATCTCATACAACAGAGCCAAACCAACAAAGAGCTATCCAAAATAAAGAGATAACAAAGCAAAGACTAGGACAAACAAAGTCCTAAAAAAAAACTAGCATAACAGACAGAGATTCAGAACCGAGAATCAAGTTTGGGAACTACCGTCGCTAGGTTGGGAAGTAGCTGCAACTGGCCTCATCAGGTCACTGTCTCCTGTGGCTTGCAGCTCCTGCATGATCTTGGCCTTCTTCTTTGATTCTCCACTTGAATCTATCCAATGAAATAGCCAAAATTTTGTGTTAGAGATGAGCTTGTCCACTGTAATAGAAGTGTTATGAAAAATAGATTCATTGAGACCTTCCAAATACTCCAACAAGATGCAATAGTAACCATATGCCATGAATAAGTAAACTTTTGCTTGTGATGATCAAAACACCATTGTGTGAAGCAATCAGTGATAGAAGTGGGTAGGTGCGGGATATCAAAGCGGTGCATTAAGTAGTGCCATGTTTGAACAGCCAAAGGGCATTGAAAGAAAATGTGGTAGGTGGTTTCAATCGGACATGTACAAGTTGTGCATGTCGGATCACCGTCCCAACCCTTGGAGAGAAGTCTAGCTTTGGAGTTGAGTGCCTCCAAACTCAACAACCAAATAAAGATTTTACATTTGAGCGGTGCCATGCTTTCCCAACACGCACGGTAGAACGGAGTAATAAGTCCAGAGATGCTGAAAAACTGATATGCTGACTTGACGGACAAGACCCCCGAGGCTGAATATCTCCAGTGAACAGAGTATATATCAGATGATGGCTCAGTGTCTTGGAGAAGTTGAAGGAGGCTTCTTTTTTCAAGGATGATACGGGTGGAGGTGGAAGAGTTGAGGCCGGGTTTCCAAATCCATCTTCCTTGCTGCATGAAGCCTTGGGTTAATAGGTTAGCATTCTTATTCCATGCTGCATCAAACAGGGCAAGGAATAAGGTGGCGATGCTGTTACCTTCGATCCACTTTGATGTCCAAAACTTAATGAGATATCTATTACCAAGCTGCCAGGAGATGCCTAGATCAAATTGCTCTTTGAGCTCGAAAACACTTTTCCAAAATTCAGAGGCCTTGGCCGTGCAGATGAAAGAATTAGTCGCATTCCTAAAATAAAAAGATTTGATGACCTGAGTGCAGAGGGATTGCTCCGAGTAAAATTTCCACCACCATTTCATGAGGAAAGCGTTGTTAAACTGACTAAGATTTAAAATCCCTAATCCCCCTTGCCTTTTGGGTTGACACATGCGCTTCCAACTTGAACAACAAGTGCCGGAAGTCTTAGTGTCTCCCCCAACCCAAATTTTTTTTTTCCTAATCTGATCAATCCGAGCAATCACCCATTGGGGAAGTTTGAAGAAAGAGGCGAAGTATGTAGGCCACTGAGGACTGTGTTTATAAGGATAAGTCTCCCCCCCTAGATAAGAGTCGTCCCTTCCATGTTGAAAGTCGCCTCTCTATCTTGAGAATGAGGGGTTGCCAATCACGCCTCTTATGTTTTCCTTTGGATAGGGGCATACCTAGATACTTAGTAGGGAGAGTATCTTGATTGCAACCCAATATATGTGCGAAAGCTTGCAATTTCGCTTTGGAGTGCCCGAAATATACTATGGCTGATTTAGAGTGGTTGATGTGAAAGCCTGATACATTTGCAAAAATGTGGAGAAACAGTTTAAGATGAAGGACCTCCTACTCATCTCCTTTGCAAAATAAGAGTGTCATCGGCAAATTGCAGGATGGATAGTTCTGCGAGTGATCCCCTGAGATTAAGATGAGAAACGGTGTCGTAGTCTCTACCCAATTTCAGCATTTGAGCTAGAACATCAACTCCCAAGATGAAGAGCATGGGGGATAGGGGGTCCCCTTGCTTCAAGCCTGTCTTGGAATGAATAGTTTTCCCCGCCACGCCGTTAAGGAGAACAGAAGATTTAGCAGAATGGAGGATGTCTTTGATCCATTTACACCATCGAGGTCCAAACCCTCGAGCAGCAAGCATTTCCTCAATGAAATTCCAACTCAGGGTATCGAAGGCCTTACGGAAGTCAATCTTGAGCATGAGAGTGTCGGACTTTGTGGAGCAGCACAGGTTGATTGCTTCATGCGCAGTGAGGAAGCAGTCGACCGTAGACTTCCCTTTGAGAAATGCGCTTTAAGAAGAGGAGACAAGGTTATGAAGAAGAGGGCTAAGTCGATTAGCAAGGATTTTGGTGAAGATTTCTACTGAGCAGTTGAGCAGACTTATGGGGCGGAATTCAGAGACAGTACCAGCGCCTTCGCATTTCGGGATGAGGATAATGTTTGAATAGTTCAACCTGTTGATGTTAGCTCGACCATCCTGGATATCAAGAAGCATGCGACATAGGTCTTCTTGAATTGACTCCCAGTGTTGTTGATAGAAGTGCATTGAAAATCCATTGGGGCTAGGGGCCTTGTCTCCGTTCATACAGAAGACAGCTTTGTGTATCTCTTCCTTAGTGAAAGGTGCATCAAGTTCAGAAAGGTTAGGAGCAGGGTTAGGGTATAATGCCGCCCAATCCACTTTGAAGTCAGGGCTGGAGGTAGTGCCACAGATTTCACTAAAGTGCCGCTCAAAACATGATCGGATGGAAGATTGATCTGTAATGAAAACTCCATTGTGGACAATAGAGTAGATAAAGCTTTTTCGCCTTCTGCCATTAGCAATAGCGTGGAAAAATTTAGTGTTGGCATCCCCCTCTTTGATCCAAGAGACTGGCACGTTGCCTCCAATAGGTTGACTCTGCCTTAATGAGAGACTGATATTCCCTGTGTGCTGTAGAGAGCTCAGCGGCTTGCATATCATCAAGGGGCTGAGTGTCCGCTAAGATGTCCAAGCTGTGAATTCGATCAAGAAGGGTCTTTTTGCGGACAGGGATGTGGCCAAATTCCTCATTACGCCATCGTTTGATCCGTCTCTTAAGCAGAGTAAGCTTAGTGGCGAAGATGTCAACTGAAGAGCCAGAACAAGTGAATGAAGACCATCAAGAAGTGATAGCAGGCATGAAGGAAGAATGGGAGGACCATGCCTTTTCAAATTTGAAGTAGTGTATTCTGGGGGCAATTGCTTGTGAATCAAGGATGAGGGGGCAATGGTCAGAGGCAATGCGGGGTAGAGAAAGCCGCAGGCAGTTTGGGAACAGTTGTTCAAAATGGCTCGAAATTAGGAAACGATCTAATCTCGCAAGTGCTGGCTTTGCTCGTAGATTGGACCAAGTGAACTTCCTACCAGCAAGGGGGAGGTCGATCAGTTGGAGATTTTGGATCCAGCTCCTGAAATCTTTCATGTCTCTGCTCGAACTAGTACCTCCGTTCCTTTCAGAATTGGAGATAGTGGCATTAAAGTCTCCGCAGATGACCCAAGCATTGCATAATTGGAGATAGTGGATTTTTTCTTGCTCATTTTCCAAGATATTGTTTTTGTTTTGTATAGAACCCAGCCTAGTGCACATAGATTTCTGACCACCGTGGAGTTTTGGTCCCTTATAAATCTCCACATCGAAGTTAATTATTATAACACTCAAGAATTTCTGCAAGTGTATATGCATAGATAAATAATAACATTTAATATGCCTATTGTGATTAAGTAAAACTTAATCGCAATAGGCATATTAACAAAATATACAACCTACGAACAGAAAATAAAACATAAAGTAACATGACCCGTACAAACAATAGATCCCTCCAACAACCCTGGAGGGTGGGTCGCCAAACCAATAATCATCACACTATCGAAGAGCACAACCATACTCCTCTAACATTGTGATGGACCTCATCTTGATCCCAAACACAAAGCTCGGCCCAGTAGAATTGTATGTACGTCAATTATGCTTTGTACGTTGCCTCCACAACACACGCACACCCCCTGAAGCTAGTCAGGAGGGATTTTAACAACTGCCGACCCCTGCTGTCACATCAATGGGGGAACCCCTTCTTCGGGCCCAAGCCCATAGCTGCCACAGATAAAATTTGCTTACTCCCATCAGGCGGAGTAAGACACCCGCCAAACCCAACCTTGTCCTCCTCTCCTCCCACAATCACGCAAACCTCCAATTATTCCGACCAAAAGCACGACCTCCAAAGAGAGAGCCGCTACCAAAGAGAGAGCCGTGAAGAAGATACCTTCACCTTTCTCAGGTTGTTACTCTCTCAGGTGATTTCTCACCAAAGAAATTTTCTCTCACCCCAACCGAAACCACAACCCAAGAGAGAACCGTGGAGAGGATAGCTTCACCTCTCTAACGCTTTTACTCTCTCAGGAAATTTCTCACTGCACAGACACAAAAAGAGAGTAACTCATCTCTCTCACACACTCACTCTCAAACAGAAACCCAAAACAACCAACAACAATTGTTCCTCGCTCCACGACAGGCGGTGGCATTGCCGATGTGAGGGATGCTGATGAGAGAAGAGGAGGCATTGTCAAGAAGGTAGTGGTTTTTGCAGGGGAAGCTCAAGAGCTCGAATAGGTGGCGGGTGAAGCATGTGTGTAGGCCTGCAAAGAGGGAGGGATGGCGGGGGGAGGGGGAGTGGGGGGTTGGTGGGCGGCGACGAACCTCAGTCGACGCAACTCACCATGTCGACGAAACCCCCACAGCAGACAAACCCCCAAGCGACCAAATTTTGGCCGCCGCTGAACGTGCCTGCGATCACCTCCCTTGTCGACGACACAGACGAAACCCTCATCTCTACCCTCGCCTTCACTCAGTAGCGGCGGGAGGAGCTCGATGTTGGAAGAGGGATAGTGGAGGGTCGGTGGGCTGGACCTCAGCGGCGGTGACTCCGCTTCCTCCACACACGGACCTCGCCAGCACCTTCAACGGCGCTACGCCACCGCGACGCCATTCCGTCCGTGTCATGGCGATTATGATCTCGACGACTACGGGAAGAAGGGAAGGAGGGACGGGGGTTGGATCAATAGGCGGGAGGGACGCCGGAAGAAGAGCAACGGGGCGGCGGCGACGAACCCTTGCCGCCGCCCCCACAAACTCAGATCTAGGGTTTACTTGTTTTGGGTTTTTTTTGTGGGGGAGAGTCTCTCTCTAGAACTTCTAGAGAGAGAAACTCGTTAGAGTGATAAGCAGTGGTCTATAAATTCTGGTGTTTGTTTGTATGCTTTTGTAGCCTATATAGATGACAATATACTCTGTTAAATATCATCAGATTTGTAACGGAAAAAAAATATTATTGGGACATTCCTTCCTTTAGAGTTTAGAGCAGTGCTTCATTGATCTCTCTCTCAAAATTTAGGAAAGACTTCCCACCTGGTGTAGCTGCTTTACTTGCGCTCTCCTTCAAATCATCGGCACCCCTGCAGTCATGCTTTCCATTATTGAGTTCCACCCTCTGTGTTAAGAATCCTCCTACAGATTGATGCATCAATTTTTTTTCTTGTTGGCACCAAGTTGTTATCAAACTCCTTTCGATTCTTTTAGAAGAATATTGAAATCCTCCTTTACGACGCCTGGCCTTTATCACCCATAGGAAATTATGACTGCTATTAGCCAAACCCCATGCAAGCTCGTCCAACTGTTTGCCTGTTATCACAGCTACACTTCCAAGATTAATGTAAATTACTGACTGAGGCTCCTTTCCTTCCAACCATTCTAGGCATATGTGGTCTTCTTTCCATAGGTTAGATGTAACAAATGTGAGTGGAAGGAGCATCGATGTCATGCCTTCAAGAACTGGACCTTCTAAATCGTCGAAAGTGTTTAAGATAATTGCACTGGCCCAAATTGCTCTTGTAATTCGTCTTTCAGAAAATTCAGAGCCATGTCATCTGGATTGGTAGTGCGGATAAAGTTTGGGAGATTCTTTAGTATTATGTTCTTGTGTCTAGATATCCATTACTAAGATCACTTTCACCTATACATCACCAAAGAGTAAGGAGATAAGGAGAAGAAGTAGGGTATCTTTTCCATATGTGTATATATGTATACTTGTTTACTTCCATATCTGCATTAGATATGGCCCCTCATCATCTGTTTAGGAAATCGTGGTGGTGATATTATTCACCCATCCCAGCAAATGGTTGCAAATGGTGTTTCAATACCAGAAAAGTACAACTTAGTTTACAAATAGATAAATGTATTACAAAATTTGTCCACATACTGTTTAGTGCATGATAGTGATGATCCATGTGGATCATTCATTTTTATGCTCAAACATTTATGAAGCACGAACACTTCTATTTGGAAATTTTGAAGTCGTGTTGTGCACATATAGGACATGACTACCTGTTTTGATATTGTGGTTTGGAATTTTTCATCTGTTTGTAGTTTGTATGCCATGTTGCATCGTATCCGTCTTAGTGTGTCCATTTTTGTGCTTCTTAGTCCATATTGGAGATTTGAGAACTGGTGTAGAAAATTTCCTACACCATCAGTGCAGAACCTTTTTATCTTATAGACGAGTATATATGCATTTTTAAGAACCAAGGAAATAAATGTTATACAGAATTACTAGTTTCTTTCTTTCAATGAGCTGGTTACACTGAAGTACACCCATAGTCCCACACACGCTTGCCGGATAGAAGATGATGTCCGGGATGTGAAGCTCTTCTGCAACATCAAGAGTAGAACTTGTAACAGCATCCGAAATAATGCCCGTAATTGATGATACACCAATAGACTGGCTGTCGTTGAGGTTCTTCATGAGATCACGAAATGGGTCCGTGAGTTTTTTTCCTTCTAGCTAAGCAGGAAGCTTGATTTTCTTCGAATTTGCTCGGATCAAGAGGAAGATCAGGTATGGTCTTTGATTTGAAAGTCAATAAGTCATCTAAGCTGAAGAGAGCTGAAGGGCCACTGGTTGTAAGGATTGGTTGTACTTTGGCCTCAGTGTGGACAAAGGTGATGTAGAAGCCTTTGAAATGGAGAAGCTTTGCAAGTTCTAGCATGGAGTTCATGTGGAGTTGTGTTTTTATGTGGAATGCATACTACATGAGGTTTTTCCATCTCTTCAGATAATAGGATCCATCTTTCTCTATAGTGATTGCTGAACTATTAAGAGTTTACATAGATTTACAGTTGCAAGCTAGTGGCTTGAACTATCAGGTACATTCTGAAAAGAGTTAAAAGTATTGGTAGCTGGCTTACCATCGATATTTATAATTTTGAAATCTTAGGAAGCTAACGATACATTGACTATTGCACGCAGTTCAGTTTTGATCGATTTTCTCAATAATGGATGAGTTAGGACATAAAATGTCAGTGTTTACTTGCCTTATTATGTCTCATTCTTACATAATTCATCACTAGATAGTCTACTACACCTGTTATAACTTATATTATGTATTTGCTTATTGTTTTTCCTTTAGCCTGCAGTGGACATTTTTCTCAGAAGTCAGACCTTTGTTAGGATTAAAAGGAGTCAATAGTTTTGATGGCCATTGTTTGTTTGGAGTTTTTCAATTAAAGGAGAGGTCAGCGTAATTTGATTTAAGTTGGCATGAGTAACACCTATGTTATCAATTACCCTGTGATGAACTGTCATATTAAATGTTGAACACACATTTTGAAGATACGCCCATTAACTCAAGTTTTCACGTGTATGTCGATATTGTATTGCATATCTACTATGGTCCCAGCTCACTCTCTTTGGGAAATTAGTTTTACACGCACTAACACACTGTCACACAAGTATGTCGAGATAGCTTTGTATATATAGTAAGGTTCCAGCCCACTTTCTTGTGCTATTATTTGAGCATGTTATTTGTTAGAAATCCATGCATCATGAAAATTGCTTAATTTCTGGATCGAAATTATCAGCATTCTAGATTTAATTGGAAATACTTACTATCAAAGCTGATGTCCCTCGAGGGTCCATCTCATAATTTCACATTTTAGAGGACTCATGCTAAATAGGTTAGAGCAATGTTTTTGGTAAGTGACATGTGTCACTGAGCGGCCAGAAGGCTGATTTTATTTGGTTTATCTCTAATATTATAATGAGAGAGTTGGAGTTGTCATTTGTACACAACTTGTAATTTGTAGACAACCATTCAACCAACCATCTTATCTCAACCATTTATTTTTAAGTGGAAGTTATATTAACTATTCATCGACTTAATTGCACTTAGTTACCATAATACCCTCAAAGTTCAAATTTATTTACAACATAATTATTTATGAAAGTGTCACTCATATAAAATAAAAGTTGATGCCACTAGAGATTATTTGTAAAGAGTATGTGATGAGTAAAGTGAGATCTCAGGATCGATACCAGATTATGTCTTAGTACTTCTTAAAAATAATTATTAGGTCGTGCATTGCACGTGCAGATTACTAGTTTCACTTAATGGTTTAACTAAGTAAAATGGTTGATGTTGAACTTAAGGGTGGCAATTGGACCGAACCCGACCTGGGCCCACCTAGGTCCGATCTGGTTTTTCGTAGACTCAGCTAATAATTTTAATTTCGGGTTGGGGACGGGTCAGGCTCAATTTTTTAGGCCCGAGGGAAATTCGGGCCGGGCTCGGGCTAACTGCATAGGGCCGATGGGTTCAATTCAAATTTATGCACGTGCATGTGTATATGTATATATCATGCATATTTATATATGAGTTTTAAAAAATAATAATATTCATGTATGTTAGTTGAAATGAGTATTGAAATTATAGAGAGAGAAATTCTGCCTTATAGAGTTCAACTAAAAATAAACAAATTAGATATGAATTGTACAAAAATTGTAGTGTTATTGTATATTATTCTAGGTTTTATTGAAATGTAATATATTAAAATATGCATAAGTAGTTTGGGCATGGCCCGAATCTATTTTCCGGACCTAATTCAGACACGGGTTCGGGCCTCATTTTGTAAGCCCGAACAAATTGGGCCGGGCTCGGACCCATCTCCCGAACCCGGCCGGCCTGTTGCCAGCCGTAGTTGAACTCATCCGGTTGTAGTTGAACTCAGGGTGGACAAAGGTTCATACAGCTGAGGAGCTTGGCCAGCATCGACATGGCATGGATGTGACCTTGTGCTGGGACTGGCATGCTCACTGCATGATGCCTCATCTTCATCTCTAGGGGTATATGCCGACTGTATGTGCATGTTTACGTGTATGACCGGGTTGTTAAATAGGCTGTATACATGGCATGTGGTTACAGAAAGCTCTGATAAGATCTTGATTATGTTTGTGTGGCTGTCTAGTATTCTAGTTTTAGTAGTGCCGTCTTTTGTTGGTTTAGTTTCTCTTTGTAATCATTGGTAGACGTATCATAATCTTGTGATATTTTGGTGCATTGACAGACGTATCATAATCTCTCTCTTTTTCCAACATATTTTGTTTCGTTAAATCTTAGTAATGAAATGCAAAGTTATCCAACCATTTGTCTCGAAGGGTGATTGCAATATTAGGAAATTGATCTTGGGGGGGGGGGGGGGGGGGGGGGGGGGGGGGGGGGGGTTTACAAATGAAATTATTTGTTTCTCCTCCGTTTTTCTGCATTTTCATTGTACTGACCAGGATTTTAAGAGATTTGAGTTGATGAATATACCAACTTTTCTTCCTTGTTTTGATTTTCTTGTCAAAATATTAAGCAATAATAGCATTCCTCAAATTTATTATTGTTGATTGATTCTAGTTCTAGCATAAAACAATACGATATTGTGGTCAAGTTATATATGTTGATCGATTTTCTTGTTTTGATACAGATGCAATATCTGTAGGAAATAGTGTTTTTACCTATGAATTGTTGCAAAGAGGAAGTACAGAAGAAATAGAAACTCATGTTCAAATTTCCATTTACTTCATTAAATTTACATCATTATGAATGTAAAATTTTTATTCCATCAATCTTATGTTCTAGGAAGAGCTTGACAAATAAGAGAGGCACTCATTCATTCCTTTTTAAGAAGCACATCCTTGATTACTTTGTCCAAATTCATGGAAGAATTCCCACACGGTTGAGTTGCTCTAAGGGCACTCTCCTTCCATTCCAATGCCTTTCTTTTCATCTCTTTTCCTTTCTCTCCTCCTATCAACTCTCTTACCAAATTTGCCACCTCATTTCTGCACACATTGTTATCAATCTCTAATCCTATTCCCCACTCAGTACAAGCATTCCGGCAATTTGTTTGTTGGTCACCAAAGTAGGGCCAACATATCATAGGTACGCCAGCGCTGATGCTCTCTATCATTGAGTTCCACCCACAATGTGTTAGAAACCCTCCAATCGACGGGTGCTTAAGTACCTCTTCCTGATGGCACCAGCTGATGATTAACCCCCTTTTGCACGTCTCGTCCAAGAACTCTTTGGACAGAATCGTTGACTCACCCTGCAGAATGTCGGGTCTGATCACCCATAAGAAGTCATGCCCACTGTTTGCCAGCCCCCATGCGAACTCAAGTAGTTGTTGGCTTGTCATGATTGCTAAGCTCCCAAAATTCACGTATATTACCGATCCAGGTGATCTTTCTTCCAACCATTGTAAGCACTTGGATTCTTCTGTCCATAGGTTATTGGACCCTATATCATTCAATGATTTGTTGCGAATTTGGGGAGTCAGTAAGGTTAAAGGCCCTATGGTGTATATAGGGGGGAAAAAGGAGGACAATGCGTCAAGAACTGAGGTTTCCAAATCGTCGAAGGTGTTTATAATGATTGCTGATGGTCGTAGTGCTTGTTGGGCTTCATATTTGGCGGAATTGAAGAGAAAATCGTTGACATCAGTTGTTCGGATGAAACTGGGAATATCTTTAAGCCTCATGTTCTTCATCCCTGGTATCCAATCGAGGGGAGTGTCAAGGTATCCGTTGCTAAGATCGCTTTCACCTGATCATCAATCAAAGATGCAAATTAAGAAAGAAAGAAAAGGAAAAAAACAAAAAAAACTCCAATATTAGAACAACGAAAGAATGTTCTTGCACATTCCCTAGTAGAATAATTTGATCTATTCATACTTTTAAGAGGTATCAATCCTCTTTCTAAGAGCTCCTGAAATAGGAAGCAGCCCATGTATCCACTTGCATTAACCGAGGAGAAGAACACAGTCGGGATCTTCATCTCCTCTGTCACATCGATAGTGAAGCTCGTGAAGCAATCAGAAACCACGCAAGTCACTGGTGCAACTTCCGAAGTGGATGCATTTAACCTCTTCAAGAGATCGCGAAAAGGCGCATGTAAGTTATTCCGAACAGCGTAGCCTAGAGAAGAAATATCTTGATTTATAGTGGGGTCGGACGGTGGGAGGCCATCCGGGATTGCCTCAAACCGGAAGTTGTCAACTCCCTCGAGAGCAGATGGACCACCGGCAGCAACAATTCGGTTGTAGTTGAACTCAGTGTGGACGAAGGTGATGTGGAAGCCCTTAAAGTGGAGAAGCTTGGCGAGTTTCAGCATTGCATGTATGTGGCCTTGCGCCGGCATGGCACGCACACTGCGTGAGGCCTCATCTTCGTCTTTATGAACATATGCAGACTGTGTATGTACGTCTATGTGTACTTCTATGTCTGAGTTCTTAAATAGGCCTGGCAGGGCCGGAGCCACCTGTCCCCCCAAAAATATCTATTCCAAGATATTTTGGAACCCCAATTAAAAAATAAAATAAAAAACTAAGTCCTTAATTCTTTTCACTATGTTTTCAATTTAGAAAATTTCTCCGATTTTTTTTGTCACTTTTCGAAACTATTTGCAGAAAGAAAACAGTTGCCAAAATAATTGCGCTCGTGGACTCAACAACTAAACTTGCCGTTTCCAACGGCGAGTTTAGTTGTTTCATGCTTGCCGTTGGGACACGGCAAGTTAACTGCTAATTTTTTGAGAAACTTTCTGTTCCCAACGGCGATGACATTTATACTAGACTCATTGTTGGGAACAAAGAGTTTAGTTCAAAATTTTCAATGAAGGCTCGCCGTTCCTAACCGTAATGACATTTATACTAGACTCGCTGTTGGGAACAACGAGTTTAGTTCAAAATTTTCAATGAAGACTCGCCGTTCCTAACTGCGATGACATTTATACTAGACTTGCTGTTGGGAATGACGAGGATGTAGAAAATTTCACATCGAGTTAAACATTCTCTTAGACTTAGTGAATTTTCCAAAAAAAACGTCATATAATTTTTTTTTAAAACTAAACCCGTCGTTCACAACAATGAGTCTAGTGTAAATGTCCTCGCCGTTTTTTTTGAGGTAAAAGGTGGAATAAGGCCACCCTGTTTCATTAATAAGAAGTTAATAAAACAACCCCGGCGTACCAGGAGAAAACAACAGTACAAAACAAAGGTACAATGCAGGAAGAAGAAGAAAAAAAAACAAAAACAAAAAACAAAACAAAACATACACCCCCAACAAACCCTTGGGGGTGGTCTAACTACTGAAACATCAAGCAACCAGAAAGTACAGTAGGTTGAAACAGAAGCTGGTATAGGCCCTGCTTTGACTGGTGAAGCCAGTCCCTCAGTCCGGTGTCGGGCCGATCTCTATCTCCTCATCGTCAAACTCCTCCACCTGGAATACTCTATGTAACCCCTGTTTCCCAAAATACGTATTTTGTGAATATTTTTCGTATGTTGATTTATTATAAATTCAGTATTTTTTTAAACTCGACTAAAACAAAATGTATTTATTTTGAAAGCCGCTCTATTTTATTATTATTATTTTATTATTATTATTATTATTAATTTGAGTGTTAATTAAATTGGTATTATATTATTTAATCTTCCCTTATTGGATAATCCACAACCCTATTATAAAACCCTAAATATTCCTATTGGATATTAACCAATACCCTATAACAACTACCCTACCCTACCCGTTTCCTCTATCCCATATATAACCTGTCTTTTTCCATTCTCCTATTCTAAACCCTACCCCGCCGCTATACATCTTCTCCCATATCTCTCTCACCCGACTCTCCATCTCCCCGAACCCATCCTCTTCATCTCCCTCGTCATCCCGCTCCTCCCGAGCGCTAGCCGATGATCGCCGCCACCATGCCGTCCTCCGCTCACGACTGCACCTCCGCTCGCGACTGCAGCGCGCCTCCTGTGCGTGGTGTCCCCCCCTGTCGCGACCACACAGCCCAGGGACCCCTCGACGCCAGCCCAGTCGACAGCCCCTCCGGTCTCCCGCTCCCCTATCTCATCCCGACCATCCTCTCTGCAGCGACGCAACAACAACCACCTGCATCAGCGCCCACCCAATTCCTCCACCACGTCAACAGCCACAGTCTGCACAGCTTCCCTACGACAGCAGCGTGCCACCTGCGGCCCGTGCCTCACCGCAGTGCATACCCCGTCGTCGTGTCCCCTCGCCGGCACTGCCCTTGCGCGCCGCCCGCTGTCGGATCCAATCCAGTGCTTGGCATTGAAGGTTATTGGTTTGATCATGTTTTGATCACCATATGATCCTGGCCGTTGATCTGCACTTGATCATCTAATTTGATTTCATCAGATTGGGATCTAATCTGATGGATCAGATCTGGACCATCCATCATCAACCCCAGATCAGATCCAAGCCGTCGTATCCCTTGATCTTGATTTTGATCTTTGATCTCGACCGTCGATTGGTTGATCAACTTGATCTCGGTCTTGATCGCCTCGTTCGTCCTTTGCTTGGTGAGTAAACATTTGATCTACTTTTGTTCTTATTCATCAATTGTCAATCATGATATATTTTGGTTCCCTTCTAATTCTCATATGTTTTATTTCCGATCTCGACCGTTGGATTCGCTGGATCTTCATCTTGATCGTGATCACCATCGAGATCCGTGCCCGAGCGTGATTACGGTGATCGCTTGCTCGTTGCCGTGTCGCCGGGATCTCGATCTCATTATTCTCAATATATCGGATCTAACGTCGTCCTAAAGGCAAGTCACTTCTATCGAATGTATTTTTCTTGTATCATATTCGATAATTATTGTTGAAATTCCGCAAGTGGATCTTATTTAAAAATCGTAAAATATTATTGTATCAATCGTTGAGATGCCACGGATTTACACGAGCGAATCCAAGTGGTAGTCTCGACATCGTGCCATCTTTTTGCCTCTAAAGTATAGAGATATTCATACACCATATAGTTATAGTCATTGATTATAAAAATAGGGAATTGTAGACACATTTCATATCATGAAGTTAAATGACAAATAGCTATAGTAGATTGTAGAAATTTGTTGATCGTTAATGTGATTGTTATTGCTAAATTGTTGAATTGGAATTATTGAAATGTTAGACATCACCTATATTAATACCATGTTCACCTAAGGTTGATTCGCTGCGATTAAGATTAATTAAACTCCAATTTACTATTATTAAACTTTATTTTTACCATTTTACTTAAAAAGAACATGTAGACTATTCAGAAAATTACGCTAATCTGAACCTTAACATGCTGTTTAGACCTAGAACACTTCATTAAAATCAGAAACTCCCTGAAAGTAAATCGTAGCCCTATCTGTCTAGATGTCGATAGACACCAAAACTTTCGATATTCACCTAATGAATTAGGTGAACTATTAATCATATATAGCCAAGATAAATTCCAGGTTTGTAGATAACATGTTTAGGATGTTAAAAAGTATTTTTACTGCTTTTTATAATATTTATTTACTGCCTTTATAATTAAAATTAGACAACATCTACACCCAGCCAGAAACTTAAACCTATAAAGATCATTGAGTTTCACATAGCTACCTTTGTCAGAACGTAGCTTTTAAGTATGCGTTGGAACCGGGTGGGAGTCTAGTTTCTAGACCACCTGACGGATCCACAGTTGCTGCCCTGTAGCAACGGGAATGCTGATTTTGGTACAGCAAGCTACTGCTGTCCAGAATTGGGATTCTATATTTTATAATGTACAATTGTGTTTATAATGTTATATTTAGTGTATTTAATTGTATATAGTATATTACATGATCTTAGAGTTGTTTTCTCACCTTCTCTAACGTCCCTTATTAATTGCATTATTGTATGATAATTGAGTAAAGAAAGTAAAGCAAGCCGGGGTTAAGGGTTGATTAGGGTAGTCGACAATATAGTAAGTGTACTCGGATGATGGCCAGTGTTTTATCGTTATCGGCATCGTGTAAGAAATTACACATGTCCCGTGTTTTATCGTTATCGGCATCGTGTAAGAAATTACACATGTCCCGTGTTTATCGCTATCGTCATCCTTCCTAGTACATGAACTATAGAATCTACCACCTTAATCTAAACGAAATTGATTGTATGCATCGAACCTGTGGTACGGCACACATGAGACACAGTAGTATGTGCATTAGCTAGGATTAAAAATGAATAATAGACCTAAGGCTCTCCCCACATTATCATTGCATATTGTTATCTAAATGAACAGTGTCCTCATTATTATTGCCATTATTGATATTGTTTATCGTTATCGTGGTAAATCGTATTTAATGCATATTATATTGTTATCTGTTTTACACTGTTCAATACTATCGACTTCATCGTTCATTTGAATTCATTGCTATACCTTTATTGTCATTGTTTCTCTGTTTCTCCACTTGCATGTCCACGACTTGCTCTAAGGACAAATTATTCTTTCTTTTTAGATAAACAAGTACAGGTGTACAAGGAGAATTTTCAGAAGGCATCGGTGAGCAGTTTCTCTACGATTGGAGCTGGAGCCTCTCGAGCTATTTGGTAAGTTCTTGTATTCCAGATTTGGTTATCGAATTTCATTATCGTTTATGTGATTATGTTTTCTGCGTGGTTGTGATTTATTTTTCTTATATTGTTGAGTTAAGACTGGTACAGCTTATGGATGATATGAGTTGGCGTACTTATATCATTCGCTGGGCCTCAGTTACGTGCCTGTATTTCCGTATTCCGGAAAACGGGGCGTGACACTAGCTATCCTTCCTCTTGCCCATGTGGCCGCAGCTGTAGCCCAAAAAGAGATAAGATGCATGATGTGAGTCAGGTTACCAGAATTACTATTACATGAATCACGAAAATAAAAATTATTTCTGTCTAGCCATAACACCCAGGTTGTAGCCGCTATTGCGATATACCACGCATCCTTCATATTATGGCGAATCGTTGCAAATTTGGGGCCAATCCACAAATCCTCATATACGTAGGGGTAGTCGCCTGTTCTTAGGGCTCGGAGTACCTCAACCATAGTTGCCTTACTTTTTGGGCAGTGAATGAAAAGGTGATTTAGATCTTCCACATGAACGTCGCAGAAACCACAGTTGGTCGCTACCTGTGGTTGTTGTTTGGCAAGATTTTGCCTAGTGAGGATAGCATTATTGAGCACTAGCCATAAGAAAACTCTGACTTTAAGGAGAGTTTTCGCCTTCCACAGCACCTGTGCCCAGCTGGGTCTGCATCCTCGAAAGTGGATCCGATGATATAGTGATCTCACCGAGAAAGCTCCCTTGCTCTCGAGTCCCCATTGCTTCTGATCTGGACCTTGCGTGCACCTAGTGCCTGCCCGGGTGATGTGTGCTTTCATGTCGAGTAATTGTTGGTGTAAGTTTGGTGTGAGCGTACCTCGGAAGGCCGGTCTCCAGCCTCCCCTTTTCCAACCTTCGGCAACGGACATATTCGGTCGACTCGACCTCTCATACAGGTCTGGGAACGTTTCCTTCAGGGTGTGGGCTCCACACCATCTATCCCACCAGAATCTGGTGGACCGGCCATTGCCTATAGTCGACGAAATTGCCGAATTGAAGGGGCCACTAGCCTTTGCAATTCCTTTCCAGAGTCGTGAAACTTTAGCCCCTACTCGGAAGCCAAGGTTTCTCGTGCCTTTCCCCCTTAGATAAGGTTGAATGAAGTCCTGCCAACCTTCCCCGCTGTTGTGGAATACCTTCCACCACCATTTCCCCAGCAGGGCAATGTCCTCGCCGTTGGGAACGACGAGTCTTCTTTGAAAATTTTGAACTAAATACGCCATTGGGAAAGACGAGTTTCTAAGGAAAAAAAACTGCACTCGCCGTGTTCTAACAGCAAGTATGAAACAACTAAACTCGCCGTTGGAAATGACGAGTTTAGTTGTTGAGTCCATGAGTGCAAATACTTTGGTAACTGTCATCTTTCTGCAAATAGTTTCAAAAAGTGGCATATATAAAAAATCCCCTAACCTCCAATATTTAAAATATTATTATAAGAACTATCTTTCAATAAATTTTAAATTGGATAAACTCATAAAAGTAAAAGAAACCTTAAGCTTTACTCATTACTCATCCATCCATCTCTACCCTCTCATTTAGACAATTACACTTTGTTCATTCATCAACTATTTTAGAGTTGTATTCTATATTTGTTTATTGTAATTTTTGGAAAATTGAATGTAGTGGTTGAAATATAATTCATATATCTAAATTTATAGAAATATAAGTTTTCGTTGTTAGTTTTTTTTATTCTTATTCAATAAATTTAATATTTTTTTTTAGTTTTTTTATAAATTTATTATTTGCAGGCAATACTTTTGTCAATATAGAAAAATAAATGGGACCCCCATTTTGAAATATCTTGAAATATCTTGAAATATCTAGCTCCTCCACTGGGCTTCCGATCAAATATTGATGATGTTTTTTTAACTGGCAAAAGGTATGATTATCCTACCTCACAAGAAAATATATTATATAAGAAATATTTAACAAGTGTTTACTAAACAGAAGTTGGTCGATTGGCGATATTGAAATGTTGTGTGTACAACTAGGTTCGGAATGGCATAACATTGGGGCGTAGAGAGGGCATTGGACATCTGTCGTGCACCTCAACTAGCCTAATGATATGATCCCATCTCCTAGATATACAATACAACATCTCATACAAAAGATCCAAACCAACAAAGAGCTATCCAAAATAAAGAGATAACAAAGCAAAGACTAGGACAAACAGAGTCCTAAAAAAAACCAGCATAACAGACAGAGATTCAGAACCGAGAATCAAGTTTGGGAACTGCCGTCGCTAGGTTGGGAAGTAGCTGCAACTTGCCTCATCAGGTCACTGTCTCCTGTGGCTTGAAGCTCCTGCATGATCTTGGCATTCTTCTTTGATTCTCCACTTGAATCTATCCAATGAAATAGCCAAAATTTTGTGTTAGAGATGAGCTTGTCCACTGTAATAGAAGTGTTATGAAAAATAGATTCATTGCGAGTCTTCCAAATACTCCAACAAGATGCAATAGTAACCATATGCCTTGAATAAGTAAACTTGTGCTTGTGATGATCAAAACACCATTGTGTGAAGCAATCAGTGATAGAAGTGGGTAGGTGCGGGATATCAAAGCGGTGCATGAAGTAGTGCCATGTTTGAACAGCCAAAGGGCATTGAAAGAAAATGTGGTAGGTGGTTTCAATCGAACATGCACAAGTTGTGCATGTCGGATCACCGTCCCAACCCTTGGAGAGAAGTCTAGCTTTGGAGTTGAGTGCCTCCGAACTCAATAACCAAATAAAGATTTTACATTTGAGCAGTGCCATACTTTCCCAACACGCACGGTAGAACGGAGTAATAAGTCCAGAGATGCTGAAAAACTGATATGCTGACTTGATGGAGAAGACCGCCGAGGCTGAATATCTCCAGTGAACAGAGTATATATCAGATGATGGCTCAGTGTCTTGGAGAAGTTGAAGGAGGCTTCTTTTTTCGAGGATGATACAGGTGGAGGTGGAAGAGTTGAGGCCAGGTTTCCAAATCCATCTTCCTTGCTGCATGAAGCCTTGGGTTAACAGGTTAGCATTCTTATTCCATGCTGCATCAAACAGGGCAGGGAATAAGGTGGCGATGCTGTTACCTTCGATCCACTTTGATGTCCAAAACTTAATGAGATATCCATTACCAAGCTGCCAGGAGATGCCTAGATCAAATTGCTCTTTGAGCTTGAAAACACTTTTCCAAAATTCAGAGGCCTTGGCTGTGCAGATGAAAGAATTAGTCGCATTCCTAAAATAAAGAGATTTGATGACCTGAGTGCAGAGGGATTGCTCCGAGTAAAATTTCCACCACCATTTCATGAGGAGAGCGTTGTTAAACTGACTAAGGTTTAAAATTCCTAACCCCCCTTGCCTTTTGGGTTGGCACATTCACATCCAACTTGAACAACATGTGCCGGAAGTCTTAGTGTCTCCCCAACCCAAAAAAATCTGCTCCTAATCTGATCAATCCGAGCAATCACCCATTGGAGAAGTTTGAAGAAAGAGGCGAAGTATGTAGGCAATGCACTGAGGACTGAGTTTATAAGGATAAGTCTCCCCCCTAGATAAGAGTCGTCCCTTCCATGTTGAAAGTCGTCTCTCTATCTTGAGAATGAGGGGTTGTCAATCACGCCTCTTAAGTTTTCCTTTGGATAGGGGCATACCTAGATACTTAGTAGGGAGAGTATCTTGATTGAAACCCAATATATGAGCGAAAGCTTGCAATTTCGCTTTGGAGTGCCCGAAATATACTATGGCTGATTTAGAGAGGTTGATGTGAAGGCCTGATACATTTGCAAAAATGTGGAGAAGCAGTTTAAGATGAAGGACCTCCTGCTCATCTCCTTTGCAAAATAAGAGTGTGTCATCAGCAAATTGCAGGATGGATAGTTCTGCGAGTGATCCCCTGAGATTAAGATGAGAAAAGGTGTCGTAGTCTCTACCCAATTTCAGCATTTGAGCAAGAACATCAACTCCCAAGATGAAGAGCATGGGGGATAGGGGGTCCCCTTGCTTCAAGCCTCTCTTGGAATGAATAGTTTTCCCCGCCACGCCGTTAAGGAGAACAGAAGATTTGGTAGAATGGAGGATGTCTTTGATCCATTTACACCATCGAGGTCCAAACCCTCGAGCAGCAAGCATTTCCTCAAGGAAATTCCAACTCAGGGTATCGAAGGCCTTACGGAAGTCAATTTTGAGCATGAGAGTGTTGGACTTTGTGGAGCAGCACAGGTTGATTGCTTCATGCGCAGTGAGGAAGCAGTCGACCGTAGACTTCCCTTTGAGAAATGCGCTTTGAGAAGAGGAGACAAGGTTATGAAGAAGAGGGCTAAGTCGATTAACAAGGATTTTGGTGAAGATTTTTACTGAGCAGTTGAACAGACTTATGGGGCGGAATTCAGAGACAATACCAGCGCCTTCGCATTTCGAGATGAGGACAATGTTTGAATAGTTCAACCTGTTGATGTTAGCTCGACCATCCTGGATATCAAGAAGCATGCGACATAGGTCTTCTTGGATTGACTCCCACTGTTGTTGATAGAAGTGCATTGAAAATCCATCGGGGCTAGGTGTCACGCCCCGCTTCCCGGTATACGGAAATACAGGCTCGTAACTGAGGCCCAGCGAATGATATAAGTACGCCAACTCATATCATGCATAAGCTGTACCAGTCTTAATCAACAATATAAGAAAATTTAATCACAACCACGCAGGAAACATGATCACATAAACTAGAATGAAGTTCAATAACCAATTCTGGAATATAAAGACTTACCAAAATAACTCGATAGACTTCTGCTCCAATTGTAGAAGATCTGCTTATCAATGTCTCCCAGAAATTCTCTTTATGCACCTGTGCTTGATTATCTAAAAAGAAGGAAAATTTGTCCTTAGAGCAAGTACGGACAGCAAGTAGTGACAAGCAGAGAGTAAAGGAAACGGTTACATGAAGGAATATGAATCAAGATCAAATATACGATGACAATAATGGCAGTAATAACAATGGTCTTAATAAAATATACATATATGTCAATTTATGTTCATTAGAGTGTAATTTCTCCTATCTAGTGCACGTACTACTGCATCCCATACTACAGATTCGGTGCACGCAAAACAGTGTACGTTTGAGACATAGTGGTGGGGTCTACAGAGCGTGTACTCGGTTTCAATAACAATCATTTACCATTTTCATTCATTCATTCACATTCATTACTTCTCCTTCCATTTCAATACCATTTCAATATAGGCCCTCGAGTACATTTTCTGAGATTTCCCACTACTAGGTCAACCCTTATAAACCCCGGCTTGTTTAGTATTTTACTGTTAAATCATTCATGCTCATGCAAGTGTATATAAGGATGTCAAGGGAATGATATAAATGCAGCAACATGATGCATTGCTAAATAATAAACATGAAGTAGTAAATTTAAAACAACAATTCTCTTTTTATTGTTTAAACCGATCCCAATTATAACTGGGTCGAAACCTCAGTACAAGACAGGCAAGGCAGCAGGAATTACAAAATGTCATCACATATATGTTCATTAAAGTGGCAATTAATGTGCTACTATAAATTATGGGACACATTACAATGTTGTATAACGATTAGAATGTCATTTTCTGTGTACAATCCACTTTATGAAGTCATTAATCCAATCACGATTGTCTCATTCAATCAATGTATACAATTACCATTCATTTTCCTTTGTACACAATTCTGTTCATTTTATTCATATCGACTATATCTATATGGGCTTAGATTTGAGTCAATGGACAATTATAAGAAGTCAAGAGTATGTCAGGTTAGCTCGTGTAAACCATCGATACTCCTAACGAGAACGGATACAAGGCAATTTAAGATAATTAAAATGGAACTACTTGCAGGAGATCAATTAATTTGAACTAGAATAAAGAAATTAGTTCAATGGACTTGCCTTTTTGTAGTAGTCGCTTCAAAAAAATTTAAGAATAACGGGATCAGTATCCCGGGGAACAATCCCAAGAGGTACGTGTGAAGTACGTACGAAGAGCTCCAAAAGCAAGCAAATAGAGTTGATTTCTCACACCGGATCAGCTACAAACAGCAACACAGCGATGGGATCTGGCGCGGGTAGAACAGCAAACAGCAACCAGCCCAATCAGATTCAGCCTCGCAGCGGATCGGGTCCAGAACAAGAAACAGCGGTGTGGATCTGTTGCGGCAGAACACGGAACACCGATCAAGGGCGCGGATCGTGAAGCGATCAGACGGTCCAAATCAAATCCCGCCCCAAACTGATCTCTTCTTCTTCTTCGTTCTTCTTCTTCGAAACGGAGAGAGAGAGGGACGACGGCGGAGGCGCGTCGACTGCTCAGGGATCGCAACGGCGACGTGCGGCGGCTGGTCGGGAAGCGACGCAACCACGGCGACGGCGACACCACTTCGGCGAATGGAGCGAGGCTCTGTTTCGCGATTGAAACAGAGGAAAGGAAGAGATGAGCGAGAGGGGGGGGTTCTTCGGTGGTGGCGTGGTTGTGACTGGGGTCGCGAGGTTCGAAGTGGAGGCCGGAGTTTGAGCGGCAACAATGGCGGCAGCGGAGGACATCGGTGCTGGCGGCAATGGTGGACGACTGCGGAGGCTTGAAGGCGGTTCGACTGGAGACGACGGGGACTTCGGGGTGATTGGCAATGGCGGAAGGCAAGCTCGAACGGGGAAGGTGCTGGGTTCTCAGACTGGCGCGTCGACTGAGTGCGCGACTGAGTGAACGGCGACTTCGGAAGGAAGTCACGACGGGTGGCGCGCTCAGGAATCGGGAACTGGTGCGACTGGGCTCGAGCGGGAGGTCGAGCGGGAGGAGTTGGGCGAAGGGGAAATGGCGACAAGCGGGGAGACGAGCTCGAGTGCGATTGAGGGCGAGTGGCAGCACTGACGTCGAGAGGTGGAGCAGCGAAGGAATGGCGTGCTCTGTTCTTCGCGATCGAACAGGGGAGCGGTCGAGTGGCAACTGGACGAACACAGGCGGCGCGGCGCATCGATGATGATGATAGCACAGGAGAGCTCCGGTGTGACGATGGAGATGAGCGGCACTGAGACGGCGAGGAGCTCGACACTGGTGCTTCGAGAGGAGGCAGAGCTTCGATGGGCGAGGAGTCTGACAATGGCGGAAGATGGAAGCGGTGAGGGGAAACTGGCGATGGAGAAGAAGGAGATGGATGAGTGGGTTTGTTTTGGGTTCGTTCTGTTCGTTTTGATTTTGGTTGGGGAAAACACAGAGGGAGAGAGGGTAAGGGGGTTTGTTAATAACGGGAAAGAGAGAGAGTGGGGGAGTGGTTACGGGATTGTGGGAAGAGTGGGGAAAAGGTGGAGAAATTGTATAGGGATGTGTGTATGGATTTGTGGGTTTGGGTTTAGGGTAGAGTTCAATATGAGGTGGGCTTGAATTTGGGCTTCATTTAAATATAGTTAAATAATACAACACATATCAAAATCAATGGGCTAAAATCCAACAAGAGATGGGCTTCAAACTGAAAAGAGGAGAGACAAGATAAATTTGGGTTTCAATAGTAGATTTAAAAGGCTATAAATGCATCGGAATGATTATACGGAATTTGAAATACAAGAATACATGAAAATCCGTATAATCGGAAACAGGGGTTACACTAGGGGTCTTGTCTCCGTTCATAGAGAAGACAGCGTCGTGTGTCTCTTCCTTAGTGAAAGGTGCATCAAGTTCAGAGAGGTCAGGAACTGGGTTAGGGTATAATGCAGCCCAATCCACTTTGAAGTCAGGGCTGGAGGTAGTGCCACAGATTTCACTAAAGTGCCCCTCAAAACATGATCGGATGGAAGATTGATCTGTAATGAGATCTCCATTGTGGACAATAGAGTAGATAAAGTTTTTCCGCCTTCTGCCATTAGCAATAGCGTGGAAAAATATAGTGTTGGCATCCCCCTCTTTGATCCAAGAAACTAGCACGTTGCCTCCAATAGGTTGACTCTGCCTTAATGAGAGACTGATATTCCCTGTGTACTGTAGAGAGCTCAGTGGCATGCATATCATCAAGGGGTTGAGTGTCCGCTAAGATGTCCAAGTTGTGAATTCGATCAAGAAGGGTCTTTTTGCGGACAGGGATGTGGCCAAATTCCTCATTACGCCATCGTTTGATATGTCTCTTAAGCAGAGTAAGCTTAGTGACGAAGCTGTCAACTGAAGAGCCAGAATAAGTGAATGAAGAGCCAAGAAGTGATAGCAGGCATGAAGGAAGAATGGGAGGACCATGCCTTTTCAAATTTGAAGTAGTGGATTCTGAGGGCAATTGCTTGTGAATCAAGGATGAGGGGGCAATGGTCAGAGGCAATGCGGGGTAGAGAAAGCTGCAGGCAGTTTGGAAACAGTTGTTCAAAATGGCTCGAAATAAGGAAACCATCTAATCTAGCAAGTGTTGGCTTTGCTCGTAGATTGGACCAAGTGAACTTCCTACCAGCAAGGGGGAGGGCGATCAGTTGGAGATTTTGGATCCAGCTCCTGAAATCCTTCATGTCTCTGCTCGAACTAGTACCTCCGTTCCTTTTAGAATTGGAGATAGTGGCATTAAACTCTCCGCAGATGACCCAAGCGTCGCATAATTGGAGATAGTGGGTTTTTTCTTGCTCGTTTTCCAAGATATTGTTTTTGTTTTGTATAGAACCCAGCCTAGTGCACATAGATTTCTGACCGCCGTGGAGTTTTGGTCCCTTATAAATCTCCACATCGAAGTTAATTATTATAACACTCAAGAATTTCTACAAGTGTATATGCACAGATAAATAATAACATTTAATATGCCTATTGCGATTAAGTAAAACTTAAATAGAACTTTAGGTAGAAACTCTGGTGTTTTTTTTTTTAAGGGGAAAGGTGGAATGTGGCCACCCTATTTCATTAATCAGAAATTAACAAAACATACAACGTACGAAAAGAAAACAAAACATAAACCAACATGACCCGTATAAACAATAGATCCCTCCAACAACCATGGAGGGTGGGTCGCCAAACCAATAGTCATCACACTATCGAAGAGCACAACCATACTCCTCTAACATTGTAATGGACCTCATCTTGGGCCCAAACACAAAGCTCGGCCCAGTAGAATTGTATGTACGTCAATTATGCTTTGTACGTTGCCTCCACAACACGTGCACACCCCCTGAAGCTAGTCAAGCGGGATTTTAACAACTGCCGATCCCTGCCATCACATCAATGGGGGAACCCCTTCTTCGGGCCCAAGCCCGTAGCTGCCACAGATAAAATTTGCTTACTCCCATCAGGCGGAGTAAGACACCCGCCAAACCCAACCTTGTCCTCCTCTCCTCCCACAATCACGCAAACCTCCTAATTATTCCGACCGAACCACGGCCTCCAAAGAGAGAGCCGTGAAGAAGATACCTTTACCTTTCTCACGTTGTTGCTCTCTCAGGTGATTTCTCACCAAAGAAACTTTCTCACTCACCCCAACCGAAACCACAACCTAAGAGAGAGCCGTGGAGATGATAGCTTCACCTCTCTAACGCTTTTGCTCTCTCAGGAAATTTCTCACCGCACAGACACAAAAAGAGAGTAACTCATCTCTCTCACACACACTCTCAAACAGAAACCCAAAACAACCAACAACAATTGTTCCTTGCGCTACGACAGGCGGTGGCATTGCCGATGTGAGGGATGCTGATCAGAGAAGAGGAGGCGTTGTCAAGAAAGTAGTGGTCTTTGCAGGGGAAGCTCAAGAGCTCGAATAGGTGGCGGGTGAAGCACGTGTGGAGGCCTGCAAAGAGGGAGGGATGGCGGGGGAGGGGGGGCTGGGGGTTGGTGGGCGGCGACGAACCTCAGTTGACGCAGCCACCCCCTGTCGACGCAACTCACCCTGTCGACGAAACCCCCACAGCAGACAAACCCCCAAGCGACCAAAACTCGGGCGCCACTGAACGTGCCGGCGATCATCTCCCTTGCCAACGACACAGACGAAACCCTCATCTCTACCCTTGCCTTCACTCAGTAGCGGCGGGAGGAGCTCGATGTTGGAAAAGGGATAGTGGAGGGTCAGTGGGCTGGACCTCAGCGGCGGTGACTCCGCTTCCTCCACACACGGACCTCGCCAGCGCCTTCAACGGCGCTACGCCACCGCGACGCCATTCCGTCCGTGTCATGGCAATTATGATCTCGACGACTACGGGAAGAAGAAGGGAAGGAGGGACAGGGGGTGGATCGATAGGCGGGAGGGACGGCAGAAGAAGAGCAACGGGGCGGCGGCGACGAACCCTAGCCGCCGCCCCCACAAACTCAGATCTAGGGTTTCCTTGTTTTGGGTTTTTTTTTTGTGGGGGAGAGTCTCTCTCTAGAACTTCTAGAGAGAGAAACTCGTTAGAGTGATAAGCAGTGGTCTATAAACTCTGGTGTTTGTTTGTGTGCTTTTGTAGCCTATATAGATGACAATATACTCTGTTAAATATCATCAGATTTGTAACGGAAAAAAATAATATCGAGACATTCCTTCCTTTAGAGTTTAGAGCAGTGCTTCATTGATCTCTCTCTCAAAATTTAGGAAAGACTTCCCACCTGGTGTAGCTGCTTTACTTGCGCTCTCCTTCAAATCATCGGCACCCCTGCAGTCATGTTTTCCATTATTGAGTTCCACCCTCTGTGTTAAGAATCCTCCTACAGATTGATGCATCAATTTTTTTTCTTGTTGGCACAAGTTGTTACCAAACTCCTTTCGATTCTTTTAGAAGAATATTGAAATCCTCCTTTACGAGGCCTGGCCTTTATCACCCATAGGAAATTATGACTGCTATTAGCCAAACCCCATGCAAGCTCGTCCAACTGTTTGCCTTTTATCACAGCTACACTTCCAAGATTAACGTAAATTACTGACTGAGGCTCCTTTCCTTCCAACCATTCTAGGCATATGTGGTCTTCTTTCCAAAGGTTAGATGTAACAAATGTGAGTGGAAGGAGCATCGATGTCATGCCTTCAAGAACTGGACCTTCTAAATCGTCGAAAGTGTTTAAGATGATTGCTCTGGCCCAAATTGACTCTTGTAATTCGTCTTTTAGAAAATTCAGAGCCATGTCATCTGGATTGGTAGTGCGGATAAAGTTTGGGAGATTCTTTAGTATTATGTTCTTGTGTCCAGATATCCATTACTAAGATCACTTTCACCTATACATCACCAAAGAGTAAGGAGATAAGGAGAAGAAGTAGGGTATCTTTTCCATCTGTGTATATATGTATACTTGTTTACTTCCATATCTGCATTAGATATGGCCCCTCATCATCTGTTTAGGAAATCGTGGTGGTGATATTATTCACCCATCCCAGCAAATGGTGTTTCAATACCAGAAAAGTACAACTCAGTTTACAAATAGATAAATGTATTACAAAATTTGTCCACATACTCTTTAGTGCATGATAGTGATGATCCATGTGGATCATTCATTTTTATGCTCAAACATTTATGAAGCACGAACACTTCTTTTTGGAAATTTTGAAATCGTGTTGTGCACCTATAGGACATGACTACCTGTTTTGATATTGTGGTTTGGAATTTTTCATCTGTTTGTAGTTTGTATGCCATGTTGCATCGTATCCGTCTTAGTGTGTCCATTTTTGTGCTTCTTAGTCCATATCGGAGATTTGAAAATTTCCTACACCATCAGTGCATAACCTTTTTATCTTATAGACTAGTATATATGCTTTTTTTGTTTTGATCGTAAAAGGTTGGCAATTGCCCCCCCGTGTTTCATTAAAAAATTTAACAAAACAAACAACCAAAAATAGGCTTATGAAGTTCAGATCCCAACAGGCTGGGTTCTGGAATTCATACACCCCAACCAACAAACAAATATACAACGAAATGTCGTCCTACTGATCGGCCACTCCCGTCAGAACAACTTTCTCGTGCCAATTTGGGCTCACTCTCTCACTCAGTCGCTCGCTTGTACGCCGTTTATCCTCTCCGACTATCATACGCTCTCCCTCGTCGCCCCCAGCAATGACCCATACGACAAGCAATAGCACCATATTAGAGACCCCGCAGGCACTCCACCAATCTGACACTCCATGTCAAGTTTGAGTCCTCGTTCTCATCCCCTCGCTTCACTCTCGATGACTCTCACCGCAACCTCGCAACGATGGTAGACGTCGCACCTGACCCCTGCGAGTCCTCTGACATGAAAGAACCAAAGGCACCCCTCACTTTAACCAACCAAGGTCAAAGTAGAACCCAAACTATAAAATTGCCCGACAATCATCGCCTACACCAACTAGGATACATTTTGTTGCTAATTGTAAGTCGGTTGTAATTTGGATATTAGGGACTCCACCGCGTCAACTCAAATTTCAAAATTCAATTTGAAATTCAAATCTCCCCCCTACCGCCGCACTCCCAAATCAGAAATCTCCCTCCCCCCCCACTCTCTCCCCGACCTCCCCCACATGCCTCCACGACAGCCCCGACTACCCCGTAGTTCGCCGCTAGCCGCTCCACGCCGACGCTAGGCAGCACTCCCGTCACTAGCCCGACGCTACCAATCTGAGCACCGCTGCGATCTGCATCGCCATCCCCGATGACTCCAGCCCCAGTCAGCTCATTCCACAACCACATTCACAAACGATGAACCACACCCCGCGCGGCCCCATCGGCCCAGCCAAAGATGCGGCGTTCTCGACCATTGCCGTCGCATCCCTCTCCGACACCGGAGTAGACCCCAAATGACGACCTCGCCGTCGCATCCCTCTCCTACACCGGAGTAGACCTCGAATGACGACCGGTGGCACATTTTTTTTTTAAGATCTGAAAACGGAATATTCCCCCCGAATCTGAAAGATGGGTATCCAGTGATCCATTGCAGATATATTCATAAACCAACAACCTTCACCTATCTTCAACACAGAACCCAATTAGCATCACAACATTCCGATGATGTGCACAGCTTAGAACTTCAACCTCAGAGCAAAACTCTTGATCCCCTTGTGAGCTCGCCAATTTGTGATGTTTGACTGTAACTGCTTGGCCATCAGGTAAAAATCCTCTATGAACTTACCCAAACCCACCATCGGCAAAAAAGTATACCTTTGAGAATCCCCCAGTAGTCATTTCCAGCTCAGCATAACTGAACCACCTTGGAGGTTTTCCAAAAACAGGTGCTTTGTGTTGACATATCGAACATGAAGGGGTGGAGCTATCGCTGCCAGAATCATCAGCTTCCAGATCTTGATGTCGATCTCTATTTCCAGCGGATTCGTGCTCCTGTTCCTCAGATCCGCCGCCGCCGTCGCATGAAGATTCGCGCCCATGTTCGTCACCGTCGATTTCAGTTGTTCTTCGAACAGTGAACGAACGCCGGGAAGGATCCGTTTTCGATTCCAACACCGATAGAAGTAGCACCGAGAAAGAAAAGTAAGGATATGGGGAAAGAAATAAGAGGGAAAGAGAAGATGAGAATTGGGAGAGAGAGCTTGAGAGGAAGCAAGGAGAGGGGGGCGGCGGCGGCGATGAAACCCTAGCCGCCGGCCACCCCCAAGCTCAGATCTAGGTTTTTTGGTTTTTGGTTTTTGGTTTTTGAGTTTTTTGGGACCTTCTCTCTCTAGAAAATCTAGAGAGAGAAAGTCATTTTTTGGGTAATCCTTAACATAGTAGTACCAAAAAAACTACTATGTATATATGCTTTTTTAAGAACCAAGGAAATAAATGTTATACCGAATTACTAGTTTCTTTCTTTTAATGAGCTGGTTAGTACACCCATAATCCCACACACGCTTGCCGGATAGAAGATGATGTCCGGGATGTGAAGCTCTTCTGCAACATCAAGAGTAGAACTTGTAACAGCATCCAAAATAATGCACGTAATTGATGGCACACCAATAGACTGGCCGTCGTTGAGGTTCTTCATGAGATCACGAAATGGATCCGTGAGTTTTTTTTCCTTCTAGCTAAGCAGAAAGCTTGATTTTCTTCGAATTTGCTCGGATCAAGAGGAAGATCAGGTATGGTCTTTGATTTGAAAGTCAATAAGTCATCTAAGCTGAAGAGAGCTGAAGGGCCACTGGTTGTGAGGATTGGTTGTACTTTGGCCTCAGTGTGGACAAAGGTGATGTAGAAGCCTTTGAAATGGAGAAGCTTTGCAAGTTCTAGCATGGAGTTCATGTGGAGTTGTGTTTGATGTGGAATGCATACTACATGAGGTTTTTCCATCTCTTCAGATATAATGGACCAACTGTAACCAATGGATCCGGATGTATCAGCAAACAATAAAGGCAGTTTTGATTTGGTTAACAAATATTGATTTAGTCATGATCTGCAGCTTAAGTTTAGGAGATTGATTTAGTCAAGATCTGCATGTAACTGATTAGCTTAAGTTTAGGCAACAATCATGCAATTCCCTCTTCCCTTATGTAACCTGTGTACTATAAATATGGTATATGTTTATACAAAGAAACATAAGAGGAAATCACTACTTTATATGGTATCAGAGCTCTTTAGCCTTACAGCAAATCGATCCTCTATCCCATCATGTCTTCCTCTACAACATCTGAAATCCCAATTACCTCAAATGTCAATTCTGTTGTTGTTCTTAACACTCATTCATCACTCAAACTGAATAGCAGCAACTACCCTGCCTGGCATGTTCAATTCAATGCCCTCCTTGTGGGATATGATCTCATTGGTTATGTTGATGGCACCACTGCAACTCCTGCCACAACTAACGCAACCTATACTCGCTGGAAAAGACAGGATCAGTTGATCCTCCATGCCATTATGTCCTCAGTTGATCCCAGTATCATTACCATGTTAGGTAATGTGAAGACTTCCAAACAAGCTTGGGACATTCTCACCAAGATGTTTGCAAGCAAAACTCGTGCAAGGATCATGCACCTAAAAGAGAGACTCTCGCGATTCTCAAAAGGATCCAAATCCATCTCAGAATACCTTCATGGTATTAAGGCTTTGGCTGATGAATTAGCCATCATTAACTCTCCCTTGGATGATGTGGATCTAGTCATCCACACTTTGAACGGCCTTGGTACTGAGTATCGTGAGGTCACTGCTGCTCTCAAAACAAGAGAAAATCCTATTGGATTTGATGATCTCCATGATCTTCTCACTGACTTTGAAAGTGATTTAGAGAGGGATGAAACTGTGCAACAAACCCCTCTCCTTGCTACTGCAAATACTGCACATAAAGGCAAGCAGTTTTACAACAGAACTGGAAAACAGTTCTACAATCAAACAATGCCCAGATCAACATCACCTGGTTCCTCAAGGCGTGTAGTATGTCAATTCTGTGACAAACCAGGCCATACAGCCAAGGTTTGTTACAAGCTGCATGGACACCCCTCAAAAAGGCACCAACCTCCTTCTGCTCTTCACGCACGAGCTACATCACCAGGGGTCTCAGACTGGATCTTAGACTCAGGAGCATCTCATCATATAACTAATGATCTGGATCCACTTCATCTGACTCAACCTTACACAGGACCTGATCAACTTGTGGTTGGTGATGGCTCAGGTCATACCATTTCCAATATTGGTAAAATTGTCTTACACACTCCCTCTCAATCATTTCATCTATCGAATGTTTTACATGTGCCTAAAATTACACAAAAACTATTGTCTGTCTCATCCCTATGTCATACTAACCCCATCTCTGTTGAATTTTTTTCTGATCATTTCCTAATCAAGGATTTGAAGACAAGGGAACCTCTTCTAAGAGGGCAGCATAGCAATGGACTCTACCACATGCCCCATCCAGCACCTCCAACAAGGGCCTTAGTCACAACTACATCCATCATTCCTCCGTGGCATCACATATTGGGGCATCCATCTGATCGCATACTTAGACACCTACTTCCATCCTGCAAAATAAAGAGCCAACAAGTACCTTGCATGTCCTGCAATAGTGTTAAGAGTCATAAATTACCCTTCTCAATCTCCAGTATCATAACAGAAAAACCACTAGAGCTCATTTATACTGATGTATGGGGTCCAGCCCACATCAAATCTTTAGATGGTTTCTCCTATTATCTAATCTTTGTTGATCATTTCACCAAATATGCATGGCTCTATCCATTAAGAAATAAGTCAGATGTCTCTATTTTGTTTCCCACATTTAAAAATCTTGTTGAAAATTATTTCAAAGGAAAAATTGTCTCATTGTACTCTGATAATGGAGGAGAATTCCTCAAATTAAAACAATTCCTTCATACCCATGGCACATCTCATCTCACCACACCACCATATACACCTGAACTAAATGCCCCAGCTGAGAGACGCCACAGACATATCGTTGAAACAGGAAGAGCCCTACTACACATGTCAAAATTGCCACCTGAATACTGGTCATTTGCTTTTAGAACTGCAGTGTATCTCATCAATAGGTTGCCAACCCCTGTCCTCAACATGCAGTCACCATACCAAGCATTACATAAGAAAACTCCAACAACCCATCATCTTCATTCCTTTGGCTGCCTTTGCTTTCCTTGGTTGCGACCTTATGTCTCCAACAAACTTCAACCACAGTCTCAACCATGCATATTTCTTGGATATGCCGAATCTCAGTATAGCTATATATGTCTCGATCCCAAAACTCACAAAATATACACCTCTAGACATGTCAAATTTTTTGATCACATCTTTCCATATATCCAACTCACCCAACCCACACCACTATCATCATTACCCACAACCAGCATACCCCAACCTCTTCATACCATCATTCCCATCCAAAACCATGACCTACCTGAGTCACATGCTATGTCCCGTGAAGATGAGGTACTCCTGCCTTCAAATACTACGTCCGGTAATGATATTCCTACACCTTCTCCTATTTCAACTACTACTGTCACTCCTAATCCTTCTGCAGTCCCACCACCCACCAATGAGCCAAACCAAATTATCACCAGGTCCAAGAACAACATCTTCAAGCCCAAGAGGATGTACAATGTATCCAAACATCCCCTACCAGAAAACTTGGAACCTTCTACTATTCGTGAGGCCATGAAACATCCTCATTGGCGCAAGGCAATTGCAGATGAATTTGAAGCCCTAATCAGAAATGGCACATTCTCTCTTGTGCCTCCCAAGGCAGGACAAAATATTGTTGGATGCAAATGGTTATTTCGCATCAAGAGAAATAGTAATGGTTCCATAGCTCGATATAAAGCACGTCTTGTTGCAAAAGGATTCACACAATGTCCTGGCATTGACTTCAAGGAGACATTTGCCCCTGTTGTTCGTCCACAAACGATCAAGATTATCCTCACTCTTGCTATCTCTAATCAGTGGGCAATGCACCAACTTGACGTAAACAATGCATTTTTACAAGGAGCACTCACTGAAGAGGTTTTCATGGATCAACCACCAGGTATGAAAGATGTTGCACATCCTACCTATGTATGCAAACTTCACAAAGCCATCTATGGCCTTCGTCAAGCCCCACGTGCTTGGCATGATTCTCTCAAGGCATTTATTCTATCATATGGCTTCAAAACCAGCAAAAGTGATCCATCTCTTTTCCTTTATCACTCGGGTGATACTATGGCCTACTTTTTAGTCTATGTAGACGATTTACTACTCACAGGTAACAAGTCCATCTTCCTTCAGCGTTTCATTGCGGCGCTATCTCAACGATTTTCGTTGAAAAATATGGGACAACCTCACTATTTTCTGGGTATTGAAATAATACCAACCAGCACTGGAATTTTTCTCTCACAACATAGATACATTCGTGAGCTCCTACAAAGGTTTGACATGGAGGGGGCGAAACCATCCCCCACTCCACTTTCCTCTACAGCAGTGCTTCAGCTCAATGATGGCACAACATCCACAGATGCCACTGAGTATCGTAGGATCATTGGTGGACTTCAGTACCTTAATCTTACTCGTCCTGACTTGTCATACTCCATCAACAAATTGTCTCAATTCATGCACAAACCAACCTCTCTTCACCTGCAGCATCTGAAACGTATCCTACGGTACATCAAGCACACTATGAATCTTGGTCTTATGCTACGTAAAACTGTTACCAACAACTTGTTAGCATATTCTGATGCAGATTGGGGGGGGGCAGCAATGACCGCAAATCCACCTCAGCATACATCATCTTCTTTGGAGGCAATCCTATCTCATGGCTCTCAAGAAAGCAACGAACTGTGGCACGATCATCCACTGAGGCAGAATATCGTGCAGTTGCCACTACTACTACTGAGTTAATGTGGCTACAAAACTTACTACATGAACTCAGAATTCCCATGCATCACCCCCCACGCTTGCTGTGTGACAATGTGGGTGCCACCTACCTTTGCTCCAACCCTGTACTCCATTCAAGAATGAAGCACATATCCCTAGATTATCATTTCGTTAGGGAACAAGTTCAAACCAAGAAGCTCATAGTAACACATGTGTCTACCAAGGATCAGCTGGCGGACTTGCTCACCAAACCACTGCCCACGGCTAAGTTCACTGAACTCACATCCAAGATAAAGGTTGCTGATGGAACCTTAATCTTGAGGGGGCGTAATGGACCAACTGTAACCAATGGATCCGGATGTATCAGCAAACAATAAAGGCAGTTTTGATTTGGTTAACAAATATTGATTTAGTCATGATCTGCAGCTTAAGTTTAGGAGATTGATTTAGTCAAGATCTGCATGTAACTGATTAGCTTAAGTTTAGGCAACAATCATGCAATTCCCTCTTCCCTTATGTAACCTGTGTACTATAAATATGGTATATGTTTATACAAAGAAACATAAGAGGAAATCACTACTTTATAAGATAATAGGATCCATCTTTCTCTGTAGTGATTGCTGAACTATTAAGAGTTTACATAGATTTACAGTTGCAAGCTAGTGGCTTGAACTATCAGGTACATTCTGAAATGAGTTAAAAGTATTGGTAGCTGGCTTACCATCGGATATTTAAAATTTTGAAATCTTAGGAAGCTAACGATACATTGACTATTGCACGCAGTTCAGTTTTGATCGATTTTCTCAATAATGGATGAGTTAGGACATATAATGTCAGTGTTTACTTGCCTTATTATGTCTCATTCTTACATAATTCATCAGTAGATAATCTACTACACCTGTTATATTATGTATTTGCTTATTGTTTTTCCTTTAGCCTGCAGTGGACATTTTTCTCAGAAGTCAGACCTTTGTTAGGATTAAAAGGAGTCAATAGTTTTGATGGCCATTGTTTGTTTGGAGTTTTTCAGTTAAAGAAGAGGTCAGCGTAATTTGATTTAAGTTGGCATGAGTAACACCTATGTTATCAATTACCCTGTGATGAACTGTCATATTGAATGTTGAACACACACATTATGAAGATGCGCCCATTAACTCAAGTTTTCACGTGTATGTCGATATTGTATTGCATATCTACTAAGGTCCCAGCTCACTCTCTTTGGGAAATTAGTTTTACACGCACTAACACACTGTCACACAACTACACAAGTATGTCGAGATAGCTTTGTATATATAGTAAGGTTCCAGCCCACTTTCTTGTGCTATTGTTTGAGCATATTATTTGTTAGAAATCCATGCATTATGAAAACTGCTTAATTTCTAGATCGAAATTATTAGCATTCTTTATTTAATTGGAAATACTTACTATCAAAGCTGATGTCCCTCGAGGGTCCATCTCATAATTTCACATTTTAGAGGACTCATGCTAAATAGGTTAGAGCAATGTTTTTTGTAAGTGGCATGTATCACTGAGCGGCCAGAAGGCTGCTTTTATCTGGTTAAACATCTCTAATATTATAATGAGAGAGTTGGAGTTATCATTTGTACACAACCTGTAATTTGTAGACAACCATTCAACCAACCATCTAATCTCAACCATTTATTTTTAAGTGGAAGTTATATTAACTATTCATTTACTTAACTGCATTTAGTTACCATAATACCCTCAAAGTTCAAATTTATTTACAACATAATTATTTATAAAAGTGTTACTCATATAAAATAAAAGTTGATGCCACTAAAGATAATTTGTAAAGAGTATGTGATGAGTAAAGTGAGATCTCAGGATCGATACCATATTATGTCTTAGTACTTACTTTTTAAAATAATTATTAGGACGTGCATTGCACGTGCAGATTACTAGTTTCACTTAATGGTTTAACTAAGTAAAATGGTTGATGTTGAACTTAAGGGTGGCAATTGGACCAAACCCGACCTGGGCCCACCTAGGTCCGAAATGGTTTTTCGCAGACTTCAGCTAATAATTTTAATTTCGGGTTGGGGTCGGGGTCAGGCTCAATTTTTTAGGCCCGAGGGAAATTCGGGCCGGGCTCGGGCTAAGTGCATAGGGCCGATGGGTTCAAATCAAATTTATGCACGTGCATGTGTATATGTATATATCATGCATATTTATATATGAGTTTTAAAAAATAATAATATTCATGTATGTAAGTTGAAATGAGTATTGAAATTATAGAGAGAAATTCTGCCTTATAGAGTTCAACTAAAAATAAACAAATTAGATATGAATTGTACAAAAATTGTAGTGTTATTGTATATTATTCTCGGTTTTATTGAAATGTAATATATTAAAATATGCATTAGTAGTTTGGGCCTGGCCCGAATCTATTTTCCTGGCCTAATTCAGACACGGATTCGGGCCTCATTTTGTAAGCCCGAACAAATTGGGCCGGGCTCGGACCCATCTCCCGAACCTGGCCGGCCTGTTGCCAGCCGTAGTTGAACTCATCGGGTTGTAGTTGAACTCAGGGTGGACAAAGGTTCATACAGCTGAGGAGCTTGGCCAGCATCGACATGGCATGGATGTGACCTTGTGCTGGGACTGGCATGCTCACTGCATGAAGCCTCATCTTCATCTCTAGGGGTATATGCCGACTGTATGTGCATGTTTACGTGTATGACCGGGTTGTTTAATAGGCTGTATACATGGCATGTGGTTACAGAAAGCTCTGATAAGATCTTGACTATGTTTGTGTGGCTGTCTAGTATTCTAGTTTTAGTAGTGCTGTCTTTTGTTGGTTTAGTTTCTCTTTGTAATCATTGGTAGACGTATCATAATCGTGTGATATTTTGGTGCATTGACAGACGTATCGTAATCTTTCTCTTTTTCCAACATATTTTGTTTCGTTAAATCTTAGTAATGAAATGCAAAGTTATCCAACCATTTGTCTCGAAGGGTGATTGCAATATTAGGAAATTGATATGTTATTGCAGTGTAATTGATTGTCAGTTTTGAGAACTGGGGGGGGGGGGGGGGGGGGGGGGGGGGGGGGGGGGTTACAAATGAAATTATTTGTTTCTCCTCTGTTTTTCTGCATTTTCATTGTACTGACCAGGATTTTAAGAGATTTGAGTTGATGAATATACCAACTTTTCTTCCTTGTTTTGATTTTCTTGTCAAAATATTAAGCAATAATAGCATTCCTCAAATTTAGTATTGTTGATTGATTCTAGTTCTAGCATAAAACAATACGATATTGTGGTCAAGTTATATATGTTGATCGATTTTCTTGTTTTGATACAGATGCAATATCTGTAGGAAATAGTGTTTTTACCTATGAATTGTTGCAAAGAGGAAGTACAGAAGAAATAGAAACTCATGTTCAAATTTCCATTTACTTCATTAAATTTACATCATTATGAATGTAAAATTTTTATTCCATCAATCTTTTGTTCTAGGAAGAGCTTGACAAATAAGTGAGGCACTCATTCATTCCTTTTTAAGAAGCACATCCTTGATTACTTTGTCCAAATTCATGGAAGAATTCCCACACGGTCGAGTTGCTCTAAGGGCACTCTCCTTCCATTCCAATGCCTTTCTTTTCATCTCTTTTCCTTTCTCTCCTCCTATCAACTCTCTTACCAAATTTGCCACCTCATTTCTGCACACATTGTTATCAATCTCTAATCCTATTCCCCACTCAGTACAAGCATTCCGGCAATTTGTTTGTTGGTCAGCAAAGTAGGGCCAACATATCATAGGTACGCCAGCGCTGATGCTCTCTATCATTGAGTTCCACCCACAATGTGTTAGAAACCCTCCAATCGACGGGTGCTTAAGTACCTCTTCCTGATGGCACCAGCTGATGATTAACCCCCTTTTGCACGTCTCGTCCAAGAACTCTTTGGACAGAATCGTTGACTCACCCTGCAGAACGTCGGGTCTGATCACCCATAAGAAGTCATGCCCACTGTTTGCCAGCCCCCATGCGAACTCAAGTAGTTGTTGGCTTGTCATGATTGCTAAGCTCCCAAAATTCACGTATATTACCGATCCAGGTGATCTTTCTTCCAACCATTGTAAGCACTTGGATTCTTCTGTCCATAGGTTATTGGACCCTATATCATTCAATGATTTGTTGCGAATTTGGGGAGTCAGTAAGGTTAAAGGCCCTATGGTGTATATAGGGGGGAAAAAGGAAGACAATGCGTCAAGAACCGAGGTTTCCAAATCGTTGAAGGTGTTTATAATGATTGCTAATGGTCGTAGTGCTTGTTGGGCTTCATATTTGGAGGAGTTGAAGAGAAAATCGTTGACATCGGTCGTTCGGATGAAACTGGGAATATCTTTAAGCCTCATGTTCTTCATCCCTGGTATCCAATCGAGGGGCGTGTCAAGGTATCCATTGCTAAGATCGCTTTCACCTGATCATCAATCAAAGAAGCAAATTAAGAAAGAAAGAATGTTCTTGCACACTCCCTAGTTAAATAATTTGATCTATTCATACTTTTAAGAGGTATCAATCCTCTTTCTAAGAGCTCCTTAAATAGGAAGCAGCACATGTATGCACTTGCATTAACCGAGGAGAAGAACACAGTCGGGATCTTCATCTCCTCTGTCACATCGATAGTGAAGCTCGAGAAGCAATCAGAAACCACGCAAGTCACTGGTGTAACTTCCGAAGTGGATGCATTTAACCTCTTCAAGAGGTCGCGAAAAGGCGCATGTAAGTTATTCCGAACAGCGTAGCCTAGAGAAGAAATATCTTGATTTACAGTGGGGTCAGAAGGTGGGAGGCCATCCGGGATTGCCTCAAACCGGAAGTTGTTCACTCCCACGAGAGCAGATGGACCACCAGCAGCAACAATTCGGTTGTAGTTGAACTCGGTGTGGACGAAGGTGATGTGGAAGCCCTTAAAGTGGAGAAGCTTGGCGAGTTTCAGCATTGCATGTATGTGGCCTTGCGCCGGGCATGGCACGCACACTGCGTGAGGCCTCATCTTCGTCTTTATGAACATATGCAGACTGTGTATGTATGTCTGTGTACTTCTATGTCTGAGTTCTTAAATAGGCCTAGCTGGCGGGTAAGGGGGACAAATGGCCCCCCAAAAATATCTATTCCAAGATATTTTGGAGCCCCAATTATTTAAAAAAAAACAAAACTATGTCCTTAATTCTTTTCACTATGTTTTCAATTTAGAAAATATCTTTTTAATTTACTAACTTAACCTTCGGATTTTTTTTATATGCCACTTTTCGAAACTATTTGTAGAAAGAGAACAGTTGCCAAAGTATTTGCGCTCATGGACTCAACAACTAAACTCGCCGTTTCCAACGGCGAGTTTAGTTGTTTCATGCTTGCCGTAGGGACACGGTAAGTTAACTGCTAATTTTCTGAGAAACTTGCCGTTCCCAACGCTGAGGACATTTATATTAGACTCACAGCGAGTTTAGTTCAAAATTTTTAATAAAGGCTCGCCGTTCATAACCGCAATGACATTTATACTAGACTCGCTGTTGGGAACAACGAGTTTAGTTCAAAATTTTCAATGAAGACTCATCGTTCCTAACGATGATGACATTTATACTAGACTTGCTGTTGGGAATGGCGATGTGTAGGAAATTTCACAGAGAGTGAAACATTCTGTTAGACTTAGTGAATTTTTCAAAAAAAACTTCATATAATTTTTTTAAAAACTAAACTCGTCGTTCACAACAGCAAGTCTAGTGTAAATGTTCTCGTTGTTGGGAACGACGAGTCTTCGTTGAAAATTTTGAACTAAACTCGCCATTGGAAACGACGAGTTTCTAAATAAAAAAAAGCTGTACTCGCCGTGTTCCAACAGCAAGCATGAAACAACTAAACTCGCCGTTGGAAATGACGAGTTTAGTTGTTGAGTCCATGAGTGCAAATACTTTGGTAACTGTTATTTTTCTGCAAGTAGTTTCGAAAAGTGGCATATAAAAAAAATTCCCTTAACCTCCAATATTTAAAATATTATTATAAGAACTATCTTTCAATAAATTTTAAATTGGATAAAAGTAAAAGAAACCTTAAGCTTTATTCGTTACTCACTCATCCATCCATCTCTACCCTCTCATTTAGACAATTACACTTTGTTCATTCATCCACTCTTTTAGAGTTGTAGTCTATATTTGTTGATTGTAATTTTTGGAACATTGAATCTAGTTGTTGAAATATAATTCATATATCTAAATTTATAGAAATATAAATTTTGTTGTTAGTTTTTTTTTATTCTGATTCAAGAAATTTAATATATATTTTTTTTCAGTTTTTTTATAAATTTATTATTTGTGGGCAATAATTTTGTCGATATAGAAAAATAATGGGACCCCTATCTTGAAATATCTTGAAATATCTGGCTCCTCCACTGGGCCTACGATCAAATATTGATGATGTTTGTGGGGCTGAGTCAAGCTGTGGTGATGGTAAGTTTTTGTTTGTTAACATTCTCTATTAATTTCAGTTGTTTACTCAATTTCAGAATTTTCTTACTTGCTAACATGAAATTGGTGCAATTGGTGATAGAATTCGGCACAATTAAATTAATATTTTAGACGATTTCATCAATTTTCTAAGAATCCATTACTTGCCGATTCTCTCCAATAGTACATGGTGTTCCTCTTTTGTTGCATGTCTGTTATATAATGTGTCTGATCTTTTGTTCCCTTTTTTTCTTTTCTTTTTTTGACATTTTGGTGTGCACTAGGTGAGTGATATCTTTTTTGTTTTTCTTTAAATTTTTTAGTATGTCTTGTTTCGTTAAATTCTTATTACTTTAATACGAATTCTCTCAAAAAACTAACCTGTGCTATGCTGGAAACTGACTACCAGAACGCTAAACACAATTACACAACCAAATCTCTATAATTTTTGAATGTGGGTAAAAGAATTAAATTATTAGCTGTTTCCATTTTGCCAATATGGAATAGAAATTGCAAGATTTAAGTCTTTTTCTTCTTCTTTTTCTTCATATGGAAACGGGCCAAACGGTAAACTCTTAGAATATTACATCAACAACAACTTCAAGTTGAAAACAACTAAACCGGAAAGGAAATAAATCCTCTAATGCAACAACTAAAAGAAAGACCTAAATCTACAATCCTACCAGAAATGACTAACTACGAATAGATGGCCAACCGAAGCTTGCCACCAGTGGAGTTGGTTGTGTCGAAGGAAATCTCGTCAACCACTAACTGCTTAATAAAGGGTTCATATGGACAGGGTTGATCCTCGCTTCGGGCAAGCTGGGGGATGGCTCATTCCCAAGATCATAAGAGGGTTTAGAAGGGCACATAAATTACAAAATTCAGGACTTAGATGAAAACAAAAATTCATAAAATTCATTACTATAACCAATTAAAATTTGAACCTAGGAATTCTAAACGGCCCTAACTCTTCAATTTCTTTTCTCTCACCATCATCATAGTCTCAATAACATAACCCTATCCACTGTCGCCCTTCGAAACCCATCTCTTCCAACACCGAAAGCCACCCATCACCTCCATCTCCACCTCAGCTCCACTCCAATGCCATCCACACCCAACAGCTACATTCCAATCCAATCCAATCCAATCCTGACAGCCTCTATTCAAACCAAGCCCGACGACCTCCTCTGCCATCGTTGCCTTTGTCATTGCGTGTTGTACCTGTTGCTGCCGCTGCTATCTTCCATTGCCGACGTCAAACACCAGCTCTGGGATCCCCCTCCTTTGGTCGGTAGCCTCTCTTTCTTCTCCTTCATTCCTTATTTTCATTTTAATTTCATTTATTACTCAAGAACATTTTTAAATCAATTTAAAATTAATAAAAAGAAATGCCCTTTTCCGTTTAATGAAAGTTGAATTTCGTATGTGTTGATGGGTTCATATGGAATGGGTGAGAGGTTGAAGATGAGGTGCCACATAGGCTCCACGTGAAACTACTCACACTTGATTTGATTTTGCATTCGTTTCATTTCAAGATAGGTTAAATGGATTAGCAATTTTAAGTATTGGAAAGAATATGTTGAAAAATATTGAGGTTGAACATATAATTGATGATTTTACTTCAAAAAATGCAAGAACAAATCATTTTAGATGAGATGTGATTTATATTGATTTTTTTGTAGGTGCAATAGTTGCTGTCACTATGCTTAATGGAGAATATGGAGTCTTTGGTGTCTTAAAACAAACAAAACAAGGTAATCTTTATTTTTCGGGGTGTTGGTTTTGTGAACGCCCTGGTTGTATTATATATATATATATAAAGAGAGAGAGAGAGAGAGAGAGAGAGAGAGAGAGAGAGAGTAATGTTCCGTTGTGCACTAAGCCTCCGCGTGCACTCGGCCTTCCCGCCTTTGTATTGTTCCGTTGTGCACTAAGTCTCCGCGTGCACTCGGCCTTCCCGCCTTTGTATCGACAATCCGAACCGTTCACATTGATCTACACATATAAATTAATCTAAATATATAAAATCAAATCATTTAAAATTCATTTGCCCATCCATTGAAGTGTTGCAAAATTGTATGGCTGAAAATTGTTGTTTTTTATAGTCACATGATGGATGGACAAATAAATTTCAAATAATTTGATTTTGCATATTTAGACTAATTTATATGTGTAGATCAATGTGAACAATTCAGATCGTCGATACAAAGAAGAAAATGCCGAGTGCACATGAGTGCACACGAAAACCTAGTGTGCACCGAAATATTTCTCTCTCTCTCTCTATATAAGCGTGTCTATAAAGACACAATTTTATCCCATGGCCTTAAATACATCAGAACTGGCCGTGCATCAGGATTACTTCATTTATGTGGTGCGCTAAGAACAGTTTCTGTACATCATGAATAACTCCTGCACATTTTTGTGGGGGCTTGTTTGTTAACTTTCTTAGTGAGGGGTCAGTCTCACATGGGTGAAAGTGACAGCCTAGTGAGGAATGGAATTTTTTACCAAATGACCCACTTTTTGAAAGTATTTACCAAACTGACCCACTTTCGAAAGTATTTATCAAAATAACCCACTCGCTAGTTTAGTGAAAATAATCTTGCTGTCTGAGATAACGAGTATAATCTCGCTGTCTGAGATAACGAGTGTATGTTGAGGTGTTAAAATGTGAAGAAAAGTTTCAAGTTTAGACTCGCTATTTGAGATAGTGAGTTTTGTGAAAACAATCATCGCTATCTGAGATAGCGAGTGTATGTTGAGGTATTTCTCCACCGCTTGAAGAAAAATACTAAGTGTGGTAGGGTAAAAATGGCTTGGGGCCCAACCAGAGCCCAATACAACTCTCACTCAAAAATGGTAAAAACAGCAATCTAGTTCGGCTTCGAGCCACTACAGGGTCGGCGCCGAGCCTCAAGTTCACCCCCACAGAACTGGTCTCCTCATATCCGACGAGCCTCAATGGTCCTCGGCCTCCGATCCATGACAGCCCCACGGGCCGTCCCCCCATCCTGGTGAGGCATGAGGATGACTTGGCACAGCCTAGGCCCTCCGATTCTCCCAAAGGCACAGGAGACCCATGATCAGCCATGTCAGCTCCAAATACCACTTAGGGCATTGCCACGTCAGCCCTATACCACTCTGGGCACTGCCACGTCCGCCCTAAACCCCTTGGGCCTCCTGCCATGTCAGGCCCATGGGCTTTCGGGTCCAGACCCGGCCCCCAAGTGGATCCATACCCGGTTGGGATTCCCTATAAATACAAGACCCTCACCCACCTTTTCAGGTAACCAATCTTTTGCCACCTAAATTCACCTAGTTATTGCTACTCTCACACAGAGACTGACTAGATCGTCGGAGGGTCCGCCACCGGGATAAATGACCGTCTGCAGGTACACAAGACCTCGGATCCGAACCCTCTGATCCGAGCCCAGACATCCACCTCATTCCGAGCCCGTCGCAGGTACCGCCCGGTCAGCCGAGGGTCGTCTGATAAGCAGCTTTCTCCTTCAATACAAATCGAGTCCGAACTCACACCTGGTGCATCCACACGTCTCCCAGAAACAAACTGCATCAGGTTGGCGCCGTCTGTGGGAACACTGCTTCAGAAGCCGACCCGAGCCTGACCATCTAGGGACCTTGACAGCCGAACTCTCATGGCCTCCAAGGGCAAGGGGGCTGCTTCCTCCGTCAACCGACGGGACTCGCCCCCACCAACTGCTAACGCCGGGCCACACATTTCAAAACACGGGGCTCCCCATCAGGGGTCCCAAAGGAGCGTCACCCGTCAAGTCCAGCCCGACCTACGGGGGATAATCGTCAACCGACAGGTTAGCCGCAGCAGGGGAAGGGCCGCTTCCAACCCGGCCCCGAACCATCCAAGACCGCCGCCCGAGGGACGGAGGCCAGCGCTCAGCCGCATCGGAAGGCAACCTTCAGACCGACCAAACAGGGTCGAGGGAGCCCCCGTCACTCACAAGGAGTTTCAGGACTTCCGAAGAGAAATTCTCGGGGCTCTCCGACGGGCCCACAGGGAGGAAGCCCTCCATTCCCAAACCGGGTCGGACGCCGAGGCCAGCGTGTCCCGCCCATCAACAATCCAGCCAGAGGACGATGGCGTACTCCTAAGGCGCCTCCAAGAAATGGAGGATCGCCTCGATCACATAGGAGACGGCGACCAACGAGCGGCTCAGGGGTACAGACCTGTCCGTCCTCCCTTCTCCGCCCCCATCCTCCAAGCGGAAATACCCAGGAATTTCCGACCACCTCAATTCGAGACCTACAACGGCGAGGGAGATCCTGCTGATCACATAGAAGGTTTCAAAACCCTGATGATGATTCACAGCGCCTCGGATCCCCTGCTGTGCCGAGCCTTCCCTGCCACCCTTAGGGGTCCGGCTCGTGAATGGTTCTCAAAGCTCACCCCCGGCTCCATTTACTCCTTCGACCAACTAGAGGGCAATTTTCTTGCCCACTTTGTCACCAGCCGGAAGGCCGAAAGGACCAGCGCCTCTTTGCTTGGGCTCAGACAGATAGAGGGGGAGTCACTCAGAGTGTTCGTCCGGAGGTTTACCGCAGAGGCAAGGTCGGTCTCCTCCCTTGATCCAGGCGTCGCCTCCGCGGCATTTCGGCACAACGTCCGTCATGGACAGCTGAAGGCTTCTCTGGCGAAGAAACCCCCCATCGACTTTCCCGACCTCCTCAACAGGGTCGAGAAATACATTAGGGCAGAAGAGGCCCTTAACCCCGAAGATGCTAGGGAGGCCACCGGGAAGGGAAAACGGAAGACCGAAGAAGTCGAACCATCAAAGAAAGCTCCGAGGGACGCGGGGGCCATGAAGAAGGTCCCGCCGGTCCCCCGCTTCGAGAGGTACACTCCCTTGACACATAACGTGTCCGCCATCCTCTTAGAAATCGAAGACAAAGGCATTGTCCGACTACCTCCCTAACCTAACAAAAACAAGAATCGAGATCAGCGCTTCTACTGCCGCTTCCACAGAGATCATGGGCACGAAACCGACCAATGCCGGGTCCTGAAAGACGAAATTGAGGAACTCATCTCAAGAGGGTACCTCTGAGAATTCACCCGAGAAGTCCCACGGGATCGGCGAGATGCTAGGAACCGGAGGCTTTCGCCTCCGAACCCTACTCCGAACCGCATCCAGAGTCGGAATCCCGAGTCCGAGGGAGTCGCGGATACGCCATTCATCTTGCACTGCGTCCACGGAGGGCCAATGGGGGGAGAATCAAATACTTCCCGAAAAGCCTTCGTCCGAGCAGTGAATACTGTCCAAGACAATCCCTCACCCAAGCTGCAACCGATGCCGGTCTCCTTCTCAGGAGAAGACCTCGAAGGTGTTCGCCTACCCCACTGCGATGCCCTCGTCATTAGCCTCCACATGGCTAATTGTGAGGTTCGCCGAATCCTCGTCGACAACGGCAGCTCGGTTAATATTCTTTTCCTTGAAGCCTTCGAGAATCTCAAATTACCTAGAGGCAAACTCAAGCCGGCCGGATACACCTTGCATGGGTTCTCCGGCGTCCCTGTCGTGATAGAAGGGATTGTTACCCTCGACGTTACCGCAGGATCGGCTCCTGTCAAGAGGACCGAGTCTATGGACTTCATGATAGTCAACGTCAAGGCAGCTTACAACGCCATACTCGGCCGACCCGGACTATGCTCCCTCCAAGCGGTGCCTTCGGCTTACCATCTGAAACTTAAATTTTCCACCCCGCAAGGAGTCGGCATCGTCCGAGGCAGCCAAGAAGCAGCGCGATCGTGCTACATGACCACCGTCGGGGGAGGTGTGTTCCCCCTCGACGCTGTCGAACTCGAACCGGAAAGGGACGGCCCTGCTCCCGGACCTACCGTCGAGCTGGAGGAATTCCCATTCGACGCCGAGCACCTAATGAAGTTCCTGGAGGGACGAATATAGGTTCTAGCTTGGCTAAAAGTAAATCTCTTGTAAGCTTTCATGTGTAAAGGGCCGTTTTTAGCGGCCCTCCCTATCTTATACAAAAGAAATCTCTTTTTGTCATACTCCAAACGCCTCGGCAGAACCGACCTAATATCGAACAAGGGGATCGGCACCCGAGTCTTCACTCCGGTATCGTCCCCGACGCCTCGGTAGGTCCGACTCGGCCTCAGGCCCGGGAGACTGCACAACATCCCACGCCGATCCCTCACGGACCGACAGGGCCGAACCACACTCCCTTCATCATTCATTACACTGTCAGCCAGAGCAAAGAGTGAAAAGAATTCCTTATTCATACTCCTTTATTGGGTTCTGAGAAAACAAACAAAGACCATTACAGAAACACTCCACTCATCTCAAACTGAAGGAAGTCGCCATCTTAGGGCCCCTTGGGTCCGACGAAGGGCGGGATTATTCCGACCGAGCGACTAGGAGCCCTCTCCTCGTCATGATGGTCCTTAGGCTCAGCCACGGTCGACACACCAGCCACGGAGCTCTGGGCATCAACGAGTCGCATACGCTCCAACAGCAGCAGCGCAGAGGGAACCCCCTCCGCTCGCCGACCCACTGAGGAAGATGTCGAGACACCCAGCATCGTCTTGTAACGGTGTATCTCCATCTCCTTCTCCATAATGACATCGCGAAGTAACCTCTCAGAAGAGGGCCTCTGCACCGAGGCACTCGACATGGCCTGTCCAAGACCTGCACCGCCGAGTTCCCGATCCACCATCGCCCTCCTCAGCCGGCTCGCCTCCTCACTTAAGGCTTCAGACTTATTCCGATAATAGTGAAAGGCCGCATCAGTGTCACGAGCCCCCTTTCGGTAGAGTACCAACGCGGCCTCCAGGGCCTCAACTTTGCTCCGGAGCCACGCCACGTCGGAACGACGAGGGTCCACCTCGGGAAGGGGAGCCGCAACCTACAAGAGAACCAGCCAACTCAACACACATAAGCAAGAAGGTTCGGAAATATCCGAGGTCAAAACACTTGGCCGGTCAAAAATCCTTTTTAATAAATTGAGTTGCTTCTTACAAAAAATGCGGTGGCCAGTCCACGGAAGGCAAATACAATCGAGAGAGGGAAAAAGAAAGATAAAACTACAGAACTTGTTTTCCCACCTCAGCATCGGTCGGGTTCGCAGGAGGGTCGACAGCCGGGTTATCAACGGGCCCTTCTTCGCCAGGGGTCTTCGGTGTCCCCTCGATCTCCATGTCTCACTCAAAGTTGGACAGGTCGACGGTCGGGTAGAAGTGCCTCACATGACTGAGGGCCTTCGCGTAACACTCGTCCTGGGCCTTGATCACCATCAGCTGACCCGCATTCGTTAGCTCTTCCCTCTCCTTGGCGAACGCTGCCGTCAACTCCTCCTTCTCCTTGGCGAACTTCTTCTTCAAGGAGACCACCCTCTTCCCCCACTCCGCATCCTTGGCCGCGAGCTCAAGCTTCATCTGCTGCTCCCTCTTGTGCGAGCCCTCGAGCTCGATCCGCATCTCCTTCATCTCCCGCTCGCTCTTGTGCCAGGGACGCTTCGTAGAGGTTCTTTACGTTAGCCCCCTGCATACAAGCCTGTGACCGACAAGCGCAGATAAGAAAAAGACTCCCGCAGTAAAATTAACAAGGGGGATAGGGTCGACGAGCTTACCAGCACGATGGCCTGCGCCAGGCGCGTGAACGCCACCTCCACGGGCTCGCTCTCCATCTCCTTACGGTCGCGAGGGGTTGCCAACTTCTCCGCCACCTCCACGGCCTGGGCCTCCTCGGTCAAACAGTCCCCCATCCGAACCGACCAATCTGGTGCCCACCGTTGCCGCAACATCTCCACCACCGGATCCTCTTCCTCGACCTCGACCAAGGGACCTTTCCCCTTGTCAAGATCGGATGCCTTCGCTTGGCCCTGGCCCCTCGAAGTAGCCACCCCCTTGCCCGTCTCCGAGCGAGTCCTCTTGGTCTCGGCTCGAGCTGGGCCTCCGAGATGGCTAGAGACGCCTCCCTCGGCCTCTTCGTCGCCTCCCCCTTCTTCTTGGCCTTCTCCTTCTTCAGGGCAAGCCTCTTTGCCTTGATCGATGCTTCATTCATATCTGCAGAAAAATCCATTAAGAGCAATGAGCATGAAAGTACGAAAAGGTCGAGAGAAAAGAAACAACTACATACACAGAACGGCTGGGCTCAGTCCAACGCTCGCCAGGTGGGCCTCCGTCACCTTCGTCCAATCGATACTATGTGACAAACGGAGGCGCTCGACAAACCCCCACTCCTCGGCCGTCAAATCCCTCGGCCTCGGCGGTTGATAGCTCGGCTTGGAGTGGTTCCATCGAGTGGGAATGTCCCAGGGCTCTTCACTCCGGATCACCAGATATTTTTTCTTCCAATCCTTGATGGAGTCCGGGTGGCTGTGAACGACCTTCCCCTTACTCCGGGACGAGATGTAGTAAACACCCTCAGCTGCCGAGCTGATCATCAACATCGCTCGGAACACATTCAGCCGCAGGGGTACCTTCTGTTCCTCGCACATCAGCACAAAGCAGATAATCTGCTTCCAAGAGTTCGGCCCGTACTGCATCGGCGCCAAGGAGGCCCAGTTTAGCACATCCCGAACAAACGGGTGGACTGGCAGCCTCAGTCCGGAGATAAAGGCGTCCACTGGGAAGACGCAATACCAAGCAGAAAGGGGATCGGTTGGGCGCAGAGTAAAGCTCGGCAACATCAATTCGTAGCCGGGCCCTATGTGGTACGCAAGCTGCAAAACCTCCAAGTCCCCGCCCTCCAAGACGGTCGGAATCGCGTCCATCATCACCCTCTTCCGACTCGGCGAAGAGGGCTGCACGCCAAAGAGCTCCTTGTCCGAGAGGTCGTCGGGATACTGACGGAAAGGCTTCGGTTGTACGGGCGAACCTGTCCTCAAATTACGGTAAATAGGTGCCTGGCTCCAACCACCAGTCCTCGACCCTACCTTCCTCGGAGCCCTCTTCCTCTTCTTGGTTCGCTCCGGCGAGGGGGTAGATAATGGCCCCAGACCAGTCGGCATGGAACTCGAACCCGCACCCTGAACTGTGGATCTCCTTACTGTGTCGCCCTCGCCTCCCTCCTCCTCGGAAGTCAACACCAGAACACGGGCACCGACCGAACCATCACTTGCTTCCTCCGACTCGCTACTCTCCACCACGAAGGGATTTCGGGAGCGTAACGGCCTCACATTGTGTACCACCCCCTCCTCACCTACTGGTTCCTCCCACGAAACCGAATCGGAAGGCTCCGCAGCGTGTACTGACTCCTCCTCAAGCACGGGCTCCTCCCACGACGTCGATTTGGAGGCAGGTTTCACTTCCTCCCTAGACGTCGACGCTGACGAGCCAGACTGAGCCCTATCCATCTGTGCCTAAACTAAACAGACTTACCAACTAACCTGGGGTCGCTTCGGAAGGACGAGCCTAGTACAGCAAACTGCAGGGACGAGCGTTGAAGTGTTGGAAGATTTTTTGAAAAGGAAAGCGGCGAGAAAGAAGTGGGCGAAAGGGGGGAATATTTATAGAGGATGAAAACGACTCCTCGATTTCCGCAATTACTGTTCACCGATTGACGTACAACTGCCGCCTGGAAAATCGCGCCACGTCCTCGAAACGTGCGCTGCTGACGTCATCCAGTGCCAGGCTGGCAGCCAGAAGCAGGGGTCGGTTCGGATGGAGTATTCGGCGGAGGAAACATTTTACTTAAGATTTAAGGCGCCGTCCTTCGACAGACGCCCCGGGCTCCAGGGCTCGGTCGGTTCCCCTCTCACCCGCGAGCAGCTTGGGGCTTACAACCTCGGCAGCCGAAACCCCGAACTGTTCGAGGGTGGGACAGAAACCACCGTCGCCTGGAGCCCTATCGGAAGACAGATCGGCCAACCTCCAATCGGAGACGACCCATCTATCCGAGGCTCTTCAGCCCCAAGTCCGGAATACGGTTGATGCCCCTCCCGTCTGGATCTCTCTCAGGCCAAACAACCGTGTCAGGGTCGTCTGACCCGAAAAAGGATCCAGACGGCAGAGCCACCACCAATCCGAGGCCCCTTATCTACCGGTCCGGATTTCGGTCGTTACCCCTCTCGCCCTGATCTCCCCTGGATCTGGCTACCGTATCAGAGCCATCAGATCCAAGAGAAGATCCGGGCGGCAGAGTAACCACCTCTCTGACACGACCGGGGGTAAAATTTTGCAAGAGACAGACGTCCGCCGGAGCAGACACCTCTGATGGCCAATGGACCACCCTTGCTGTGATCCAACCCGCTGTGGAGGGAGGGGTACTTATAGCCTCCCCCATAGGCCGGCCTTTATGACATGGGGAAAGCCAAACGACGGAAGCCCATGCGCCATGCATTTATTAGGCGGCGCAATTAAGGCCCCTGGAAAATTTGAACATCACACAGATCCCGGAGCGCCGTCAATGCTCCGCAAAAATAGCGGGCTACCCCGCTCAAACATTCTAAGGCACAACGGTTCGCCCTCACCCTTGTCGACCCGTAATCCCTCGCCAGCTCGAGGTCAGGTCTAGCACCAGGGTAGTCTTCTCAGGAAGGCTCCACGGCTCGCCATCGCCCTTGCCGACCCGTAATCCCTCGCCAGCTCGAGGTCAGGTCTGGCACCAGGGTAGTCTTCTCAGGAAGGCTCAACGGCTCGCCATCACCCTTGTTGACCCGTAATCCCTCGCCAGCTCGAGGTCAGGTCTAGCACCAGGGTAGTCTTCTCAGGAAGGCTCCACGGCTCGTCATCGCCCTTACCGACCCGTAATCCCTCGCCAGCTCGAGGTCAGGTCTGGCACCAGGGTGGTCTTCTCAGGAAGGCCCAACGGCTCGCCATCACCCTTGTTGACCCGTAATCCCTCGCCAGCTCGAGGTCAGGTCTAGCACCAGGGTAGTCTTCTCATGAAGGCTCCACGGCTCGCCATCGCCCTTGCCGACCCGTAATCCCTCGCCAGCTCGAGGTCAGGTCTGGCACCAGGGTGGTCTTCTCAGGAAGGCCCAACGGCTCGCCATCACCCTTGTTGACCCGTAATCCCTCGCCAGCTCGAGGTCAGGTCTAGCACCAGGGTAGTCTTCTCAGGAAGGCTCCACGGCTCGCCATCGCCCTTACCGACCCGTAATCCCTAGCCAGCTCGAGGTCAGGTCTGGCACCAGGGTGGTCTTCTCAGGAAGGCCCAACGGCTCGCCATCACCCTTGTTGACCCGTAATCCCTCGCCAGCTCGAGGTCAGGTCTAGCACCAGGATAGTCTTCTCAGGAAGGCTCAACGACTCGCCATCGCCCTTGCCAACCCGTAATCCCTCGCCAGCTCGAGGTCTCTAGCACCAGGTAATCTTCTCAGAAAGTTTCAACGGCTCGCCATCACCCTTGCCGACCTATAGACCCTCGCCGGCTCGAGGATCGCTCTAACATCAGGACAACCCCCTCATGAAGGCCCAGTGATTTGCCATCCCATTTCTACAACCATAAACACTCCTCCACGGCTAGCTCTCGCACCTCCGCATGAGTGGGGGGCTTGTGTGGTAGGGTAAAAATGGCTTGGGGCCCAACCAGGGCCCAATACAACTCTCACTCAAAAATGGTAAAAACAGCAATCTAGTTCGGCTTCGAGCCACTACAGGGTCGGCGCCGAGCCTCAAGTTCACCCCCACAGAACTGGTCTCCTCGTATCCGACAAGCCTCAATGGTCCTCGGCCTCCGATCCATGGCAGCCCCACGGGCCGTCCCCCCATCCTGGCGAGGCATGAGGATGACCTGGCACAGCCTAGGCCCTCCGATTCTCCTAAAGGCACATGAGACCCATGATCAGCCATGTCAGCTCCAAATACCACTTAGGGCGTTGCCACGTCAGCCCTATACCACTCTGGGCACTGCCACGTCCGCCCTAAACCCCTTGGGCCTCCTGCCACGTCAGGCCCATGGGCTTTCGGGTCCAGATCCGCCCCCAAGTGGATCCATACCCGGTTGGGATTCCCTATAAATACAAGACCCTCACCCACCTTTTCAGGTAACCAATCTTTTGCCACCTAAATTCACCTAGTTATTGCTACTCTCTCACAGAGACTGACTAGATCGTCGGAGGGTCCGCCACCGGGATAAACCCCGGTGTTTCAGGACCGTCTGCAGGTACACAAGACCTCGGATCCGAACCCTCTGATCCGAGCCCAGACATCCACCTCATTCCGAGCCCGTCGCAGGTACCGCCCGGTCAGCCGAGGGTCGTCTGATAAGCAGCTTTCTCCTTCAATACAAATCGAGTCCGAACTCACACCTGGTGCATCCACACGTCTCCCAGAAACAAACCGCATCACTAAGTTTTGACTCGCTATCTCAGATAGCGAGTGTGTTTATACCACACTCACTAACTGAGATAGCGAGTGTCGATTGAGGAATTTTTTAAAAACTCGCTCATTGTTTCTTTATCTCTCTTCACTTCTCTTTTTCCATTCACTCTTCCAACTCCGAAAGAAACCCAAAACCCTAGCCTCCCAAATTCGTTATTTCACCAACAAAATTCGTCCAAAATCTATTGAGATTCACTTCATCACTTACTACCCTCTTTACTCCCACACTCAAAACTCTAAACCCATAATCATTGTGCATTTTAGTTAATTGTGCATATTTAGTTGAATTTGAGATATAGGCACTTTATTTCTATCTGAGATATTATATAACATAATGTCACTACAAACCGCACGGGCTATAGCGACGCTTTTACAAGGCTATAGCGGCGGTTTTGGCGTCGTTATAGCACATAACGGCGTTTCTAAAATCACCGCTAAAGCGCCGTTAGAACGTGCGTCGTTATAGCCATATAGACTATAGCGGCGTTTACTAAGTGCGCTGCTATAGGGTGCCAACCTATAACGGCGTTGCCAAGCTGCCGTTATAGGAGCATTTCCGTTTCAAATTTTTCAAAAAATCGAGCTATAGCGGCGTTTTTCCAAGCGCCGGGATAGAGTTTATTCAATTTAGCCAGCGGCCAGTCCCCTACAGCGGCGCTTGTAAAGCGCCGCAATAAAGGGCACTACCTTTTATAGCCGTAGTATCTATTGCGGCGTTTCTTGTTAAACGCCGCGATAGGTCTTTTTGTTTTTGTTTTTGTGCATTTCATTATACAATTTTGAACTGAAAAAACTAGTGATTAATCGCATATTACAAATACATGTAATCATATTAAATTTAAATACTTAAATCTTAAAATCATTATAACATCATAATCAATTAACCAAAAGTCACACATCACAAAAAACAACTCAATAGAAAACAAAATATATAACACATATAAACTGTCATACAACGAGTGTCAAATGTATATCTTGTACAAAACTTAGTTATTACAAAACATCGATATAATTCTTACAAAACATTTAAAAAAAAGTCCAAATTCGACAAACTACAGCGGGGGAGTCTCCTCGTGTGGCCCGGTGTTGCTTCCAATTCCATCGTTATTTTGCCCTAGTGTATGTGCTTGACTGGAAACCGATGGAATACGCTGGCCCTGTAGAAAAATATAAATATTTCATTATCAATTTCTCAAACAAAAGAAGAAATAGATTACAAATTGGAGCAATTAGTAAAATGCTTGAGAAATTATACTTTTCTCTCTAGCACCTGCTTCATGAAAAAACTATCTAGTGGTGAGCGTAGAGTCAAGTAGTAGTAACAGTAGACTTTTGTCCTTTGTCTATTTGTCAAATATAAAAACTCATGATCATCATTCACACAACATTAGAACTTGCAGTTGTCTCATAGTATTATTTAGATAAACAAAGCATAACAAAATTAAAATTATTATTTAGATAAACAAAGCATAACAAAATTAAAAGCATTAGACTTCTAGTAAGGGTGATGGATAATGGATTCAATTCTTGTAATGTAGTACATATCTAATTATTTATGCTCCTATGCATTTATCTTATTTAAATTGGATGCATGGCTGGTAGTTATGCTGCCTGTGTCCCAAGTGCGAACCACCTCACAAACACCATTTCCCAGTTGCCTTCATTTCCCTTAAACTTCTCATCCATCTCAGTGTCTCTACCAAACGTTATGATCAAACTTGTTTTGAGAATGACTTGTCTGACATCTATCCTACTGTTTATGTATTACATGAATATGTACGACAACTTTTCTTGTTAACAAAGTGTGATAACTCTCCTGTGCTTATCATTTATTCTTTATTCATGTTCTTTATCATAAACGTTATTGAAATCAATTTTCTTTCTTTTAACTTCAGAAATATGTTATAGGATTTCAGATGCACATAAGATATTTTTATGCTTAGATTTTGTTTAATTGAAAAAAAGTGGTAGCAATTGAAGTGCTAGTGCCAGTACTTCAATGTAAACTGAAAAAGGTACTACATAAAACGTTTGGGTAATATAAAATCTCTTAACTCTGTAGTATCTGTGCATAGGTCAATAGCTTGCTAGTTTAAAAATTCCAGTACTTGGGGAAAGTGCTAATTGCTCCTCTCTGAACATTAGATCAACCGGTTTTTCTGTAGTTTTTTATAAATTCCTACATACCCAAAAGGTTGAAAAGAAACTACATAGTTCTTTCGGCTGATTTTTGACATTAATGTCCTTCTAATCTCCTGAATATCAATAAGAATGGTTTATTCAAGAATGGTTTTCCATGCATACAGGATGACTTGACAACTACCTTAGTTCAACAATGCCTCTAATGTCAAAATACGGTTCAAAGAATTATAGAAACTGCTGGACATAATGTATTTCAAAAAAAGTGGATATTTAGTTGTAGAATACTAACCGGTGCTTGAGTTGGAATTCCTTGTGACTGTTGCCCGATTAACGTCGCCATTTGAACCATTGCTGCCTCTAGATCAACATCGTCCTGTGTGGGCCCGGCCCCACTGGAAGAACATGTACGAGAACCGAAGACGCTGGTGGGTGTTGGTCCTAGCCCCATCCCATGCACACGACCGGGATGCTCGCGTCCCCTCAATTCGGAGAGAACTTGACACTGTAGCGTCAATGGATCGGCGGAAGAAGAAGATGACATTTCCTCAATCTTCTTTCTGACATCCTTCTGCAAAGATACCAAAGACAAATTTAATTTTCAAAATTATTTTATTTAAAAGACTAAATACCAAATTAAAATTAATTTGAAAGCTTTTTATTTACCACAATATCGGCTGCGCCGTTAACCCTAAATTTTCCATCCTTACCCGTGTGGGTAGTTTCAAAAAAATTTACACCGCCGATCTTCTCTCCCTCATTTGATGCTTCCTATATACAAGTAAGATCAGTATTTAGAACTATAATAGAATATTTCAAATAAAATGATTTGGATGCCTTAGTCATAAAATCAAAATTTATTATCCCTATTGCTAATTGGGATAGATGTCTAGAGTACACAACATCTTTTAAGTTTTGACATTGGTAATGCTAATGTTCTGACATTCATACTCTCAAATTTAGAGAAACTGCATATCTATATAATAAAACACAAAGAAAGCTATCAAGTGGTTCTCCTTCAATTCTCTCAAAAATCAAAGGTCCAGATCTAACCTCACAAAACATATTTTTTCTCCCAAAAGTATCCTCCAAAACTCAAATTCAAATTTCCCACTCAAAACAACTCCTATATTTATTTAAATTTTTTTTTTTCACTCTCCCTCCCTCTTCTATTCAAAAAATTAAGAAAATAAAATTTTTAAAATTTATTTTAAAAATAAAAAAATTAAAAACTATCAAAATTTAAAATTTAAAAGCTTTAAAAATAGTTCAAAAAAATTAAAAAAATCATATAATATGTTTTTTTGCTGGACCCCAAAAATTTCTCACATAATATGTTTGCTACTTCAATTAATTTGCTCGGCCTCCAAAACTATGTTATATGATCAAATAAGGTGCACCGTTCCGAAGACGTGCCATAGGCACGTGTCAACGGGCAAATCTAGTATAATTATAAATTGACAACAATCACATGCAAATCTTATGGACATTAAAGTTAATCAATAATTATAAATGAACCCAAAAAATATATAATAAAATAAAATAAAAAGTACTGCAACATGTCTACTAAAATTTAGAAGATATGTGCCAGATGATGATAAATGGAAGGAATATAGTAGTAATCATCAATTGATGATTACAAATACCAATAAGCCAAGCAGATTATAAAGTGCTTTTAGTTTCATGTCTTTGGAAAACAGAACAAAACAGTTAAATCAAGATCAGTATTTATCAGCATTATATAACAGTATGACCTACAGAAACATGGATACTGATACAAGTAGGACATAGAATTTGTAAAGAGTAGGATATGGCTCATCAAATAAAAATAAAGATGTGTATCTGATACCAAGAAAACTCTTTTACTGGAGTAAGTATGCAGCTTAAATAAAATGCATCTAATACATAGAAGAAGTACTAATATGAGGTGTATATGTAGATAAATTCATATAAATGATACATAAAAGTCTTTTACTGATGGAGTGTGTGTGTATATAAGGTATAGCCAGATTCTTCCACTAAACTGAACATATGCATATATATATATATATATATATATATATATAGGGAAAGGATCCGTTGCACACTACTTTGGTGCTCACCGCGTGAACACTACGCCTTCGGGCATTCATATCGAAAATCCGAACCGTTCACATTGATCTACACATCTAAATTAGTCTAAATATGTAAAATCAAATCATTTGAAATTCATTTGCCCATTCATTGAAGTGTTACAAAATTGTATGGCTGAAATTCATTGTTTTTATAGTCACGTGATGGATGGGTAATTGAATTTGATTTGATTTTACATATTTAGACTAATTTAGATGTGTAGATCATTGTGAACGGTTCGGATTTTCGATATGAACGCCCGAAGGCGTAGTGTTCACGCGGTGAGCACCAAAGTAGTGTGCAACGGATCCTTTCCCTATATATATATATATATATATATATATATATATATATATATATATATATATATATATATATATATATATATATATATATATATACAGAGTAGTATGCAGGTTAGAGAAATTGATCAATGTATTTAGCCAGAATAAGGTTAAGCCAGATTCTTCCTTTTACTGATACTTAGTAGTGTATATATAAAATCCCTTTTTACTGAGTGAGGCATATGCAGGTTAGAGAAATTGATCAATGTAGGTTATAGTAGAAGTAAAGCATATGCAGATTTTAGAAATGGTCGTTTATTAGATTGAAGTATGCATATATAGGAAGGTGAACTTGCAGGTTAGACATATGCAGGTATATAGAATTTGATCATATGCAGATTTTATGAAAATTAATCTTATGCGGGTGTGGAGGTGAAAGCATATGCACTGAGTGTATAATGTAACCAAACACAGCACTCAACTACTATTCAAACTCATTTACTGGATGTGTATAAGGAGATGAACTTTTGTTCATGTGTGACTGCACAAAGGTGCAGCAACAACAGCAGCTTAGAATCTGCAGTTTAGAATCTTGATACACAGACCAAATAATTAAACCCTTCACTGGTTAATTAAGAGTTGAAGACTGACTCTTCGTGATGGTAAATAAGTATATTAGGACCCTCAAAATGTATCAGTAACTTACTCTACTGTGACTATATATATATAAATGTACTCATAACTTGATTTTTATCTTTTGACTCTTCAGTTTTGGTTCCTTTTACCAATTTTCAAATTTAGCCCAAAGCCTTATAAGTCATACTTGATTTAAGATTTTATAACCACATATTAGTTATTAATCGTTAGACATTAATTTTTCTGATATAATAAGCATAGAGTCATAAAGACCAACTCCGAAGTATATGAAATACTGATTTTTGAACAATTCATTCAGAGAAATAAAAAATTCTAGATTTAACCTTATGGTCTCTACCATTTTGACACCTATTATTAATATTTTTTATTTCCAACCTCGTTTGGTATATCAGTATATCAGATATAATTTTCTGTCCAAATGCCCTTACAGTTGCAGTTCCTGTAAGAGATTCTGCAAAATGATGAAGGACTGGAGCTCTCTGGATACTCGATAGACGAGCTAATTTCCTGGCAGTTGGTATGTAGCATTGCTACAGTGACATTATCTAGTTTCAGAATAAGGATTGAGAAGAAGTGCATATATAAAATTCACATTGTTAACTCTTTACTAGAAAGAAATAGACTAATATGTTGTAGCTTACAGAACCAATTAGGAATCCAACTCTTACTTGATACCATATGCAGATTGCAGTGACGGGTACAAACAGAACAAAAACCGGCCATGCAACCGCGACATGACGCTGATAGTCTCCACTGTTGGGTTTATGTCTTGCATACTAGGTTGGATAAGAAGACGATGAGATGATGGAGGAATCGAGAAGATCGAAGACGGAGTGGAGGTAAGGAAATAGTCAGCGGCTGTAGTTGCAGAAGTGGTGGTCGACCGGTCATAGGGTGTAGAAGTCCCGAGAGGGGGACGGTCGACCGAACTTGGGGGTGCGGTCGACCGGTCGCGGCGCTGATGGGTTTATTGGGTCGGATCTTGGTAATTCGTGAGGAGCCCAACTTGTTCTTCAAGTTAGATCTGACGGTTCCTATCGTAGGGTTATCTCTTCAGGAATATCCAATGGTTACTGTATCACGATATCAAACTAAGTTTTCTCTAGATCTCTATATATTGTTGTTATTGGCCTCCATTGAGAGCCAAGAGAGAGAGTACTTCATTGAAGGCAAAGCTTGAAAGTTTCTCTAATTGTAAACAACTAGTACTTGCTGGTGAGGCTTGAGAGAGGGTCGTGGTGAGAATTGTAATATTCTTGTATCTTCTCTAGTTGAATAACATCTTGGGTTTCTTCTCCTCCGGATTAAGACGAAAGCCCCAACCGGGACAAATTTGTGTGCTTTGGTGTGTTTGGTATGATCTCATATGCGCTTGGTAGTTTATATTGATTGCATCGAATAACTCAACAAGATCCTGCAAGAGGGGGTTTTCTGTGGGAAATACCTAACACCCACAATCATTATCATTGAAAAAGCACACCATCCCAGTTTTCCAGGTAGCTCCAAATCCAATACACTTTGATAGTCAATGGTCTTTAATTGACTACATAAACCTGATTTGGCTATAATGGTATCATGATAACCTTTCACTACGTACAGAAGAGTATAGCTGAGCCTTGTTCCATTTTTGTCTAGAGGAAAGAAACATCAATAAGGCGACATAGTTTACATGGGTTTTCATGGTGCTTGCTCATCAGGAGTTGCATGAAGGAGCTTAGTTTGATTCTATTACTACTGAAGCTTGATATGATAATGATGGCTATTTTTTTAAAACATACTCCATCGTGCACACTTGCACAATATTTAAAAAGAAAATTCTTTCTGAATATTCTACAGCAGTTATGAAACCAATAATAACCTTTAAACTGTGGAATAATCTATAACTCTTTATCCGTAACTCATATCTTATACAGCTTGGTAGATATGAGATTTCACAAGTTTATGAGACTTATGCTATATTACTTGCGAAACTAACATTTCACATGTTTCGATACATACCTGCTAATTCTTTCAAGTTAAATTGAGAAGGAACATTAGATTCATTCTCAACTGCAGCTTTTGCAACCATGACTCCTATGGCAACACTTTTCATCACATCCAAACCAATACAAATAGAAGCAAGAATTCCAGCAAAGTCACCAGCTCCCACAAGGCTCACCACTGATGCAGGAAGTGCTTGAAGATGGAAAGCATAGTAATCAGAGTTCAAGAAACTCTTCCAGTTCAAGGGAAAAGTTATATCCATAAGTTCATACAACTGCCTCCCAAAACTCGACAGGTTGTGGTTCTTCCCTAATTTCCTAGTACCTCTGACAAATGGCAATAACACAGTAAGGTCAGCTGGTATATATCCAATTGTACTAAACATATCATGGTTCAAATATTCAGTATCTATATTGATACTCTACCATAAACAAGAGCCTAATCAGATTTTTTTACCCTTCAATGCTACTGAAAAAAATACTATCTACAACACCTACATAGCTTTTACAAGGTTACACTGAAAAATTGTGGTAGTGCTTCTGGGAATTAAAATTTAGAATGGCTATGAAAAGCATGCTACCATGCAAAAGAATGAAAGAAAACTAGTAGATGACAAGAAAACAAGTTTGTTAACCAAAAACACATGAAACAAAAGTTCTTTTGTTCATCAATTGAAACACTTTTGCATATGGAGAGAGGTGAAAATTGAATGTTTGCTTACAAAAAAACTAGTGGAACGATCAATTCCAGTTAATTAGAATTTCTCTATCACACTACAGTTTATATGGAAAGTTATCAACCTGAATTTTTTTCCTCGGTGCATCACAGTTATCCTTCACTGCATTTATTTTTAGTGTAATTGTTCAACTATGTCCAACAATAATACAAATTGAAATTTTATTTTACTTCAATTGAATAATAATAATAATAATACATGATTAAAATACAGAACGGATAAAAAAGAAATCATGCCCAAATCGTACCTTTGTTTTGGAACAAAAGTGATATAAAATTACCCATATGATAACTTTCGTGTCTAGCTTACTTTCTTCAAGGTCAGAAACTGAAAACACATCCAATCCTAATGTTTAAAGAAGTTTTGCCAATAAGTAGGGAGGGTGATTGCATAAAACAACCCATATGATATCTGCCCTAATACATATACGATCTTTTAGTTCAATCAGTAACATAGTTCAATCAGCAGCCCTTCCTTCCAATTTCCAAAAATTCTGAAAAGGAGAAAATAAAAGGAGACAAGCATGAGAGAGATGAGAACATACATCTGCTCTGACCAATCTCAATTCTATTATTAACCAATCTCATAAGTGTAATATAACTAAACCCTATTACTAAACAAGAATGATAATCTTTACCCAAATTAGGAGGAGCGGCGAGGAAGGGAGAGCTTGATTAGGGCAGAAGAAGGAGCGGCGAGGGAGGTGCGGCGAGGGAAGGAGAGCTTGATGGTGCGGTGCGAGGGACAAGAGAAGGCGAAGTAGGAGGAGCGGCGTGATGGACAAGAGGAGGCGAAGTAGGAGGAGCGGTGAGGGAGGTGTGGCGTGATGGACAAGATGAGGCGAAGTAGGAGCGACGGCGAGGGTGGTTCGGTGCGAGGGAAGAATTGGGTTCGATGAGGAAGCGGCAAGGAGAAGAGAGAGTTAGGTTAAGTGATTTGGGAAATTGGGGGAAATGAAAAAAGTGTGGGATTTTAGAGTGGGTTTTTAGAAGAAGAAAAAAATTAACGGGCCTATCACGGCATGTTATATGTAAAACGCCGCTACTGTTTACACCTATTGCGGCGTTTATGTGAAATGCCGGTATAGAGAGTGTTTTTTTTATAAAAAAAAACTTCTACATCTATCGCAGCGTTTCATTGAAATGCCGGGATAGAAATGCCGCTACAGGCCCTGCGGTTTGTAGTGTGTATGTGTTTAAAGCCAAGTCATTATGTATACAGGAAAATTTTGAGATTTTTAACTTTTGTGGAAAATAAAATAACTAGGCTCGCTATCGCAGATAGTGACACTGGTTCACATAGGTTCGCTATCTGAGATAGCGCCTGTGAAAATTGCAAGTTTCCAGAGACTTTGAAGTCTCTGAAAAATTACAAATTCTAGCGACTGGTACAACCAGGGTCGCTATCTCAGATACGTATGAATTTTAGCGACTGGTACAATTCGAGATTTTGGATGACAGGTTTAGGGTTTTGAGTGTAGGAGTAGAGAGCGTTGTGAGTGATGAAGTGGATCTCAATAGATTTTGGACGGATTTTGTTGGTGAAATAATGAATTTGGGAGGCTAGGGTTTTGGGTTTATTTAGGAGTTGGGAGGGAGAATGGAAAGACAGAAGTGAAGAGAAATAGCGAAACAACGAACGAGTCTTTAAAAACTCTCCAATCGACACTCGCTATCTCAATTAGCGAGTGTGGTATAAACCCCCTCGCTATCTGTGATAGCGAGTCTAAACTTGATATTTTCTTCAAGTTTTTCTCCAAGTGGTGGAGAAACACCTCAACATACACTCGCTATCTCAGATAGCGATGTTGTTTTCACCAAACTCGCTATCCGAGATAGCGAGTCTAAACTTGGGAATTTTCTTCACGTTTTAACATCTCACTATATACTCGCTATCTGTAGACTTCGAGGTAATTTTCACCAAACTCGCTATCTGGATCATTTTGTAAATACTTTTGAAAGTGGGTCAGTTTAGAAATACTTTTAAAAAGTGGGTCATTTTGGTAAAAAATCTGAGGAATGAGGAGAAGGAGGAGGGGGGTGGGGGTGGGGGTGGGTGCACTGTTCCTGCACGTGGGTGACAAGGACAGGGGGATAGTGGCTTCTCTGAGCCGTCACGTGGGAGACAAGGATAGGGAAGGAGTGGCTGCATTGTGACAAGGTTAGCATCGGGAATCCTAGTATGCGACAGAGTGGATAAGGATTTGAGCTCCTAGCCTCGTACGAAATCGAATGAGTGTGCATCTTCATCCATTCTGGATTTTTCAAAATTAATTATGGGTCCGGTAGTAGTTGGTGAATTGCAGGAACAAAGTTAACGTGACACCGGGTGAAATGGAACGAGCCAGCAAGCAATTGGGTGTGAGAGAGAAGGAGGTGGCCCAATATGGAGCACATTGTTGAATTAGTAAACAAGGCCCAGCCCAAGCAACAGCTGTACAGAGAAGTAAGTCTGCCCCTCATTGCAACAACTGATCTACAAAACAAAGTTGTTCAAGCCCTAATCCCTTTAGAGCGTGTGCATCGACGCATGCAGGAAGATCTACGTCCTGAGCAGGCACATATGCTAGTGCAGGAAGTAGAGGTCTTCGATGAGGAAGAGGAGATGGAGGAATTAATTAAGGCCGAGGTGGAGAGGAGAGTGCAACAAGAAGTTCGTCGCAGGTTGTGGGATATGCTTCGAAGGAAGAAACAAAACCAGTCTGACATCGAAGAGGAGCAATCTACCGAGGGGGAAAGAGTTTCAAATTCGGAAGGGGTTGATAAAAACTGTAGCGAGGATGAACAGTCTGGTGAGATGAAAGACACGAAGGTACGGGAAAACCTAAAGGAGAAAAATAAGAATCATGGTAGCATAAGCATTACAAGTGTTGTAGGCGGAGACAAAAGAAGGAGCAACATGCAACTTACTAACCAGAAAGGCCGTAGTCCACTCACAGTCAAAGAGATCTATCAAGCAGTGGGAAAGAAGAAGGCATATGACTCCCTGACAAGTATGCCATCTTGCACTAATAATATATCTATATTTGGTTCATTGCCGGACCCGTTATTAGTAGAACTTGCATCTGCATATGGTATAAAGTTACACGCACACACAAACACTTACACTATGGAGCTGACATACTTAAGGAAGCGAGAGATTGAGAACATTAATAAGATGGATCACGCGAATACTCTGAAGGAGGTGGAGGAAGGCATAACAAGTTTGGGTATGTCTGTCGACCTACAGCAGCAAGGTTACAGAGTGAGTGCTCTCGGAAGGGACATATCACCAAAAGAAAGGGAGTCAAGTCAGGCTCCAAAGAAGGGTCCAACAATCGTTCTTAATGTGTAACATCCTCTTTTGGAATGTAGGGGGGGGGGGGGGGCTGGGTTAGCCAACCAAGCATAAGATGATTAGGGAGGTAGTGAGCGAGAATAAGGTTGATTTCGTTCGTTTAGAAGAGACAAAGTTAAACAAACCATCTACTTTTTTCCTCAACTCAATGAAATTCTGTCAAAGTACTAAATGGAGGATTTTGGATGTGGTAGGTGCGTCCATGGGAATCCTTATAGGTTTCAATAACAGCGCTTTTGATGCTGTGGACACCTGGGTTGGCAGGTTCTCCATTTCTACCGTTTTACGCTGCAAAATGCGATATTTGGGTATACATGTTAACTGCGGTGTATGACTCAAATGATAGGACCAAGAGGTCACAATTCTGGGAAGAACTCACAAGGATAAGATCCAAGTCGAATTATCCTTGGGTAGTGGGAGGGGAATTTAATATCTTTCGGTATAAGGAGGACAGAAATTGCAGGGAAGGTAATGGTCATGATAGACGATTGTTTAACCAAATTATCGCTCGGTTGCCGCTGATCGAAATTCAGATTAATGATAGGAAGTTCACTTGGTCTAACCAAAGAAGGATTCCTTCCTTGACAAGATTGGATAGGATCCTTGTCTCTGTGATTGGGAAGCTAGGTTCCCATTCGCAGTCGGTAGGTCTTGCCAAAGGAATGCGTTTGACCATGTCCCTATCCTGCTTGGCATGGGGGGGAATTCGACATGCAAAAAGCATATATTTAGGTTTGTGAAGATGTGGTTAGCTGAGGAATCCTGCGGAAAACTGGAGGGAACAAGTGGGGATAGTGGAACCTGCTACGGTCATAGTACGTAAGCTTGCCAAGCTTAGGAAGCGTCTCAAGAAATGGAATTGGGAGTCCTTTGGGAACATTCTACACAAAAAGGAGACAAGCATCAGGTGTATTGAAGACTTGGAGAGGAAGGAAGAAACTGATGGCCTCACTGACAGCGAATTTGCTATCCTCAGGACCTTAAGGGTGGACATCTAGGATACATATATTAAGGAGGAAATCAGGTGGAGGCAGCGGTCGAGAGTTAAATGGCTGAAGGAAGGTGACGCAAACACAACATATTTCCATAAGTTGCAAGCATGCAAACAAGAAACAACCTCATCCACTACTTAGAAAAGGAGAGGATCCCGATTATTGGACCTGTTGAAATGCGAAATCACATACACGACCATTTCAAAGAAATCTTTGGATAGTGTGCGAACTTTAGGTGTCAAGCTACGGATGACTTGTGGGAGCCACTGGTGGAGAGTTTACGGGAAAGGGTGGACGCGCTCGAGCTACCATTCACCACAGAGAAAGTTAAAGAGGCGGTTTGGGGACTGGGTAAATATAAGGCACCAGGTCTAGATGGTTTCTCTATAATGTTTTATAGAAAATTCTGGGACATCATTAAGGGGGATATGATGGCCGTTATGAATGTGTTTTACAACAGATCATTGGAGATGAATCGTTTGAACTACGCCCCCATCACTTTGGTTCCTAAGAAACAGGTGGTAAGAGAGGTAGGAGACCTTAGGCCACTTAGCTTGCTCAACAACATGGTTAAAATTATCTCCAAATTCCTTGCAAATAAACTCAAAGGGTTCCTAGGTGATCTAGTGGAGGATTATTATACCAGAATAGAGATATTTTCGACGGGGTGGCCACTGTGCCAGAAGTGATTCAAGATTGCAAGCGCTGATCTGTCTTAGGATGCCTTCTGAAGCAGCATTTTGAAAAAGCCTATGACAAAGTTGATTGGGAGTGTCTCATGGAGGTGATGTACAAGCGTGGATTCGGGTCTAGGTGGGTTACCTGGATTAGAACATGGCTACAATCTGCTAAAGTTAGTGTCATGGTTAATGGCGAGGTGGGTAAGGAAATTCAATGCAGGCGTGGACTGAGGTAGGAGGATCCTCTCTCCTCGCTGCTGTTCACCCTGCTTGCTGACGGTTTGCATAGATTGCTCACGAGATATAGACAACTAGGTAGGCTGAAGGGGATAGGAGAGAGAAGTAACGTCTCTACAGTGATTAACTTGCAGTATGCTGACGATACTCTCATCTTCGAGGAGATTGATGTGGTCCAAGCTGTTTTCCTCAAATGGGGATTGTACCTGTTCGAACTTTGGTGTGCCTTGGGGTAAATTTTCATAAGAACTCACTTTTCTTCATTAGATCGGCTGCCAACAACCACACTTCGGTTGCGGCTATCCTTAACTGCAAAGTAAAGTCATTCCCTCTAAAATACCTTGGATGTAACATCCCGTAATTTCTAAAAGAGCTATACTATGGTACATAATATATAGTTATATATAATGGGCTGATGGTGATAAAATATTGTGAATGGTGCTTGACATTGGGGGGCCCACTCATGAAGAAAGCAAACAGTAAAGATTGTTGCTGTTGCTTTGATGGCTGTCGTGGCTATTAGAGGGGGGGGGCGACCTGGTGAGAAAATGAGCATAGTGTTGTTCTCTCTCTCTTCTTGATGACTGGCCGGTTATGCACGTGAGAGAGGAGAGAGGGTGTAATACAATAATCCCATATCGGTAATTACAAAGAATAAAATAATATATAAATATAATAGCCTATCATCAAGAGTCACCAATCTGGTTAACCACCTTTTGAGAGGCAGCCTGTGGTGGGCAGCTGTACTACATAATATCTAATTTGTCTTCTAAATTGTATAAATTGTCTGAGCTAGGGGCAGGGGCGTTACATTGGACTTCCCATTAAACCCGAGAGACTAAGAAAGGAGGACTGGAACGAATTTTTGGAAAGGATTCAATATAAGTTGGATGGGTGGAAAGGAAAATTGTTATCGATCGGTGGTAGGTTAATCCTGTTTAATGCGGTCATTAATTCCATCCCAATTTTCTACCTTTTGTTCTTCGAAATTCTAGGGTGGGTGATCGCCAAAATTGATAAGATAAGGCACATATTTCTTTGGCAGGGGACTTCGTCTGATAGGAAAGGTTACGCGCTGGTAAAATGGGGTATTGTTTGCAAACGCAAGGAATTAAGAGGTCTTGGCATTATCAACCTTTAGCAAATGAATCAGACACTACTGTGCAAGTGGTGATGGAAGCTACATAAACAACGAAAGGCAAGGTGGGCACAAATTGCTAGGGCAACATACCTAAGGAAGGAGAGTATGTACCGGAAACCTAAGAACGTAACGTCCATGTCAAGGTTTTGAAAGGGTGTTCTCCGTACCAAGGACATTTTTCTTGCAGGTGCATCTTTTGCTATTGGTGATGGCTCATCTATTTGCTTTTGGAAGGATAGGTGGTGGTGGTCCGGCTACTTAACCCTCCAACACAAGTTCCCAAACTTATTTCGAATGGCAAAGGACGATTGCGACACAGTCGCTGCACAGGGGCGACAGGGACAGTGGAAACTCAGAACTAGGGGGAGGCTGAGTCTTGAAGTAAGACGTCAGAAAGTGTTATTGCTACAGTTTCTAGAGGACCGAAAACCTAACGACAACGGGGCACAGGACAAGGTCAATTGGTTACTGGATAAAAAGGGTCAGTTCTCGGTGTCATCTACTTATTCCATGCTGAATAATGGTGGAGTCAGGTGTTGCAACGTCATTTGGGGAACACAAGCATTTCTTAAGGTCCGAATTTTCAACTGGCTGGCAAAAAGAAATAATATCCTAATCAGTGATAACCTGGCTAAGAGAAATTGGACAGGACCTCGAATATGCGTCATTTGTAACCAGAAGGATGAGTCAGTTGACCACATACTTCTGAAGCGTGTAAGGGTAAAAGATACTTGGGAACGGCTATTGCAGGTGTGCAACTTTCAAGTCCACATGCCAGACAACATTGAAGATCTCTGGGGAGAGTGGAGACAGGCCCACGTGCGCCATGATGAATGTGAGCTCTGGGATATAGTTGTTCCGGCGACATGTTGGGGCATCTGGAATGCTAGGAATCACTACATCTTTAGACACAAGCAAATTCACAGCATGCACATTTTTAATGGTATCAAGTTTAATATCATGTTTTGGTCCAATAAAGCAGGTACGTCCACCAGAAGAAGGGCACCAATTCCACCTCTGGATAGCACTACCATAGGATGATAAGGTTCATGATCAGGATATGGACGCTAGCTAGGAGTGATCGTGGCTCGTATCTCCTCTACAGCTACTACCTCGGGCTCTAGTTGTGAGATGAGTAGTTTTTGGTAGCCACTTATTTTTGACTTGTGGCTTGGAATGTTGTATGTATTTTGGGTTATTTCCACTTTATAGATGTCTATCTGTATGGTGTTAGTTGTTTTTGGGAATGAGTTTTATGCACCCAAGATGTTGGGTTGGTATGAGTATCAAGCGTACCTTGGTTGTACTTTGTTAACGGGGGGATTTCGTTTCTCATTGTTTTATGATAATAATAATAAAACTTTCTCTATTAATATCAGTTGTCTACTCAATTTTAGAATTTTCTTACTTGCGTACATGATATTGGCGATGGAGCTTGGTCATTGGTGCAATTGGTGATAGAATTCAGCACAATTAAATTAACATTTTAGATGATTTCATCATTTTTTTTCGAAGTTGACTTGTGCACTGTTCAAGTCTGAAGTCGTGACTGTTGGATTCTGAGGTTATGACTTGTGATGTATTGTCATGACTTGCCGATTCCTTCCAATTGTATAAGGTATTCCTCTATTGCTGCATGTCTGTTATATAATGTGTCTGTTCATTTTTCCTTTTTTTTTTTTGACATTTTGGTGTGCACTGGGTGAGTGAATAGTGATATCTTTGTCGTTTTTCTTTATTTTTTTAGAATGTCTTATTTTGTTCAACTCTTATTACTTTAATTTGAATTCTCTCAAAAAACTAACTTGTGCTGTCCTGGAAATTGACTACCAGAGCACTAAACACAAGTACACAACCAAATCTCTAAATTTTTTGAATGAGGGTGAAAGAATTGAATTATTATTTGTTTCCATTTTGTCAGTATGGAATAGAAATTGCAAGATTCCTGCTTTTTTTTTTCTTTTTTTTTTCTTCTTATTGAAAAGGCCAAAGGGTAAACACTTAGAATATTGCATCATCAACTACTTTATGTCGAAAACAACTAAACCAGAAAGGAAATAAATTATATAATGCAACAAGTGAAAGAAAGGCCTAAATCTACAATCCTACAAGAAATGACTAAATAAGATTAGATGGCCAAGCGAAGCTCGCCACCAGTGGAGTTGGCTGTGTCGAAGGAAATCTCACCAACCACCAACTGCTCACTAAAGGGTCCATCAAGACGGGGCTGGCTGGGCGACAACCCAGGCCCAAGATCAAAAGAGGATTTAGAGGGACACATAAATCACAAAATTTGGGGCTTAAAGGGACACAAATTTACAAAATTCATTACTCTAACCAATTAAAATTTGAACCTAGAATTCTAAACGGTCCTAACTCTTTAGTTTCTTTTCTCTCATCAGTCTCAATAACATAACCTATCCACTACCACCCTCCGAAACCCCTCACATCCACCATCGATAGCCACCCATCACCTCCATCTTCATCTCATCTCCAATCCAATGCCATCCACACCCGAAAACTCCATTCCAATCCAGCCCAATCCAACCCAATCCAATCTTGACAGCCTCTATTCAAACCCAAGCCTGACGACCCCCTCTGTCACCGTCATTGCATGTTGTCCCACAGCTGCCACTGTTGTCCTCCATTGTCGGTATCGACCACCAGCTCCGAGACCCCCTTCTTTGGCCGGTAGCCTCTCTTTCTTCTCCTTCATTCTATATTTTCATTTCAATTTCATTTATTACTCAAGAACATATATAAGTCAATTTGAAATTAATAAAAAGAAATGTTTTTTTTGCATTGAATGAAAGTTGAATCTCGCATGCGTTGGTGGGTCCATATGAAATGGGTGAGAGGTTGAAGATGAGGTGCCACTAGGCTCCACGTGAAACTACTAACACTTAATTTGATTTTGTATTCGTTTCATTTCAAGATATGTTAAATGGATTAGTAATGAATATGTTGAAAAATATTGAAGTTGAACATATAATTGATGATTTTACTTCTAAAAATGCAAGAAGAAATAGTTTTAGATGAGATGTGATTGATGTTAATTGTTTTTTTTAAAGTGCAATAGTTGTTGTCACTATGCTCATTGCATGATGACACATCTTCATCTCTAATGGTATATGCCAACTGTATGTGCATGTTTACGTGTATGACAGGGTCGTTAAATAGGCTGTATACTTAGAGGCATGGCATGTGGTTACAGAAAGCTTTGATAAGATTTTGATAATATTTGTGTTGCTATCTAGTTCTCTAGTTTTAGTAGTGCCGTCTTTCGTTGGTTAAGTTTCTCTTTGTAAACATTGGTAGTGTACTCGATCATATTTAGGATCTTCTAGTTTGCATCCTTCAGATGTATGATTAGCACTGGTAACGGGTCGGGTCGGGTCGGGTACCTCAATGGACCCGGACCCGGACCCGCTCATGGACGGGTTCAACTTCTGGACCCGGACCCAGACCTGTGAAATTCGGGTCCGGGTCCGGTTCCAGTTCCTCAAAAAAAATGCTACCCGTTCCCATTCGGGTCCGGATCCGGTTCGGGTCCTATTTCTTTTCACGGGTCCGGTTGCAATTTAGAATTTAGTATTTACAGCTTATAAACAGTAAAACAGAATAGTATTTAGTATTTACACTTCCTAACAAATTAGTCTTTCTTTGAGGTAGAGGCATTTGGAGTGAGAGTTGTTGAAATGTTGGAGAGCAATGCAGGAATCTCTTATTGCCAAATTCGGGGGTTTTGCGGTACTACTTGTGAGGCTGAAAGGAGGGGAAGGAGATCTGATGTGGGATGTGAAGAAGAAGCAGAGAAGGATGAGGAAGGCAGTGTTGATGAAGGCTTTGAGGTTATCTGATATAACTAAAGCCATATGTGTCAACCTAGCTTCTTAATGAATTAAGAAGGTTGAGAGATGGTTTCTAGCTATTACTTGTTCTTGTTGTGTTTTTTTTTAGCTAGGGAGCTAGATAAGGAAGGAGAGAGAGAGAGAGAGAGGATGAATCGGTGGAGTTTTAAGAGCTATTAGGGTTTATTGGGTTCTGAGAGGTTTATAAAGAGGAAGGTTTTGGAGATGTTGTGGTCCTGGGTATGTGCACGGAGTGTACATTGTTGGAATTAATTTTTGCAGTTTTCTGAGCCGGATTCCGGCAAGCTCCGGTCAGCGGCGGCGCTGAAAAAATGAGTGGATTGCGATCCTCTCGACGAGTACTATTCCGTGGTGTACTCACTTGCCAAAAATGAATTCCGTATGAATGAGAAACGTTGGTCCAAAGTTGGGTACTTAAAATGTACTAACTTGGCAACTTGGAGAAAATAGATAGTCCCATATCGGAAATTGGGAAAGATTTTTTCTAGTATATATACTAGAAAACTGGACTAAAGGGCGTGGCCCGGGGGTTATCACTAACGTGTAGTGGACAGAGGACTTAGCCAAAATGACAAACACACGCGTGCGTGCACGCCCGGTCCGGCCCGACCCCGGCCCCGACTCGGCTTGGCTTGGCTCTGGCTTAAAATTTTTTTTTTGCCCAGACAAAAACTTTTCCCCTACTGAACTGATGAGGCTTTTCAGATTCGGTAACTGGTACCATTACTCAGTAGAGTAATGGCTCACCAGTTATGAATCTGAACCACCACTCTGCTGTTGCAGAGTAGTGGACCATTACTCTGCTGTTACAGAGTAATGAGCCTCTGAAGAGTCTCCATTTTCTTTTATAAAGGCTACTGAAGACAGTCTAAGTTTTATTCTTCTTCTTCTTCTTCTCCTCTGTGTCAACTGAGAGTACATCACAGACAGCAGTTCGCTGGAATCTCTGAAGCAAGGGTGCTGCTCTTCAGAGAAGGTACAGTTGTATCATGGAAAGCAATTCGCCAACCACCGTCACACTACGGGGTGAATTCTGCTTTAAGGAGAGAGATTTCTCATCTCGACTCTGTGCAAAACTTTGAGTTTACTATTTTTTATTTCCTGTATTTCAGTTCTTCACAATTGCTGTTGGTATTTTCTCATATTACAAAATCCGGTTCTAACAATCTTAAAGCAGAATTTTTTCCTCACTCATTCTAACAGTTTTTTTTGTGAAGTTTATTTACAGGTACCGTTATCAATTCGGAAAAAACAACAACAACTAACAGTTTTGTTTCCAACTATTTCAGATAAGAACATGGAGAACACACAAAGTGATATTGCCAGTGGGCTTATCAGTATTGAAACACCGGTGACCCAAAATGTGACTGCACAATCGGTTGCGGCACATTCGGTCGTCCTGCCCACACACATAACCGTGGGAGAAAAACCGGAGAAGTTCAATGGAACTGAATTCAAGAAGTGGCAAGGGAAGATGCAGTTCTACCTGACCACCTTGAAGCTGGACAGATTCCTCACTGAATCTGCCCCGATGCTGGCACCAATGGATGCACACTCCGTTGCTGCAGTTGATCCGTGGACTCAGGGCGACTAGCTCTGCAGGAACTACATCCTGAATGGCTTGGTAGACCCCCTGTACAACGTCTACTGTGTCTTCAAGACATCCAAACTCCTGTGGGGGTCTTTGGAAAAGAAGTACAAAACAGAAGACGTCGGGTCCAAGAAGTTTGTAGTCGGCAAATTTCTGGACTACAAGATGATTGACTCCAAAACTGTTGTGAGTCAAGTCCAAGAACTGCAGGTTATAATGCACGACATTGCTGCAGAGAACATGACGCTGTGCGAACCATTCTAGGTTGCGGCGTTCATCGAAAAACTTCCACCTGGATGGAAAGACTTTAAGAACTACCTCAAACACAAGCAAAAGGAGATGTCTCTTGAAGACCTAATTGTCAGGTTGCGGATCGAAGAGGAGAATCGCAAGACTGACAAGTCCTATAGAAATCTGTCTATAGAAAAGGCCAACGTGGTAGAGCACGAACAGAAGGGCAAGAAGAGAAATTTTCTGCCACGGACCTCAAACAAAAAACATCTTGCAAAGAGGTTTGCTGGGAAATGCCACAAGTGTGGTAAGCTGGGGCACAAAATTTCTGAGTGTCGCAGCAAGGACAACAATCGTTCAGGAACAAGACATGTAAAAGGAAATAAAAAATCCCACGCACACATAGCTGAGAACTTGTCCACTGGTCTCTCTGATCTGGACCTCTGTGCTGTAGTATCAGAGGTAAATCTTGTGGGGAGCAACCCTCGTGAATGGTGGTACGATACTGGGGCCACCAAGCATATCTACTCGGACAAAGAAATGTTCACTTCATACCAGAAGTGCAACAAAGATGAACAGCTGTTCATGGAAAACTCTTCCACCTCCAAAATTGCAGGAACAGGAAAGATAGTACTGAAAATAACTTCAGGCAAAGAACTAATACTCACAAATGTGCTCCATGTTCCAGATATTAGAAAGAACTTGATATTAGGTTCTTTGCTAAGCAAGAATGGGTTTAAGGTTGTTCTTGTTTCTGATAACTTTGTGTTGTCTAAGAATGGAGTATACTTGGGTAAAGGATATGTAAAGGATGGACTGTTCAAGTTTAATGTAATGACAGACATCCCTTAAACTATTGTTCCTGCTGTTCCCAATGTTAATGAAATAACTCCTATTGCCTATGTTATTGAGTCTTCTTCTGTTTGCCATGAAAGACTAGGCCATGTTAATGTCAATTCTATGCGTAGATTAATTAGCATGAATTTGCTACCAAAATTTAAGGTAGATAACCTCCGAAAAATGTGAAGTTTGCACGGAGGCCAAACTCACTAAAACTCCATCACGTTTTGTAGAAAGAAATACAGAAACTCTAGGTCTAATTCACATGGATCTGTGTGATTTAAAATATGTGCAGACCAGAGGTGGTAAAAAGTACTTTGTGATATTCATAGACGATTGCACAAAATTTTGTTATATATACTTGTTGCATAGCAAAAATGAGGCTTTGGATAAATTCAAAGAATATAAACTTGAGGTTGAGAATCAACTTGGCAAAACGATTAAAATCGTTAGGAGTGATAGAGGAGGAGAAAATGATGCACCATTTAATACGTTCTGCTCAGAACATGGAATAGTTCATCAGACAACTGTTCCTTACTCACCCGAATCAAACAGTACTGACGAGCGCAAGAACCGAACTCTAAAGGAGATGATGAATGCCTTGTTGAATTCTGGCTTACCCCAAAACATGTGGGGGGAAACGCTGTTGACTGCCAACTACATTCTCAATAAAATACCTCACAAGAAAATCGGCAAGACATCATACGAACTGTGGAAAGGTAACGTACCTTTGTATAAATACCTCAAAGTGTGGAGGTGTCTAGTAAAAGTGGCAGTACCTAATCCGAAACAGGTCACCATCGGACCTAAGACGATTGATTGCATATTCATCGGCTATGCACACAACAGTAGTGCATATCGGTTCTTGGTATACAAATCAGATATACCGGACATCCATGTGAATACAATAATGGAATCAAGGAATGCTTCCTTCTTTGAACATGTGTTTTCGTGCAAGGATACTACGTACCCCAAACGTACACGTGAACATGGGAATGCAAGCACTTCGGTTGATGAACCAAAACATGATACTGATGAGCCTAAACGAAGTAAACGGGCTAGAACATCAAAATCATTTGGTCCTGACTTTGTAACGGTCTTTCTGTTAGAGAATGAGCTCAGAACTTTCAAGGAAGCCATGTCTATGCCTGATGCTCCTATGTGGAAGGAAGCAATCAAAAGTGAAATAGACTCTATTATGCAAAATCATACATGGGAGTTAGTCGACTTGCCTTCTGGATGTAAAGCTCTAGGATGCAAACGGATTTTCAAATAAAAATTAAAACCAGATGGTTCAATAGAGAAGCATAAGGCAAGACTTGTGGTACAAGGATTTAGGCAAAAGAAATGCCTAGATTTCTTTGATATATATTCCCCAGTTACAAGAATAACTTCCATAAGAATGTTGGTCGCTATTGCAGCTCTACGTAACCTGGAAATACATCAAATAGATGTTAAAACTGCATTTCTAAATAGGGACTTAGAAGAAGATATATACATGAAACAACCTGAGGGTTACGTTGTTCCTGGACAGGAAAACAAAGTGTGCAGGCTTGTAAAATCCCTGTACGGACTGAAACAAGCTCCAAAGCAGTGGCATGTAAAATTTGACAATGTTATGATATCAAATGGCTTCAAAATAAATAAATGTGATAAGTGTATTTACATCAAAGATACTCCAAATGGATACATTCTGGTGTGTCTGTATGTAGACGACATGCTCATTATTGGAAGCAATAATAACATTATCAAACAAACTAAGAGCATGCTTAGTGGCAAGTTTGATATGAAAGACTTGGGAGTTGCAGACGTCATACTGGGAATCAAAGTTTCCAAAACGTTTGAGGGAATTACTCTGTCTCAAGCTCATTATGCTGAGAAAGTCCTTGAAAGGTTCAAGAATTACTCGAATGGAACCGCCAAAAGTCCTGTGGATCTCAGTCTTCACTTATTCAAAAACACAGGTGAAAGCATATCACAACTGGAATATGCACGTGTAATCGGTAGTTTGATGTATTTAACAAATTGTACAAGACTGGACCTAGCACATTCGGTAAATGTACTGAGCCGCTACACGAGTAATCCAGGATGAAGTCACTGGAAAGGAATAACTAGAGTATTAAACTACTTGCGACATACTCAGAGTTATGCGCTGCATTACACCAGATACCCAGTAGTACTAGAAGGCTACAGTGATGCCAACTGGATATCGGACTCCAAGAACTCAAAATCCACAAGTGGATATGTCTTCACACTTGGTGGTGCAGCTGTGTCATGGAAATCCTCTAAACAAACACTATTGGCCAGATCCACCATGGAATCTGAATTTATTGCTTTAGACAAAGCGGCAGAGTAAGCAGAATGGCTTCGAAACTTCTTAGAGGATATTCCTATGTGGGAAAAACCAATGTCTGCTTTATGTGTACACTGTGACAGCCAATCGGCTAAAGCACGGGTACTGAGTTGTATGTATAATGGTAAGTCTCGTCATATCAGAAGGCGACACAAAATAATTAGACAATTGCTCTTAAATGGAGTAATCTCTATAGAATATATCAAATCGGCCGACAACCTAGTGGATCCATTTACTAAAGGTCTGTCGCGAGAGCAGGTTGTGAGATCATCAAGAGGAATGGGTTTAAAGCCTATGACGAAAGAGGATACTTGATGGAAATCCTACCTAGGAATTGGAGATCCCAAGATCTAGGTTCAAAGGGACAACTAAATCTTGTTGAATCGACGAGAGCACTGAGAGATTAAATCTCATAACCACTCTTAGGATGATAAAACAGTGCTGCCTGCAAAGAGTTAGGATAAGCTTGGCTTTTAATGATTCCCATAGCTTTGAAATAAAAGTGGAGTATAGCAGGATACTCTTTATGGGCAATCACCTTTTGAGTGTGAAATGGAGCCGTTTCTACGAGAATGAAGAGAGGCTACATTCTCCAAGTTTACTCACGATTAACCAGGGATGTTCAAGGCCAAAATGAACACAACAAAAGAACTTAGTTCTGTGAGGAGATGAAACTGTGTGATAGTTATTGTCTAGGTTCACATCAAAGCCCCGGTAGTTCAAGACATCATGATCACTACCTGGTCAAGTGAATCTGATAGCTACTTACTAAGGGTGGTTCACAGTTAAAAAATTACGACCATTCCTGATGCAGTGATTTTCCGATTGTACTCTCAGAGTTTTTCTGTCATGTTTTTTGTTTTTCTGTCGTGTCTGGATTACATGGTCTGGTAATTTCCATTCATGTGGGGGATTGTTGGAATTAATTTTTGCAGTTTTCCGAGCCGGATTTCGGCAAGCTCCGACCACCGGCGGCGCCAGAAAATGAGTGGATTGCGATCCTCTCGACGAGTACTATTCCGTGGTGTACTCACTTGCCAAAAATGAATTTCGTATAAATGAGAAACGTTGGTCCAAATTTGGGTACTTGAAATGTACTAACTTGGCAACTTGGAGAAAATGGATAATCCCATATCGGAAATTGCGAAAGATTTTTTCTAGTATATATACTAGAAATTGGACTAAAGGGCGTGGCCCGGGGGTTACCACTAGCGTGTAGTGGAGAGAGGACTTAGCCAAAATGACAAACTCACACGCGCACGCGCGCGCCCGGCCCCGGCTCTGCTTGGTTTGTTTTGGCTTGGCTCTGGCTTAAATTTTTTTTTTTGCCCAGGCAAAAACTTTTCCCTTACTGAACTGATGAGATTTTTCAGATTCGGTAACTAGTACCACTACTCTGTAACAGCAGAGTAATGGCTCACCAGTTATGAATCTGAACCACCACTCTGCTGTTGCAGAATAGTGGACCATTACTCTGCTGTTACAGAGTAATGGGCCTCTGAAGAGTCTCAATTTTCGTTTATAAAGGCTACTGAAGACAGTCCAAGTTTTATTCTTCTTCTTCTCCTCTATATCAACTGAGAGTACATCATAGACAGCAGTTCGCTGGAATCTCTGAAACAAGGGTGCTGCTCTTCAGAGAAGGTTCAGTTGTATCCTGGGAAGCAATTCGCCAGCCACTGTCACACTACGGGACGAATTTTGCTTTAAGGAGAGAGATTTCTCATCTCGACTCTGTGCAAAACTTTGAGTTTACTATTTTTTATTTCCTGTATTTTAGTTCTTCACAATTGCTGTTGGTATTTTCTCATATTACAAAATCCGGTTCTTACATAACATCATACACTTCATTCTGTTTATAAATGATGACAGTATACTTCGTCGTCCTATTTTGAAAAACCCTTTCTCTTATGCTCAATTATTAGTTTCAGAATTATATATATATATATATATATAATCTAAGGTGATTTCATTTCAGTTCACCTACACATGCAATTTATATCAAGGACCAAGGCTATGCAGCATGGACTCTCTCACACCTTATTTGTTGTCGATATTGTTCGGAAATACATCGATCATATACAATTCAATAATAATACAAAAAATTTCAAAGAATACAGCTGATGTATTATAGTCATTGTCATTTGCCAAGATCTGTTTCTTACCAACTCTAAGTTGATGCCCACAAAATAGAGTATATATATTCAGTTTTTGAACCAATTAATTTGTATATGTTACAGAAAAGGGAAAGGGGACTAGCGATTAGAAAGGGGCGGGTGAAGCTGAAGCTTTTAGTTTTAGGGAATAGGGAATTAGGGATTAGGTAGGGAGCTCTGGACTGTGGAGTGAAGTGGGCAGGCTGTATATATATTACGGGTAACGGGTCAGGTTCGGGTTGGGTCCGCTAATATTTTGTATTAATTTTTTAGTGCGGGTCCGGGTCAGATCTAATTTTAGTGGACCCAGACCCGACCCGAATTTTCAGTGGGTATGTTTTTTGGACCCGTACTCTACCCAAATTAGATCGGGTCGGTTTCGGTCCAACGTCGGGTCCGGGTCGGATCGGGTCCGGGTTTCGGGTTATAATACCAGTGCTATGTATGACAGTGGTTGGCCTTTTGGTGCATTTGTGTTAGAATCAGACAACACTGAATTAATATTTTTGTTGATTTGATCTTTTTTTTTTCAAAAGAAAAGGTTGTTTGCATACAAAACAATGTTCAACATAGGGCCATAAGTTGTTGATGTGTTTGTCCGGCACGGCTTGAAAGAGACATTAAACTTGTAATTCTCTCCAATGATTGACTTCTGCCTATTCGAAAATTGGTACTTGTTTGTTATGTACAATGCCAAATTTTCCTCTCTTTTTTTGTGTGTGTGTGTGTTCAACATAGGGCCATGAGTTGTTGATGTGTTTGTCCGGCACGGCTTGAAAGAGACATTAAACTTGTAATTCTCTCCATTGATTGACTTCTGCCTATTCGAAAATTGGTACTTGTTTGTTATGTACAATGCCAAATTTTCCTCTTTTGTGTGTGTGTGTGTGTGTGTGTGTGTGTGTGTGTGTGTGTGTGTGGGGGGGGGGGGGGGGGGGGGGGGGGGGGGGTTGGTATATTGGTGCATTGACAAACATATCATAATTTTTCTTTTTTTCTTACACTAGTATATTGTACGTGCAATGCATGTCTAAAAAAGAAAGTCATCAAATTAAATGAATATATATTGAATAATAAAAAAATAGTTTATATTTGAATGTTTTGATTTGTGCTACACGTGCGGTGCACGTTTATATTTGTTGGATATAATTTAGACGTGTATTATATGTGTTTATATAGTTACAATGTTAGGATTTGTTTGCTACAAACCCCAACTCTCCCATTAAAGTAGTAGAGATATTTTGTTTAGTTAAATCTTAGTAATGAAACACTGAGATATCCAACCATTTGGCTCAAAGGGCGATTGCAATATTAGGAAATTGATCTGTTAATACAGTGTAATTGATTGTCAGTTTTTAGAATGGGGGGATTAGAAATGAAATTATTTGTTTCTCTGTTTTTCTGCATATTCATTGTACTGGCCAGGATTTTCAGAGATTTGAGTTGATGAACATACCAACTTTTCTTCCTTGTTTTAATTTTCTTGTCAAAATATTAAGCAGTGATAGCATTGATCAAATTTAGCACGCATCCGTTTTGAAGCTGGGGAACCCCGCATGCAGGGCAGAGAACCCGTTGCTGTCTCGGCTGTGCTACCGGAGGCTCTGGGGAAGTCGGAATAGGAGAGCACTCATCTTGGGGTGGGCTTACTACTTAGATGCTTTCGGCACTTATCCGCTCCGCACTTGGCTACCCAGCGTTTACCGTGGGCACGATAACTGGTACACTAGAGGGGCTCGATAACTGGTACACTAGAGGTGCGTCCTTCCCATTCCTCTCGTACTAGGGAAAGGTCCTCTCAATCTCCAATGCTCGGTATTGTTGAATGATTCTAGTTCTAGCATAAAACAATACGATATTGTGGTCAAAAGTTATATATGCTGATCATGTTAACAATAGTTTGATATCTTGAGAGATGAAACATCAAGTAATACTTTTATTTTTTTATACAGATGCAATATCTGTAGGAAATAGTGTTTTTACCGATGAATTGTTGTAAAGAGGAAGTACAGAAGAAATAGAAACTCATGTTCAAATTTCCAATTACTTCATTAAATTTACATTATTATGAATGAAAATTTTTTAGTCCATCAATCTTATGTTCCAGGAAGAACTTGACAAATAAGAGGCAATCATTCATTCCTTTTTAAGAAGCACATCCTTGATTACTTTGTCCAAATTCATGGAAGAATTCCCACACGGTTGAGTTGCTCTAAGGGCACTCTCCTTCCATTCCAATGCCTTTCTTTTCATCTCTTTTCCTTTCTCTCCTCCGATCAACTCTCTTACCAAATTTGTCACCTCATTTCTGCACACATTGTTATCAATCTCTAATCCTATTCCCCACTTAGTACAAGCATTCCGGCAATTCGTTTGTTGGTCACCAAAGTAAGGCCAACATATCATAGGCACGCCAGCGCTGATGCTCTCTATCATCGAGTTCCACCCACAGTGTGTTAGAAACCCTCCAATCGACGGGTGCTTAAGTACCTCTTCCTGATGGCACCAGCTGATGATTAACGCCCTTTTGCACGTCTCGTCTAAGAACTCTTTGGGTAGAATCGCTGACTCACCCTGCAGAACATCAGGCCTGATCACCCATAAGAAGTCATGCCCACTGTTTGCCAGCCCCCATGCAAACTCAAGTAGTTGTTGGCTTGTCATGATTGCTAAGCTCCCAAAATTCACGTATATTACCGATCCAGGTGATCTTTCTTCCAACCATTCAAAGCACATGGGATCTTCTTTCCATAGGTTATTGGACCCTATATCATTCAATGATTTGTCACGAATTTGGGGAGTCAGTAAGGTTAAAGGCCCTATGGTATATATAGGGGGGAAAAAGGAGGACAGTGCGTCAAGAACCGAGGTTTCCAAATCGTCGAAGGTGTTTATAATGATTGCTGATGGTCGTAGTGCTTGTTGGGCTTCATCTTTGACGAAGCTGAAGAGAATATCGTTGACATCAGTTGTTCGGATGAAACTGGGAATATCTTTAAGCCTCATGTTCTTCATCCCTGGTATCCAATCGAGGGGAGCGTCAAGGTATCCGTTGCTAAGATCGCTTTCACCTGATCATCAATCAAAGAAGCAAATTAAGAAAGAAAGAAAAGGAAAAAAACAAAAAAACTCCAATATTAGAACAACGAAAGAATGTTCTTGCACACTCCCTAGTAAAATATTTTGATCTATTCATACTTTTAAGAGGTATCAATCCTCTTTCTAAGAGCTCCTGAAATAGGAAGCAGCCCATGCATGCACTTGCATTAACCGAGGAGAAGAACACAGTCGGGATCTTCATCTCCTCTGTCACGTCGATAGTGAAGCTCGTGAAGCTATCAGAAACCACGCAAGTCACTGGTGCAACTTCTGAAGTCGGTGCATTTAACCGCTTCAAGAGATCGCGAAAAGGCGCATGTAAATTATTCCGAAGAGCGTAGCATAGAGAAGAAATATCTTGATTTACAGTGGGGTCAGAAGGTGGGAGGCCATCCGGGATTGCCTCAAACCGGAAGTTGTCCACTCCCACAAGAGCAGATGGACCACCGGCAGCAACAATCCAGTTGTAGTTGAACTCGGTGTGGACGAAGGTGATGTGGAAGCCCTTAAAGTGGAGAAGCTTGGCGAGTTTCAGCATTGCATGTATGTGGCCTTGCGCCGGGCATGGCATGCACACTGCGTGAGGCCTCATCTTTGTCTTTAGGAATATATGCAGACTGTGTATGTATGTCTATGTGTACTTGGATGTCTGAGTTCTTAAATAGGCCTACGATCAAATATTGATGATGTTTGTGGGGCTGAGTCTAGCTGTGGTGATGGTATGTTTATGTTTTTTTTGGAATGCCTCCGCGTTTCCATTAAAAAAAAAATTAACAAAACATACAACAAAAAATAAGGCTTATGAATTCCAGATCTCAATAGGCTAGATTCTAGAACTCATACACCCCAACCAATAAACAAAAAATACAATGAAGTCTAATCCCACTGATCGGCCAATCTCGTCAGAGCAATTTTCTCGTGCCAATTTGAGCTCACTCTCTCACTCCGTCTCTTGCTTGTACACAGTATATCCTCCCTAACTATCGCACGATCACCTCTGTCGCCCCCAGCAGTGACCCAAACGTTAACACTATGCATAATATGAGAGACACCGCATGCACTCCACCAATCTGACATCTCTCTGTCCAGATTGAGTACTCGTTCTCATCCCCTTGCTTAATCCTTGTTGACTCTCACCGCCATTTCACGCGAAGGCAGACTTCGCACCTGGCCCTTTCAAGCCTCCTGACATGAGAGAGACCAAAGGCACACCTCATTTTGACCAGATCAAGTCAAAATAGAGCCCAAAATATAAAATTGTCTGACAATCATCGCCCACACCAACTAGAATTCATTTACTGCAAATTGTAAATCGGTTGCAATTTGGATATTAGGGAAAATTACAACAATGCCAGCAACGGCCGACCAATTCCCTAACCAGCAATGCCAGCACCTGCTGACGAAGCCCCGATGATGCTAGAGCCATGACAGCACCATCCCCGCATCAACTGATGCAGCCTATCTCGACCCCAGTCGTCGCCCTCCCCGACGAATGCCACCAGCAACGCCATCACCTGCCGATGAAGCCCCGATGATGCTAGAACTATGCCAGCATCATCCCTGCATTAACCGATGCCTCCTAATCCGACCCCATTCGTCGCCCTCTTCGACGAGCGCCATCAGCACCGCCAACACCTGCCAACTAAGCCCGATGATGCTAGAGCCATCGATTTACCCCGATGATACCGACCAATCCCCTCCCTAACGAACACCATCATCAACGCCGATTTACCCCGCGTTCCTCCCACCAACAATCCCGCTGCAGTGGAGGCGCACTCCTACGACGAAACCCTACGTGATAGCCATCGCTACCCCAAGGCCACGACCCGCCGGTCACGGCCAAATGGGGAGGGGGCGGTGAACCCCTCCAAGCTTCAGATCTAGGGTTTGGATTTTTTTTGGAGCTTCTCTCTCTAGAATTTCTAGAGAGAGAAACTATATTTTGAATTTTTATTTATTTTGATGGTACGTTTTTGTCTGAAATTGAGTAAACAACTAAAATTAATTTTAGTTGTTTACTCAATTTCATAATTTTCTTACTTGCGTACATGAAATTGGTGATGGAGCTTGGTCATTGGTGCAATTGGTGATAGAATTCGGCACAATTAAATTAATATTTTAGATGGTTTCATCATTTTTCTAAGTAGTTGACTTATGCAGAAGAGTTCAAGTTCTGAAGTAGTGACTCTGTTGGATTCTAGGATTATGAATTGTGATGTATTGCCATAGTTTGCCGATTCTCTCCAATAGTATATGGTATTCCTCTTTTGTTGATGTCTGTTCTATAATGTGTCTGATCTTTTGTTCCCTTTTTCGACATTTTGGTGTGCACTGGGGGAGTGATATCTTTGTCGTTTTGCTTTTACTTTTTTTTTAGTATGTCTTGTTTCGTTAAACTCGTATTACTTATAATACAAATTCTCTCCAAAAAAAATTAAGTTGTGCTCAGGGCTGGCCTCACCTTTGAGGCAGGTGAGGCGGCCGCCTCAGACCTCCAGAGTTTTTACGATTTTAGGGGTCCCAAATTTGTACTTTCCTTGTAAATATAGACATGTATTTTGCGCGTAAAAAATAATGTTATTAGGGCCTCAAAATTAATTATTTGAGCCTTTAAAAATTTTTACTTCTTCAATAATATATATTTTGCATATTTTACTTTGAATAATGTACAATTTTTTTGTATACATATATATTTAATTTTTTTATGGGGGACCATTTCGGGAGTTCGCCTCGGGCCCGAGAACTTAGGGTCGGCCCTTGTTGTGCTGTGCTGGAAATTGACTACCACGGCACTAAACACAAGTACACAACCAAATCTTTACAATTTTTGAATGAGGGTAAAAGAATTAAATTATTTTGTCTCCATTTTGTCAGTATGGAATAGAAATTGCAAGATTCCAGTTTTCTTTTTCATCTTTTTCTTCTTTTTCATACTTAGAATATTACATTAACAACTTCAGGTTGAAAACAACTAATTCAGAAAGGAAATAAATCCACCAATGTAACAACTAAAAGAAAGGCCTAAATCTTCAATCCTACCAGAAATGACTAACTACGAATAGATGGCCAACTGAAACTCGTCACCAATGGAGTTGGTTGTGTCGAAGGGAATCTCGCCAGCCACCAACTGTTTAATAAAGGGTCCTTCAAGACAGGACCGGCCTTGGCCTAGGGCAGGCTGGGCGACGGTCCAAGCCCAAGATCAAAAGAGGGTTTAGAGGGTTACATAAATCACAAAATTCAGGATTTAGATGGGCACAAAAATTTAAAAAATTTATTACTCTAACCAATTAAAATTTGAACCTAGAAATTATAAACGTTCTGTAACGCCTCGTACCCAATTCGTACGGACAGAAATAGATTCTAATTCACTGCCCACTACACACTAATCTCACAAAATATAACACTCCGTGTTAAAAAAATAACTATAATAGAATATAATATATTATATGTTGAAAAAGTTGCTATAAAAAAGTGGCCGTTGGTTAAAAGGAAATGGCAGATGTGGGTATTAATGTGGATGGCGCCCACGGGAGATAGCGTGCACAGCACAAATGTGTGGTGCTTGTGGGATGACGTCACCAAGATGGAGAGACAGGTAAGTACTGATCCCATATCGGTTAAATTAAAGATTATAATTCAGTTAACAACTTTTGAGAGTTAATACGTAGTGAACAGTTATTTAATATATTTTATATAAATTGTATAACTTATCTGAGCTAGCATGTATGTTATAATTGGTTGATGCGGAATTGTATTTAATGCGGATGGGGCCCACTTTTATCCTTGGCCTTCTCTCTCTCTCTCGGCAATGTGGGACTAAATCCTCACAGTCCATACTGTGCCACGTCATCCTCCACGCACAACCACTTCTTTTCTCTTTCTTTCATTTTTAGTCATTTAATCAACCACTTCTTTTCTCTTTCTTTCATTTTTAGTCATTTAATCCCTTTATTTTCTAAGCCCCATAATTACTCTATAGGCCTGTTTCTTAATTCACTTAATCCATATAGCCCATAGACTTTTCTATAGGCCCACTCCAATAATCATAGACTAGTATAATGCACGTGCGATGCACGTATTATTTTAAAAAAAATTAAAGTAAAACATGTTTTGCTGGAATATGAGCAACTGATTTGTTAGTAGTTTGTCATAGAAGATTTGAGTTATTTTTATTATGTACAACAAACTAAAATTTGAAATGGCCCAGTTGAAGTGCATCCTCTTCAAACTTATATGTATATTACCAGTCCCACCGCCCGCCGCCCAACTACTCACACACACAAAGAAGTTGAACCCATTATGTGAATAGAAAACTCTTGCTGAGAAGTTAGATCAAATAAAAAGCACAGAACCGGGACAGAAAAACCGAGTGATACCATAGATCATCTCCTTAAACTTAAAGGAGAGACAAATACAATACCTCAAAGTAGGATCCAAATGGAATATCTTGTACTTGCTGGACTGTTTCAAAAACCTGACAATTAATTGTCAACATAAAAACAGTAATTAGCATCACTCACGGGTCTTATATAATATGAATGCTAGAGATATATAAATAAAAGTTTCGCTGTCATTCAATTAACAACGACAAACACACCTTCTTATCAGCAAAATCAGCCAAAAATCTACTTGAGGATGTAAGCGCACTTGGGGAGCAATGGTGCAGGGAAAGCCCACTTCTCATCAATGTAGTTGAGGATGACAGGCACCTTTGCTGTTAATAAAGGGGATGAAGAGGTATGCATGGGTATGAATGAATTTTAATTACCTTGTAGTAGGCACCTTTCTAGTAATCATACAATTTAATTAATGCGTGCATGACTATATCTATTGTTCAGATTACCTTCTAGTTGACTATATCTATTGTTCAAACTACCTTCTAGTAGGCACCTTTCTAGTAATCACACAATTTAATTAATGGGTACATAACTATATTTATTGTTCACCTTTATCAGTGTAGTAATTAAAACGTGATGATATATACATGCACGGTTCTATATTTTTTTTATTTTTTTTTATGGCCATGCAAATTACATCTATATTTATTGTTCACCTTTAATTCAACCCGGTTTCACTGTAATGCATGAAAACAGTGACCATATCATAACTGAAACTCGTCATTATGGTCTCTATGAATGCTAACTTTATCTAATATTATCTATCCGAATAAACAGCATTAGGACATATCAGCTTTCCATAGGCAGATTAAAGATGATTAAAACAGGTTACTAAAGAAATGCATTATGGTTATGAAGTCGATTAATGTGTAAATAAAATAGCTAACAAACCTTTTGTCATTTTGGCAGTTAGAAAGCAATCTAATTAGTTGCTTAATTATTTAAGTGAAGTTCAACGGAAGATAAGCTTATCAATGCATTTCCATTAATCATGACATTAACAAAACTTTCTTTAAAAAATTATGTAATTGTTGTGTTGAATACCTAGGGGGCGGAGGTGGATTTAATTCAACCCGGTTCTATATTTATTGTTCACCTTTAATTCAACCCGGTTTTTGATAGTATAGATTTAATTCAACCCGGTTTTTGATTTACTCTCATTTATTAGTCATGCAAATTACATTTTTGACCCCTATATATTTTTTTAGCCTTTTATGTTTGGGAGGGTATAATAGTAAAAAGCCAGCAAAATAAGGTTTTGCTTAATAATAGTATAGACAAATTACATTTTTGACCCCTATATATTTTTTTAGCCTTTTATGTTTGTGAGGGTATAATAGTAAAAAACCAGCAAAATAAGGCTTTGCTTAATAATAGTATAGATATCTCTTTTAACCTTTTCTCTTTCTCTTTCATTTTCATTCATTTAATGCCCCTTATTTCCTAAGCCCCATAATTGCTCTATAAGCCTCTTTCTTAATCCACTAATCCATATAGCCCATAAAGTTTTCTATAGACCCACTCCAATACTCATATATATATATATATATATATATATATATATATATATATATATATATATATACACACACACAGAGAGAGTAAGTCTATTAAGAGCTGGGGTATATAGGTGGCCCTTCGGTTGAGAACTAATTTGGTGAGAACTCCGTGAGAACTCACGAAGTAGACCCCCCATGAAAAATCCGAACCGACCATCTCGTTCTACATGCCTTAGATGGCATAACATACAGAATTCAAATAATTTGAAGTTCGTTTTCCCATGATTTACATCATCGCAAAATTGTATGGCTGAAAATTCTACTCCATTTGATGGATGAGCAAACGAATTTCAAATTATTTGAATTCTTTATGTTATGCTATCTAAGGCATGTAGAACGAGATGGTCGGTTCGGATTTTTCATGGGGGGTCTACTTCGTGAGTTCTCACAGAGTTCTCACCAAAATTAGTTCTCAACCGAAGGGCTCCCGGGGTATATATATATATATATATATATATATATATATATATATATATATACACACACACACAGAGAGAGAGAGTAAGTCTATTAAGAGCTGGGGAGCTGAAATTCTTATCGGGAGCTGGCAATCTCGACCGTTGGATCACGATCCAACGCCCCAGATCGTGATCAGCCCAAATCAATAGATGATGGCTAAGTGGAGGGGCATTATGGTCATCTCCCTATTTTCTTTCTTCTCTTTTTCTCAGCTTCTTTCTTCTCACCCCCAAATCCAATCCACCCCGACTTCAAAACCCTAGCCAAACCCCGATCTCCATACTCCCCCAAATCAAAACCCTAACCTCTTCTCACTCTCTCCGCCCTATCACAGCCCCCTCCCCTGCCTCCGACCTCCTCTCCGCCGCGAAACTGAAGGGAGACCCATACTGTCGCCACGCCCATTCTCCTCCCGCGACGTCGTTCGAAGTCCCCTCCACCAGTCGCGATGGTATGATCAATATAAAACTTCACTTCTGTAATATACAGTTATGTTGTTATGGTACTTTCTTGAAGCTATATTCAGTTCTTCTATATTAGACTTTCTACTATTTGTAGCTTGGGTATATTATGTTAAAAGGTATCACATTCCCACTGCCTCGTAGATCTTTAAGCAAAGAATTGTAGATATATATATGAGTCAAATTTTGGTTTATACTCACAAAATATTACATTTACTCTGTGATGAACCAATTTTTGTGTGTCATTTTTCAACTTCTTTACGTAAATAGAGAAGAACTGAAAACTAACTTGGTAAGATGAAGTTACTAATATATCTGCACCTGCCTCAAGATATTGCATATGCACCTGCATGTAGACATCTGAAAGGGTAAATAACATAAAAAATCTCCTACAATGAAGGAAAAAGTATATGTTCAATAAACGGACGGGACACAGATATAAAAAAAGAGGAACAAGAAGTCATCATCATCTAAGCTTTTCCAACTAATCAAGTTTTTACAGGTGCGTATCAAACTGAGTAAACCCTCTACAATCCAGTGGCAATGGCATGTTGCTAGGCTCCTAGCAAGGAAATATTACCATGAAATGGCATATCTTTGAACCTTTTAGTGATTTCATGAAGAACCAATCGACTACTCAACCTGAATGAACCCTCTACAATTCGGTGGCAATGGCAAGTCCCTAGGCTCCTAGCAAATATTACCATGAAATGGTCCTACCTTTGAACCTTTTGGTGAATTCATGAAGAACCAATCGAATTTTTACAGGCATGCACACACACAAATACATGAAGAACAAAAAGAGTTTGCATGAGTGGGTATCAACCTGGTAAAATGTCTACAGTTTGATGACAAATGGCAAGTTCCTAGGCTCCTTACATGAAGAACTAATTGAGTTTGTATAGGTGGGTATCAACCAGAGTAAACCCTCTACAATTTGGTAGCAAATGGCAAGTTCCTAGGCTCCTAGTCAAGGTAATTTGACCATGCAATGGTGGCACCATTGAACCTTGTGGTGAATCTATGGATAGGGCTTACCTTTCTCAAAACTATGCAGTTTTAATCTATGAGTTGCAGACATAGACATTGGAGCCTTACTCTGACACAAACACGACAATTCTCCAAAATTTTGACATACGAACATGTAAATAGAAAGTTTGTACATATTGTTTATTAAGAATTATGCAAAGTACGTAGTTTTCAGGGGAAAAAAATTCCCTCCATTTTTATGCACCACAGCTGGAGCATACAATTTCATGTTTAACAAATCTCCATATCTATGTTTAAATACATAAATTTTGACATTTGCACTTAGGCTATGCACTAACACAGGGAATGTTGTTTGAGTGAGATGGATGAAATCCAGAACATACCAACTACATTAATAGTGACTCACACCACACAGGTGTGCATGCCAAATAGTGACTCATCCAAAATGCATTGTGCCCTAACCAACTAGGGATGCTCTTTGATCCGAATATATCCAATCCAATCCTAATTTTATGCGGATTTGGTTATAAAAAATCCAGATGTGGCGACTGTTTTAAATTTCAGCCGATACGGCCGAAATTTATGCCGAAATTTCCTTTCGGCTAGCTTGCCGATGCTAAAAACAGCTGTTTGTCAATATATTAACAGTCATATTATACATACATAGTCCGAGTATGTATAACTTACTACAAATTATCCCCTGCTGGAGCAACCTTTAAATTTCTAATAGATGCATCTGGTCATATAACTATCTAAATCTTTCAAAAACATTTTGAGATTAAATGATATCCAGGACTGCTTCTCCACTTTAACTTTAGGGCCTACATTTTTGCTTTTAGAATTAATTGAAATGAAAATTTTTTTAACTTCATAATTCAATGCTGGTTTGCTACTTTCTTGATTCTAACATTGTAACTCTTTCTTGATGTTTAGAGGCAACTCACACAACTCATGAAGAAGGAAACTGAGAAGCATAAGTTGAAGTTGTATTGTTGTAAAGTGGTTGTAATAGTAGTAGAAGAAGAATGAAGCAGCAGCTAGAAGAAGTTGAGAAGCAACAACATACGGAGGAGGAGGAGTAGTAGCAACATGCTAGAATGAGCATGAGAAGCAGCAGCAGCAATTTGAGTTGTTTCTATTGGTGCCCAATTTGAGTTGTTTTCCAAAGTTGTAGAATATGTTAAAGTTGTTGCATGAGTATGCGATTTGTTCTGATGATTGATTAATTATAAGATTCAGGCTCATGTTTATTTCTATTGGTGCCCAATTTGAGTTGCTTTCTAAAGTTGTTGCCTACAATTTGAGTTGTTTCCTATGGCTTTGATGGACCAAGATTCACTTTGTAAAATATTGTTATGTTTGCATAAAATTCAGTAGCTGTAACTTATATTGTTTCTAGATAAAATTGAATGTTGTTCAATGCCAAGTTTTATGATTAAGATGTTGCTCTATGATATCTCATTGTTTCAGCAGCATTACATTTTGACACCTTTCTGCATACAACTTAAATACTCTAAACTCATCGTCCTTTTTTCGCTTAACATTCACGCAACATTAGAATAAAAGATTGAAAAAAAAGAGATTTTCTCTCCACTAAATTCAAGTGAGCCGGTCTATGATATCAATATGTTTCAAAATCGAGAAGGAAAAGGTCCATCAGAAAGCCAGTTTCGTGAGAAGGAATATTCTGTAGAACAATCTAACATCAAACTAGCAAAATATTTGAATCATAAGAGTTTACAGAAATTAAAGACACAAAATGATCAGTGAAACCATCATATACTTTAGAAGTCAGATCTAAAACATGACATGCTCGAGTTTTCTTTGCTCATAGTCCGTGGGGCGCCCAAACAGAGATTCAGGCTTATGATACGGTGGTGTTTTTTTATAAAGTGGTGTTTTTTTCCCACACTGACAACGTGTATGATTTTCCTGCAGTAAATTGATAACTTTCATTGCAACAACCAAAACATTCGGACAAGACAAATTCAGCAAAAATAAGAGATTTAAAACTAGGAGAAATTTCATTTCATCATACATAAAGAACAAAGGACGTAAGCTTCATTTCATCATACATCCTGAAAATTGAAGATACATATACTTGATTTCATCATACAAATTAACTAGATTTAAAATTGAAGATACATATTCTTAATTTATCATACAAAATAACCATTTCATCATACATAAACTTAATTTCATCAGCTCTTTCCCCATATCTACAAATGCAGCAAAATTCCAAAATTTTAAAAAAAATTAACAGATCAGAGTCCTTTTTTCCATGTCTACATCCTGAAAATTATAATAATAATAATAAAAAAGTTAACCAGATTACAAATAAAAAATGGGATTTGGGATTTAGGTGGCGGCAACAGTGAGCTTGACACACAGAGAGAGGTTGAATTATAAAGTGATCCAGCATCACGCCTGGTGGAGGGGACTTCGAACGACATCGCGGGAAGAGAACGGGCATGGCAGCGGTATGGGTCTCCCTTCAGACTCGCGGCGGGGAGGAGCGTCGGGGGCAGGGGAGGGGGCTGCGGAGAGAGTGAGAAGAGGTTAGGGTTTTGATTTGGGGGAGTATGGAGATCGGGGTTTGGCTAGGGTTTTGAAGTCGGGGTGGATTGGATTTGGGGGTGAGAAGAAAGAAGCTGAGAAAAAGAGAAGAAAGAAAATAGGGAGATGACCATAATGCCCCTCCACTTAGCCATCATCTATTGATTTGGGCTGATCACGATCTGGGGCGTTGGATCGTGATCCAACGGTCGAGATTGCCAGCTCCCGATAAGAATTTCAGCTCCCCAGCTCTTAATAGACTTACTATATATATATATATATATATATATAATAAATTACAATGAAAGCTATCAAGTGGCTATGCTTCAATCTCCCCCAAAATCAATGGTCCAGATCTACTCTCACAAAACATATTTTCCCGCTCAAAATTTTAAACCCCACAATTTCAAAACCCGTACACACACTCTCTCTTCCTCTCAAAACTGGTACGACAGCCTTTTGCTTCATCTTCAACGCCAAAGAACACAGAAGAAGGAAAGGGAGAAAAAATCAAAACATCTCCGGCTAACTCCCTCGATCTCGATTTGAAACGCTGGCGTCAATTTGAACTGTCGTCGAAATCAAAACATGGTATCGATTTGAACTGGCGTCAAAACATCTCCGTCAAAATCAAAATCGAAACGCTGGCGTCGATTTCGATCTCGATTCCGATTTGTATGAGGAGCCACGATGCGTTCTCGCCCTTCAAGTGACATCATAACCGACGGTGGGTGACCGTATGAATTTGTTTGGTTTTCATATTTTGTTTTGTTTTCTATTTGAAATTTGGAAATTGGAGGCAGAGATCGACCTCATTGACGGTGGATGAGTGGTTGTGCGCAGTTCTCATACCATTTATAGCAGTAATCGAAGTGGTCGTTTTTGCCTTCGCCGATTGCTTCGACTGCCGCCTTCCTCCGATTCGCCACTGCGGGCACAATCTCCGGCAACTCCCTCGAGGATCCAGATGCTGTATGTATTCCAGATCTTGATTCTTTTTTTACAAACATTTTGTTTGTTTGTTTGTTTGTTTGTTTGTTTGTTTTGGGACTAAAGTTTTGATTTTGGGAATGGTGGAAGAAGTTTCAGTGAATGACGTGGAGACGTTGTATGAGTTGCACAAGAAGCTGAGTTGCACCATTATTGATGATGGGCTCATTCATAAGGTGATTTTTCGGGATTTTCACGGAGTATTTTATATGACAAAAAATGGGGGAAATTTGCAAATTGATGTAAGAGGTAGAGTTGCTCATTCTGTTTAGATCTGGATTGAATTTGGATGGATTGGTTAATATCTGTTGATTTGGAGTAACTCGATGAATTATTGTTAATCTGTCCGTATTTTTTGTTGCAACAAATTACTCTCCATTTCTTGGAATAGAGATGAGCGCAGTTCTTCAAGAGGCTAGGGTTTTCAATGATCCATCGCTCAATGCGAGGAGATGCTCTCAGGTTTGTTGTAGTAGTTTGTGTGATCTGAGAAGATCTTTTGGTTGGTATTTTGATGTATTTCGTTAGATTTTTGGATATGTAGTTATGGTAACCAGTATTAATTTTAAGAGGTAGAGTTGCTCATACTGTTTAGATCTGGATTGAATTTGGAGGGATTGGTTAATGGATCTGTTGATTTGGTGTAACTCGATGAATTATTGTTAATCTGTTCGTATTTTTTGTTGCAACAGATTACTCTCCATTTCTTAGAATCGAGATGAGCGTAGTTCTTCAAGAGTTTAGGGTTTTCAATGAACCATCGCTCAATGTGAGGAGATGCTCTCAGGTTTGTTGTAGTAGTTTGTGATCTGAGAAGATATTTTGGTTGTGTTTTTTAGATCATCACCAAATTGTTGTATTTGCTCAATCAAGGATAATCATTCACTGTGGTATTTTGATGTATTTCGTTAGATTTTTGGATATGTAGTTATGGTAACCAGTAATAATTTTAAGAGGTAGAGTTGCTCATACTGTTTAGATCTGGACTGAATTTGGAGGGATTGGTTAATGGATCCATGTTTGTATGCTTCAGATCATCACCATATTGTTGTATTTGCTCAATCAAGGATAATCATTCACTAAAGTATTTTGATGTATTTCGTTAGATTTTTGGATATGTAGTTATGGTAAACAAGATTATTTTAATCGTCTCCTGAACATTAGTTTATACTGTCATGGGAGATGGAATGGAATTTATACAGTACACTGTAGTGTAGTTTATTATATAGATTTTTTACTGTTTAAGTAGTTTCCAATTTAGGGCTGTAATGACCGTGTAATGACCGTCTCTGGTAAGAACAAAATACATTACTTTCCTAAGAGTCACAGTACATTTATGATTCCAAATGACTGATCTCAATGAAAGAATCCACTGTCTGTGCTTAATATACTATGACTTGCCTGAGTTTGTTCATGAAATGAGAATACTTATGTTTTGAGAGCATTACCTTAATTAAGAATCATGATGCCTTTAACTAAAAAATGTACATCTTCCTACTTAGTCTTTACTAATTAAATGGTAATCATTTGAACACAATACTAGGGTAAGGCTATTTATTGATCTGAGAAGATCTTTTGGTTGTGTTTTTTATTTGCATGTTTGTTTGCTTCATATCATCACCAAATTGTTTTATTTGCTCAATCAAGGATAATCATTCACTAAAGTATTTTGATGTATTTCGTTAGATTTTTGGATATGTAGTTATGGTAACTGGTAATAATTTTAAGAGGTAGAGTTGCTCATTTTGTTTAGATCTGGATTGAATTTGGAGGGATTGGTTAATGGATCTGTTGATTTGGAGTAACTAGATTAATTATTGTTAATTTGTCCATATTTTTTGTTGCAACAGATTACTCCATTTCTTGGAATCGAGATGGGCGCAGTTCTTCAAGAGGCTAGGGTTTTCAATGATCCATCGCTCAATGCGAGGAGATGCTCTCAGGTTTGTTGTAGTAGTTTGTGTGATCTGAGAAGATCTTTTGGTTGTGTTTTTTATTTGCATGTTTGTTTGCTTCAGATCATCACCAAATTGTTGTATTTGCTCAATCAAGGATAATCATTCACCAAGTTATTTTGATTTATTTCGTTAGATTTTTGGATATGTAGTTATGGTAACCGGTAATAATTTTAAGAGGTAGAGTTGCTCATAATGTTTAGATCTGGATTGAATTTGGAGGGATTGGTTAATTGGTCTGTTGATTTGAAGTAACTCGATGAATTATTGTTAATCTGTCCGTATTTTTTGTTGCAACAGATTACTCTCTATTTCTGGGAATCGAGATAAGCGCATTTCTTCAAGAGGCTAGGGTTTTCAATGATCCATCGCTCAATGCGAGGAGATGCTCTCAGGTTTGTTGTAGTAGTTTGTGTGATCTGAGAAGATCTTTTGGTTGTGTTTTTTATTCGCATGTTTGTTTGCTTCAGATCATCACCATATTGTTGTATTTGCTCAATCAAGGATAATCATTCACAAAAGTATTTTGATGTATTTCGTTAGATTTTTGGATATGTAGTTATGGTAAACAAGATTATTTTAGTCGTCTCCTGAACATTAGTTTATACTGTCATGGGAGATGGAATGGAATTTATACAGTACACTGTAGTGTAGTTTATATATGATGGATCTACCTATTTGTTAATTTGGTGCATTTTGGACCAGAATTAGGCCCTTACTTTTGTATCTTACTGTACATATAATGAGGGACTATTTGTGTTCCTATTTGTTCTCTAAATTATGGTTTGCTATAGAGAGGTGGAATTATGAAGTAGTCTCCTGAACATTAGTTTATACTGCCTTCTGAAGATTTATTCAGTCAGTCTCCTAAAAAAGATTATGCTTCTCAGTCATTGAAAAATATTTATCTTCTTAAGTGATGTTTAAAATCTAGCATAAGGGCTTAAAGGTTTGTTGCATCTAGAAGAACATGATTATGTTTTAAGGATATGGATCAAATTTAGTTTTAGGATACCATTTCTATATGGGATATAAAAGTTAGTATTTCTATTAGTTAAATTATTTTAGATACACAAGGCAAAACTGATGAACAGACCTCCTTTCAACAATAATGCTAGGGTCAGTAAGTCATTCTAGATGCAACAATGGACAAGCGTTCATAACTTTGGATTATATCTTGTATGGCTAAAAATGGGGTTAAATCGGAACCGTCCAAGTTGAGTACGAATCTTGAGACGTGGGGGTAAAATGGCGATTTCGCCTACAAGAGGGTCCGAAATAGGTGTTGGGTCTTCTCCCCAAGAACCCAGTAACCCACGAACGGACCCACCAACAAGAGGGTGCGGGTCTTAACCTGCTGTACACCCAATCCAGCGAGATAAAATCAGGGTCCCTGATTAATCTTGATCAACGGCCCAGATATACATCTATCTTTTCACCGGGATTTGGGGATAAAATTCCTTATCTGATTATGGGGAATATACCTCATCAGATTACATTCCTCATCTGATTATGGGGAATATTCCCTACCAAATCACCAGGATTACATTCCCAATCTGTTCCCTGAGACGCCTATAAATACCCCCCATCCATCTCCATTAAGAGGTAATCAATCTTTCACCAGTTTTTACGCTCTTTCATAATCTCTCTGATTACTGACTTGAGCGTCGGAGGGTGCGTCGCCGGGAACAACCCCGGTGTCTCGCACTTTTTGCAGGTCTACGGCGGGATCGACGACCGAAGTCCGACGGAACAGGTACACAGGTTTTCTATTCAGTTTCCCTAAGAATCCACAAGTTCTATCTGTTTGCCCCCACACCAAATTTAGCGGCAACAGATTGGCGCCGTCTGTGGGAAACCAACGAATAGAGACCTCTCCTCTTCCCGGTGAACAGGTCTTTTCCAGCCATGCCGCCTCGCAAAGTTAGGTCAAGAGGGTCTAACCGAGTACCCAGCCCTGACCAGCAAGAAGTCCTTCCTGACCCCGCTCAGCAACAAGGGCAACTTCCCCTACCATGGAAGAGCCGCTCCAACGGAACCTTCCACCTCCCGATCCAAAAGGTCCTAACCCTCAGAAACAGCCTCTTCACCAAGAGAACCTCTCCATCCACAACGCCTCCAGTGCTTCTATGGCCTCCCATCATCCCCGAGCCTCTGGTCGCCACACTGTCCCCCCCAAACGCCCGGAGGATGATGACCTCCGTCGTCATCTGGATGAAAAGCGGGCTCGGGAGGAGGTCTCCCACCAGCAAGAGCAATCCCCTCGTCGCCGAGAGTACAGGAGGTCCCCCATCCGAAGAGGGAGGAAGGACTCCCCCGATCATCACCGAAGGAGACACTCTCCCGCAGGACGGCAACAGCCTAGGAACAATGAGGCACCCATCACCCGTGCCGAGTTCCAACAGTTCCAAGCGACCGTCCTGCAGGCCCTCAACCTCCGTCAGAATCCTGTTGGGCCGAAGCTCCCATCCCCTCCTCCGGTCCGAAGCCCTCGCCGACGGTCTCCCTCTCCTCGACCCGCTCCTACCAACTCCCGGCATACTCCAAGTCCTCGTCGTTCTCGAAGCTACCATCGGCGCAGCCCCCGCTCCCCCTCATACGAAGACGAGTCCCGTGGCCCGACGGATTACCGTCGGAGGGATGACACCATGAACCGCCGCCTTAATGAGGTGGAAAAGCTCCTGGGTCAGATAAACCGAGAAGAGGAGCTCAGGGGGAGGACCCTACGTCCTAGCCGACCCCCATTCTCCCGGACCATAGTGGATGCCCCTGTGCCGTTCGGTTTCAAACCTCCCCAGTTCGAGAATTACACCGGGGAGACCGATCCAGTGGATCACATCGAAAGCTTTAAGACTTTGATGCTCCTCCACCAAGCTTCCGATGCCCTCCTCTGCAAAACATTCCCCGCGACTCTCAAAGGCCCGGCTCGGGAGTGGTACTCTCGCCTTGCCCCAGCGTCGATATTCTCCTTCGAGCAGTTCGAAACCCTCTTCATCACCCACTTTGTCAGCAGCCGAAGGACTGAGAAGACCAGCATCTCACTATTGCACCTCCGTCAGCAGAAAGGAGAGAAACTGAGAGACTACGTGAAGAGGTTCACAGCTGAAGCCAGAACCATTGCCTCCCTCGACCAGTCGGTTGCTACCGCAGCGTTCCAATCCAATATTCTCAACTCCAACCTCCGATCCTCCCTCGCCAAGAAGCCACCGCAGGACTTTTCTGATCTCCTCCTTCGCACAGAAAAGTACATTCGGGCCGAAGAGGCTGAGCAGCAACCCAACTGGGAGGTGCCTGCCTCCGGGTTTAAAAGGAAGGGGACGGAAGAAGAAGGAGCCAAGAAGCTCTAGAAGGATAATGCCGGCCAGCGCCGACCTCCCCCTAGATTTGAGAAGTTCACTCCCCTCAACGCTAACCTCTCAGCCATCTTCATGGAGGTCGAAAAAGACGGGGTCTTGCCTCCGGCTCCCAAGATGAACACCCCCGCCAAGAGAAGAGATAGAGAGAAATGGTGCCACTATCACCGGGACCATGGGCATGACACCAACGACTGCCGTGCTCTGAGGAACGAGATCGAAGCCCTTATCCAGAGGGGACAACTAACGAAGTTCGTAAGAAATGACCGAGCCGAGCTCCCTCCCCCGCCTTGGGGGGCTAACAAGCGTCCGGAAAGGGAAGAGACGCCAGACTTCGAGGAAGAGCGAGTCCTCCACCTCATCCATGGGGGTCCAATGGGAGGCTCCTCGAACTCCTCTCGGAAAGCGTTTATCAGAGAGGTCAATTCAGTCCGAGCCACACCTCCTCCCAAAGGCCTCGGAGTGCCAGTCACCTTCTCCGACGCAGATCTCGAGGGAGTTCGTATCCCACATTGTGACGCCCTCGTCATTTGCCTCCACATGGCGAATTTCAAGGTGGAAAGGATCTTAGTAGACAACGGCAGCTCCGTCAACATCCTCTTCCTCTCCGCTTTTAAAGGCCTAAAGCTCTCTAGAGACAGACTCAAGCCCGCCGGTTACACTCTCCATGGGTTCACGGGGGTTCCGGTAACTATTGAAGGGGTGATCACCCTCGATGTAACTGCCGGCCAAACTCCTACCACCAGGACAGAGCCAATGGACTTCATGGTGGTGGATGTTCCCGCTGCCTACAACGTCATTTTGGGCCGGCCTAGCCTCGCAGCTCTGGAAGCAGTTCCCTCAGCATACCATCTGAAGATGAAGTTCCCCACCCGATCCGGGGTCGGGAAGTAAGGGGAAATCAGGAGCAGGTCCGGAAATGCTACATGACCTCAACCCTTGGGCCCGTCCTCTCCTTAGAAACCCTGGAGATTCCCCAAGATTCTGCAAGACCGACCTCCGAGCCAGTGGACGAACTGGAGGAGGTGCACTTCTCCGAACAAGAGCCGACCCGCAAGTTCTTCGTAAGCAAGACCCTCCCGTCCGCCCTATACTCAGATATTGTGAAATGCATCCGAGCCAACCAAGACCTCTTCGCATGTTCCGCAGCAGACATGCCCGGTATCTCCGAAGAACTCCTAGTCCACCGCTTAAGTGTCGATCCGGGGTCCAAACCGGTTCAGCAGAAGAGGCGCAAGTTCGCCCCCGAGCGTCAGCTCGCTATCAAAGAGGAGATGGATAAGCTGTTGAAAGCCCGATTCATACAGGAGGTAAACTACCCGGAGTGGTTGTCTAACGTAGTAATGGTGAAGAAGTCCAATGGGACGTGGAGAATTTGTATTGATTTCATCGACCTCAACAAGGCTTGCCCCAAAGATCCCTTCCCTCTGCCGAGCATCGACACTCTGATTGACGCAACCTCGGGACACGAGCTCCTCAGTTTCATGGATGCCTTCTCAGGTTACAATCAGATAAGGATGTTCCCTCCAGACATCCCGAAGACATCGTTTGTTACCGACCAGGGCCTTTATTGTTACAGGGTCATGCCGTTCGGTCTCAAGAACGCCGGTGCAACATACCAACGCCTAGTCAACAAGGTCTTCCAGGCCCAGATCGGCCGAAACATGGAAGTGTACGTCGATGATATGCTTGTAAAGAGCATCCGAGGTGTTGATCATGTGGCCGACCTTCAGGAAGCCTTCGACGTCCTAAGAAAGCACAGTATGAGACTCAACCCGAACAAGTGTGCGTTCGGCGTCTCATCAGGGAAGTTCCTCGGCTTCATGGTTAGCCAACGAGGGATTGAAGCAAATCCGGAGAAGATCAAGGCCATATTAGACATGGCCCCTCCCAGAAATGTCAAAGAAGTTCAGAGATTGACCGGTCGCCTAGCTGCCATAGGGCACTTTCTGTCAAAGTCCGGGGAGAAGTGTCTCCCGTTCTTCAAAGCTCTCAGGGGGGGCTAAAGGATTCGAGTGGGGACAGCAGCAACAAGACTCCTTCGACCAGCTTAAAGCCTACCTCGTCAATCCACCTCTGCTCAGCAAACCGATACCTGGCGAATCACTCTATCTCTACCTGGCAGCTTCCGAACAGACGCTTAGCACGGTCTTAGTCAGAGAAGAAGAAAGGGCTCAGAAACCCATTTACTACGTCAGCAAAGTGCTCCGGGACGCTGAGCTCCGGTACCCGAAGATTGAGAAAATGGCCTATGCCCTGGTAATGGCCGCGAGAAAGCTTCGACCCTACTTTCAGTCCCACTCGGTGGTCGTCCTTACCGACCAGCCGCTGAAACAGGTCCTTCACAAGCCTGAGACTTCCGGCCGCCTCATGAAGTGGTCAATCGAGCTGAGCCAACATGATATAACTTATCAGCCTCGGACCGCCATCAAGGCTCAGGCGCTGGCCGAATTCATAGTTGAGAGTACAATCCCCGAGCCCTGCCAAACAGCAAAGGGGCCGTCGGTTTGGTCGATTTATGTTGACGGATCTTCTTGCAATGAGGGAAGCGGGGCAGGAGTCATCCTGGCAGGCCCAGATGACTTCATCCTCCAGTACTCCCTCCGTATAAATTTCAAAGCCTCGAACAACGAAGCCGAATACGAGGCGTTATTAGCCGGTCTCAGAATGGCTCGAAATGCAGGAGCACAGCGGCTACAGATCTTCAGCGACTCTCAGTTGGTTGTCAACCAGGTCCTCGGAGAGTATGAAGCCCGCGATGACAGAATGGTTAAATACCTGGCTAAAGTCAAGAGCCTCATGGCGCTGTTCGAGGAGGCCCTCATCCGAAGGATCCCTCGAGAAGAAAATGCTCAGGCCGACGCCCTATCGAAATTAGCCTCCTCTTCCCTTCAAGGTCTTGAACAGACCATATTGATAGAAGTCCTCTTGAAGCCAAGCATAGAGGACGAAGTGCCAGACTCCGTTGAAACACTGCCTGTCCTCCTCGAGGACAACTGGATGAAACCCATCGTCGAATTCTTAAAAGACGGACTCCTCCCTGAAGATCCGAGGGAAGCAAGAAGAATTAGGACCCGAGCCGAGCATTTTGCTTTAATCGAAGGCATCTTATATAAACGCTCCTTCACCCAGGTGGACGGTCGGCCTTACCTAAGGTGCCTTTCCCCCGGGCAGGCCGACTATGCCCTGCAAGAGCTCCACGAGGGCATCGGCGGAGCTCATTCGGGGTCCAGAGCTCTAGCGCGCAAAGTATTAAACTACGGGTATTACTAGCCCACTCTCTTACGGGACGCCGAACGACACGTTCGGCAATGCAGCTCCTGTCAAAAGTATGCAGACATCCGACGCCTTCCACAAGCACCGCTCACCTCCCTATCAAGTCCGATCCCCTTCGCCATGTGGGGAATGGATTTACTAGGACCGTTTCCACCAGCTCCCGGACAGCTAAAGTTCCTAGTCGTGGCAGTCGACTACTTCTCTAAATGGATAGAAGCCGAGCCCCTGGCTACAATCACCGAGCATAGAGTCGTTCAATTCTTCTGGAAAAATGTGATTTGCCGCTTCGGCGTTCCCCGAGTCATAGTCACGGATAACGGGACACAGTTCACCGGAGCCGCCTTCCGAGCTTTGTGTGAGGACCTCTCCATACAACACCGATTCTCCTCCGTCTCCCATCCTCAGTCGAATGGCCAGGCTGAGAATGCCAACCGACAGATTCTTTCGGGCATCAAGAAGAGATTAGACAAGTGTTCCAAAGGACTATGGGTTGATCAGCTGCCGAACGTGCTTTGGAATCACCGCACCACCAAGCGAACCCCAACAGGCGAGAGCCCATTTAATCTCACCTATGGGGCCGAAGCCATCATCCCCCTAGAAGTCGGGATACCCTCTCCTCGCCTGATCGCTTATGAAGAAGAGCAGAATGCTAGAGAGCTCAGAGCAAGCCTAGATCTGATAGACGAAATCCGAGAGAGAGCTGCCATACGCCAGCAAGCTTACCGAAGAAGGATCGAGCTAGCATACAACAAAAGAGTCCGTCCAACGGACCTCAAAGAAGGGGATTTAGTCCTCCGGAAATTTACCATCTCGTTCCCCGGACAGAAAAGCAAGCTGGCCCCGAACTGGAAGGGACCGTACAAGATATCGAAAGTAATCCGCCCCGGTACGTACAAGCTAGAAAATCTCGAAGGTAGAGAAATTCCCAGGACTTGGAACGCCGACCATCTTTTGAAATACCAAGAGAAGGCAACTACGTCTCTCCAAGTAACTCGAGATGTCGAACCGTTCCCTTCCTTTTACTAGTAGTGGTTTTTCCTTTTGTTTTTTTCATTGTAATAACGGCTAGCAACTTTAGAAGCAGCCGATCATTAGATATTAATAAATGAAGTTTCTTCATGTTTTCACTACTATTACATCCCTCTGTTTTTAACTCTTTGATCTCGCAATGGTTCCGGAGTCCAACACTTGGCTCGATTCTACTTCGCGAGTTCGCTCCTAAGCGAGCTAGAAGTAGCTCGCCATTCGAAAATGCTCCCACAGCCGTTGAATGGTTCCGAGTCCAACACTTGGTTCAACTCTACTCCGCAAGCTCGCTCCCAAGCGAGCTAGGGGTAGTTCGCCATTCGAAATTGCTCCCACACCCCTTAAATTGACAATGGTTCCGGAGTCCAACACTTGGCTCGATTCTACTTCGCGAGTTCGCTCCTAAGCGAGCTAGAAGTAGCTCGCCATTCGAAAATGCTCCCACAGCCGTTGAATGGTTCGGAGTCCAACACTTGGTTCGACTCTACTCCGCAAGCTCGCTCCTAAGCGAGCTAGGGGTAGTTCGCCATTCGAAATTGCTCCCACACCCCTTAAATTGACAATGGTTCCGGAGTCCAACACTTGGCTCGATTCTACTTCGCGAGTTCGCTCCTAAGCGAGCTAGAAGTAGCTCGCCATTCGAAAATGCTCCCACAGCCGTTGAATGGTTCGGAGTCCAACACTTGGTTCGACTCTGCTCCGCAAGCTTGCTCCTAAGCGAGCTAGGGATAGTTCGCCATTCGAAATTGCTCCCACACCCCTTAAATTAACAATGGTTCTGGAGTCCAACACTTGGCTCGATTCTACTTCGCGAGTTCGCTCCTAAGCGAGCTAGAGGTAGCTCGCCATTCGAAACTGCTCCCATAGCCGTTGAATGGTTCGGAGTCCAACACTTGGTTCGACTCTACTCCGCAAGCTCGCTCCTAAGCGAGCTAGGGGCAGTTCGCCATTCTAAAATGCTCCGATGACCATAACCTAATCAACCAAGGACCCCGAAGTCTAACACTTGGCTCGATGCTATTTCGCGATTTCACTCATGAACGAACTAAAAGAAACTCGCCATTCGGAGTCCGAAGCTTTAGAAGTTACGGCACGGCAGACAACAGTCGCAAGAATAAAACACACAAGTTCGGCAATAACGCGTTTATTGATGAAACAGATGTGGTACAAAGGCAAACACAGCAGGAGCACAACTCATCAAAGGAAAGTTACAATACCGACTTATTACACTTAGCGAAAAACAAAAAATAAGCAAAAAACTCGCGGAGTCGACCACTTCAGCGCTTCTTCGGAGCCGGAGCGTTCCGCTTCAAGGACACTCGAGAGTGACGGCGCTTGTCCCCAGAGCGCGACCCCAAGCCGGCAAATTGGGACGTATCCTCGGCACCGCTTCTAGTAGCTACTCCGACGGACGCCCCGCTCGAGGAGATCGCCACCGAGCTCTGCACGTCCCCCGGGCTAGGTTGGCCGATGCGCTGACGGGTCGCCATCTCATAGAAGGTAATGCCCCGCTCACTCTCAGCGCGAGTGCATGACGTGCTTCGAACGTTGATCGGCCCTGAATGCGGCTTAAGACGGGCCACTTCCGCCTCCAACTCCGAGATCCTGTCCCGCAACGAGTCGTCTTTGACATCGACTTCGAAACGTGGGGGTATCGCGGAGTCCGGCACTCCAGATCGGCTAGCGATGAGGCGCCGAAGGTGGGTGACCTCGATGCTTTTATCCACCGTCGCTCTCTTCAGCGCTTCGACTTCGGCAGTCAACTCGACTCGTTCGGTCGTCAACTTGGCCACCTCGGCCGTCAGCCCCTCGCCCTCACTCCGAAGCTTCGCCTCTACAGACTGCAGATGCTGTATCTCGGAAAGCAGCTCGTCCTTCTCCGCTGTTATTTTGGACAAGTTATGACGAATGCACTGAACTCGAATCTCATTACTGAAATCAGTTGGCAAATGTTCACCTTCGGGTATAAGCTCGGCGATTCTGCTTTCCAAACGACGAATCTCGATATCTCGCCGGCCAAGGACGAGCTAGAGATGCTTCCTCTCGCTTTCAGCTCGGCGCAATCCGAGCTCGACCTCATAAAGTCTCTCTCTACACCTAGCCAGACACAGCCTTGTCGCCCCTAGGCCGGCCTCGGCTGGAACTTCCTCGTCCGGGCGAGAAAGTTCGACGTCTTGGGCGATCACCATAAGCTGCAAAGAGATCGGAGTAATCAGCAAAAACGTCGAACATGGCCGAAGCACCGCACTTGGAAAAATTTTCATCTCTAAAAACAAGAGGGGACAGTTCGGCAAAAGAGGGGGCACAAGACAAAAACTTCCGAACATCAACACTTGCAAAAATTTTCTTTTCATTAAACGTCAAAAGAAGCGGTGGCCAGTCCGCTATTAGGCATTACAAAGTTCGAAAGGAAAAACAAAAAAATCAAAAACAACAAAGCGAAAGGCGGATTCAGGGCCCGACCTCTTTCCCCGGGCGACGAGGCGGAGTAGGCGTTGACTTTGCCGAAGGAGACGCCGCCGCCAGCGGAGTGGTCGTGGTGCTGGGGACTTCGCCAGTAACCCCGACGTCGGCATCAGCGTCGCCCTCCTCCTCTTCCTCTTCCCCTTCGGACTCGGGGTCGAAGCCCTCAACGTGTCCGGGGAAGAGCCGCCATCCCGAGACGTCCACCCTGGGGTATGCTTCTCGCACCCGGTCGAGGGCGGTGGCGAAGGCCTTCGCCATGTTCTGCGCGAGGTACCCCTGGGCCTTCTCCAGGGTTGCGTCCTCTGCCGCCTTCACGGCCGCCGCCTGCTTCGCCTCGGCCTCGACCAATTGGTTGGCCGACCCCTCCTTCTCCCGAAGTAGCTCGTCCTCCAGCCTCTTCACTTCGACCTCGAGATGCTAGATCCTCGCCGACCGACCCTCATGCTCGACTCGGAGCTTGTCGAGCTGGTTCGACATCCGAGCCTTCTCGTTCCGAGCCTGATCGGACTCCTGCTTCAGCTCCTTCTCGAGGGCGGTCAGCCTCTCGGTGAGGTGGCCGAAATGGACGACGATCTACAAAAAAGAAGAAGAACTGAGAGAGTTAGAAAAATTTTTTGTGATTCAAAGGGATGAAACGAACGAAGGGGACTCGGAACTTACCGATACCGCCGAACGAGCGATCTCGATCACGTCGTCGCCTTCCCTCCCCGCTTCCATGGCGGCGCGGTCCTTCGGGGTGGCGAGATGCTTGACGGCCTGCATGCTCGCCAACGAGTTCCCGAGGAACCCATCGTGCCTCCGGACTTGCCAGTCCAGGATATGGATCCGCTTGTGCTCCTCCGTCAGGAGCTCCTCGCCTGCTACAGTCAGCGGCGGGGTCGGCATGGCGAGCGCGGCGGCAATGGGGAACTCCCCCACAGGTGCAGGAGCCGAAGGCCCCGCCACGGCGACGACCGGTTCGTCGACAACCTCCACCGCCTGGACGGGGGCCGCAATCCTCGGCACCTTCGAGGTTGAGGGCAGCTTCGACGCAACCCTCTTGCGCTTCTTCGGTGCCTTACTGGCGAGCCCCGCCCTGAGCGCCAACACCGCCTCGTAGTCCATGGATTCTGCATCAAAAGCAAAAAATGATTAGCACAAAAAACAACAAGGTAGCAGGTACGGAAAAAAGAACTTGACGAGAGCCGCGTACTAGGATCTACGCGGCAGAGCCCTCCCCTGTAGAGAACGTCCTCCGTCAAATCCTTCCAATCATACTTCGGCCGGTCAAGGAGGGTCCGGACCGCCTCTTCTTCTTCTACTGTAAGCCTCGGCAGCGTCGTCGCCCTCTTGGGCACCCCTTCTGCCCAGTTAGTGGGGATCGGCCAGGCTTCTCGACTCCGCACGACGACCCACTTCTCTCGCCAGTGCTTGATAGAGTCGGGACAGACGACGAGCCTGCCGCCGTGCCTCGGAGTCAGATAATACCGGTACTCCGACTTGTTCCCTTGGTGGAGCCGGTATATCGTCCGAAGCACGTTCAGCTGCGGCTCGATCCCTGCGGCCTGGCAGTGGAGAACGAAGCCATTAATCACTCGCCACGCGTTCGGCATGAGCTGAATGGGGCAGACCCCGTACCAGCTCACCACGGTAACAGCGAACGCGTGGAGAGGTAGCCGAGCACCGGCGATAAAGGCATCGACCGGCCAGCAACACATGGTCACTGGCAGCGGCGAATTAGCCCTAACCCCGGGGCCCGGCAGCATGATTTCGTACTCCTCCAGGATGAAAAAAGAGTCCCGGATCGCAGCCAATTCCTCCTCGCGCAGGATCGACGCCGCGTCGTCCGCCTCCGTCGTCTCCCTCACTTCGTTCTCCTTGAAGGACCTCTCCCTCCCATGGATGATTCGCTCGGCCTGGTCTTTCGGGAGCTCCCTGACCCTGTGCAGCCCCGTCAGCGGACCTGGCAGCTGTCCGAACTCCCCCATCCTCTTCGGATCCTCAACGATTGAATCCTTGCCGAACACCTTGCCCTTGGTTGGAGTCGGAGTCGAGGCCTCGGCGCCTTCAAGGGAGGGCTCGGACCAAGAGACTTCATCTGAGACAGAAGCTACAGACATAATTTATAAATTACCTTGAAAGAGAGAGCTGCCGAAAAACTTCGCCTGAGTCAAACGCCGGTCACCGGAAAAACTCGCCTGAAACACAAGAGAACGCCTGAGCAAATGAGAGGAGAAATGAGAGGGGGGGTGAGGATTTATAGAAGGGGGGCACACCTCACGAGGCTAATGGGCTCGTACGACCGGCCCATCTAAACCAAGCGGCGGAACGATCCCAATCGTCACCTCGATAACTGCAACGAATCATGAGTTGAATTTAATGCGCATCCCATCTGATAGAACCCCAGAGGTCACTGCAATTAATGAACGCCCCATCTGTCAGGGTTGTCAGAGTTGTCAGAGGTGTCAGAGGTTCAAATGGCGCACGGAAAAGACAAACTCCCAAAAACGACAAGTCTGGGAGCTCGGCACTCACTGCCGAGCGTTCGTGACACCGACCCTGTTATAGGGGAAAAGTCAAGTTCGGCACTCACTGCCGAGCGTTCGTGACACCGACCCTGTTATGGGGGAAAAGTCAAGTTCGGCACTCACTGCCGAGCGTTCGTGACACCGACCCTGTTATGGGGGAAAAGTCAAGTTCGGCACTCACTGCCGAGCGTTCGTGACACCGACCCTGTTATGGGGGAAAAGTCAGGTTTGGCACTCACTGCCGAGCGTTCGTGACACCGATCCTGTTATGGGGGAAAAGTCAAGTTCGGCACTCACTGCCGAGCGTTCGTGACACCGACCCTGTTATGGGGAAAAATCAGGTTCGGCACTCACTGCCGAGCGTTCGTGACACCGACCCTGTTATGGGGGAAAAGTCAGGTTCGGCACTCACTGCCGAGCGTTCGTGACACCGACCCTATTATGGGGGAAAAGTCAAGTTCGGCACTCACTGCCGAGCGTTCGTGACACCGACCCTGTTATGGGGGAAAAGTCAAGTTCGACACTCACTGCCGAGCGTTCGTGACACCGACCCTGTTATGGGGGAAAAGTCAGGTTCGGCACTCACTGCCGAGCGTTCGTGACACCGACCCTGTTATGGGGGAAAAGTCAGGTTCGGCACTCACTGCCGAGCGTTCGTGACACCGACCCTGTTATGGGGGAAAAATCAGGTTCGGCACTCACTGCCGAGCGTTCGTGACACCGACCCTGTTATGGGGGAAAAGTCAAGTTCGGCACTCACTGCCGAGCGTTCGTGACACCGACCCTGTTATGGAGGAAAAATCAGGTTCGGCACTCACTGCCGAGCGTTCGTGACACCGACCCTGTTATGGGGGAAAAATCAGGTTCGGCACTCACTGCCGAGCGTTCGTGTCACCGACCTCGTTACAGGGTAAAGAACAAGTTCGGCAGGTCGCCAGACCTACTCCCAGCACTCGCAGCTATGCCGAACTCGCTTTCCTCTCCGGAAAATCTTGCCGAACTGCATATGGACCTCGGCCTCCTAGTCGGCGAGCCCTGGGGAGAGTCTAAGGCGCGATACAAACGTATGAGGCCTCCGAACGATGAATTGACGCTTCGCTAGGATCAAAAGGATATCCCTGCAAAAATGCCACACGACCGTCAGAGCTCATGAGCAACTCGGAGCTCGATCCACTTGGCAAATCACCTCGCTGCCTCCTCCGGACTCACAACTCTCCACTTGAACTCCGATATAACTCTGCCCGCCATTAAACAGTCAAACTACTCCTCAAAGGCTGATCGAGCTCAGTCTTTAGGAGTGGGGGGCTCGTGATATGGATAAAAATGGGGTTAAATCGGAACCGTCCAAGTTGAGTACGAATCTTGAGACGTGGGGGTAAAATGGCGATTTCGCCTACAAGAGGGTCCGAAATAGGTGTTGGGTCTTCTCCCCAAGAACCCAGTAACCCACGAACGGACCCACCAACAAGAGGGTGCGGGTCTTAACCTGCTGTACACCCAATCCAGCGAGATAAAATCAGGGTCCCTGATTAATCTTGATCAACGGCCCAGATATACATCTATCTTTTCACCGGGATTTGGGGATAAAATTCCTTATCTGATTACGGGGAATATACCTCATCAGATTACATTCCTCATCTGATTATGGGGAATATTCCCTACCAAATCACCAGGATTACATTCCCAATCTGTTCCCTGAGACGCCTATAAATACCCCCCATCCATCTCCATTAAGAGGTAATCAATCTTTCACCAGTTTTTACGCTCTTTCATAATCTCTCTGATTACTGACTTGAGCGTCGGAGGGTGCGTCGCCGGGAACAACCCCGGTGTCTCGCACTTTTTGCAGGTCTACGGCGGGATCGACGACCAAAGTCCGACGGAACAGGTACACAGGTTTTCTATTCAGTTTCCCTAAGAATCCACAAGTTCTATCTGTTTGCCTCCACACCAAATTTAGCGGCAACAATATCATAACTACATGATCATTTGCTCCCATGCTGGTATGTATTCTCATATGAGAAAAAAATTTACTTTATATGTATTATATCATTCCAGTCTTATATTTACCGATTTCAACTTCTAATAGGTGAATGAGCTGAAAATTAGGGTGGAGAAATTTTACGGGAAGGACCCATTAGAGTCGGAAAAATCTATCTCGCATTGTGAATGCCAACCCTTTTGCACGAATATCGAAACTCTTGGATGATGATGTGGTTTGTGATAAGATTTTACATAAAGGACAACGAGATGAAAAACGCCTGTAAGCAATCCTGAAACACCACTCAATTATTTGCATGTGTATTAGACATGATTTTCTTCTAATTCCAGCAAACTCAAAGTACTTTAATTAACTTTGGTTTGTGAAGGTGGACAAGATTGAAGATAGTATTGATGTAATGAACTCAAGAACAAAGTCGGTCGCTGCTTATCTATTTTCTTTATGTTATTTTTTTGTAGATCCAAAGCCGGTCACTCAAGAAAAGAAGTTAATCAGCCAAGATAGAAGGGTAGAGCTGAAAATTAGGGTGGAGAAATTTTACGGGAAGGATCCATTAGAGTCGGAAAAATCTATCTCGCATTGTGAATGCCAACCCTTTTGCACGAATATCGAAACTCTTGGATGATGATGTGGTTTGTGATAAGATTTTACATAGAGGACAGCGAGATGAAAAACGCCTGTAAGCAATCCTGAAACACCACTCAATTATTTGCATGTGTATTAGACATGATTTTCTTCTAATCTCAGCAAACTCAAAGTACTTTAATTAACTTTGGTTTGTGAATGTTGACAAGATTGAAGATAGTATTGATGTAATGAACTCAAGAACAAAGTCGGTCGCTGCTTATCTATTTTCTTTATGTTATTTTTTTGTAGATCCAAAGCCGGTCACTCAAGAAAAGAAGTTAATCAGCCAAGATAGAAGGGTAAAGCTGAAAATTAGGGTGGAGAAATTTTACGGGAAGGATCCACTAGAGTCAGAAAAATCTATCTCGCATTGTGAATGCCAACCCTTTTGCACGAATATCGAAACTCTTGGATGATGATGTGGTTTGTGATAAGATTTTACATAGAGGACAGCGAGATGAAAAACGCCTGTAAGCAATCCTGAAACACCACTCAATTATTTGCATGTGTATTAGACATGATTTTCTTTTAATTCCAGCAAACTCAAAGTACTTTAATTAACTTTGGTTTGTGAAGGTTGACAAGATTGAAAATAGTATTGATGTAATGAACTCAAGAACAAAGTTGGTCGCTGCTTATCTATTTTCTTTATGTTATTTTTTTGTAGATCCAAAGCCGGTCACTCAAGAAAAGAAGTTAATCAGCCAAGATAGAAGGGTAGAGCTGAAAATTAGGGTGGAGAAATTTTACGGGAAGGATCCATTAGAGTCGGAAAAATCTATCTCGCATTGTGAATGCCAACCCTTTTGCACGAATATCAAAACTCTTGGATGATGATGTGGTTTGTGATAAGATTTTACATAGAGGACAGCGAGATGAAAAACGGCTGTAAGCAATCCTGAAACACCACTCAATTATTTGCATGTGTATTAGACATGATTTTCTTCTAATTCCAGCAAACTCAAAGTACTTTAATTAACTTTGGTTTGTGAAGGTGGACAAGATTGAAGATAGTATTGATGTAATGAACTCAAGAACAAAGTCGGTCGCTGCTTATCTATTTTCTTTATGTTATTTTTTTGTAGATCCAAAGCCGGTCACTCAAGAAAAGAAGTTAATCAGCCAAGATAGAAGGGTAGAGCTGAAAATTAGGGTGGAGAAATTTTACGGGAAGGATCCATTAGAGTCGGAAAAATCTATCTCGCATTGTGAATGCCAACCCTTTTGCACGAATATCGAAACTCTTGGATGATGATGTGGTTTGTGATAAGATTTTACATAGAGGACAGCGAGATGAAAAACGCCTGTAAGCAATCCTGAAACACCACTCAATTATTTGCATGTGTATTAGACATGATTTTCTTCTAATCTCAGCAAACTCAAAGTACTTTAATTAACTTTGGTTTGTGAATGTTGACAAGATTGAAGATAGTATTGATGTAATGAACTCAAGAACAAAGTCGGTCGCTGCTTATCTATTTTCTTTATGTTATTTTTTTGTAGATCCAAAGCCGGTCACTCAAGAAAAGAAGTTAATCAGCCAAGATAGAAGGGTAGTCTGCATCTATTTTCTTTATGTTATTTTTTTGTAGATCCAAAGATAGTTAATCAGCCAAATTTGTACCAAATTAAAGTGCATGACTGCCCTTCTATATTAGCAAGATTGTCATATTCTGTTGATTTCAATTAATTGTATTGAATGAAATTAAAGAGTTCTGTGTATCTTTTTATCTCTTTTGTTGGACAAGATTGTCATTTTCATATTAATTTCAATTGATTGTATTGAATAAAATTGAGGAGTACTATGTTGTTTAATAACATATGGAAATCTATTTCATTTGGATTTTTTTTAAAAAAAATTATTTTTTTTAAAAAAATTTTTTTAAAAAAATAAATACCGTATCACGTCGTTTTTGGCCAAAAATTTATAATCTATCCCAACGTTTTTTTACCAAAAACATCAGTACAGGCTATTTTTTCATTTGTTAAATAAGCGCTCTATCCCGGTTTTTTTTTTTTTAGAAACGCCGGGATAGACCCCTAATCTTCATGTTCTCTTAATGTTTGAAATGCCTTATTGTTGAGTTTATGTGTTTTGATGTAAGTTATAGATAAAAAAATTGGGGCTAACAAACATGTTTTAGATCAAATTTGCAGTAGGCTCTGCAGTATCTGCATACTTAATATATTTATATGGAGATCTAAGTGTAATTGATCACATTTAACAAAAGGTCTTTACGTGTACATCACAACACGCTTTTTCTCTATTTCTCTCTCTCTCTCTCTCATACATGGTTAACTACATGAAAATATGAGAACGAGGAATGAACTAATGCAGTTTGAGGCGATAAATGCAGTTTGAAATCTCTTATGTTGAAGTCACACATAGCAAGTGATTTCGATCCACTATTGTTGTAGATCCACTATTTTCAATGTCGAGCTCCTGACAAATGATCCTGCAAGACATCAAAGTCTACTGCCAAATACACATCTATATAAATTATTGTTCACGAAGACGTGCATATATTTAACTTTTGACGGGCAAACTAGAGTTCAAGCAACACGCCGTAGGCACGTGTCCACGGGCAAACCTAGGCTCCTGAGAAATAACCCTGCAAGATATAAACCAATAAGGGCAAACCTAGTATATATATAGGGTAAAAGGGATATGAGCAACTTGCTCATTTAGTAAATGAGCAATTGATTATGTGGCATGCATGTGATACATTGGACAATTAACCCTTTGAAGGATTTTCCAATCACATGCATGCCACATCATCAATTGCTTATGTACTAAATGAGCAAGTTGCTCATACCCCTTTTTCCCATATATATATATCTTTCATTATTTTCTCCTTATATATTCTACAAATACGGAGTGTTACATTCACCATCTTTCTAGCCTAATGTAGACTGTCTCCTTGATCAAATACATATCACTGCCCACCAAGGGTCCTTGGCCTTTCTATTTATTCATTCTTTTCTCTCTCTCTCTTGGCGATGTGGGACTAAATCCTCACGCCCATACTATGCCACGTCACCCCCATGCACAACCACTCCTTTTCTCTTTCTTTCATTTTTATTCATTTAATCCCCTTATTTCCTAAGCCCCATAATTACTCTATAGGCCTCTTTCTTAATTCACTTAATCCATATAGCCCATAGACTTTTCTATAGGCCCACTCCAATACTCATATATATCTCTTTTAACCTTTTCTCTTTCTCTTTCTTTCATTTTCATTCATTTAATGCCCCTTAATTCCTAAGCCCCATAATTACTCTATAAGCCTCTTTCTTAATCCACTTAATCCATATAGCTCATAGACTTTTCTATAGGCCCACTCCAATACTCATATATATATCTCTTTCATTATTTTCTCCTTATATATTCTACAAATACGGGGTGTTACATTCACTCTCTTTCTAGCCGAATGTAGACTGTCTCCTTGATCAAATACATATCGCTGCCCACCAAGGGTCCTTGGCCTTTCTATTTATTCATTCTTTTCTCTCTCTCTCTTGGCGATGTGGGATAAATCCTCACGCCCATACTGTGCCACGTCACCCCCATGCACAACCACTCCGTTTCTCTTTCTTTCATTTTTATTCATTTAATCCCTTTATTTCCTAAGCCCCATAATTACTCTATAGGCCTCTTTCTTAATTCATTTAATCCATATAGCCCATGGACTTTTTTATAGGCCCACTCCAATACTCATATATATCTCTTTTAACCTTTTCTCTTTCTCTTTCTTTCATTTTCATTCATTTAATGCCCTTTATTTCTTAAGCCCCATAATTACTCTATAGGCCTCTTTCTTAATCCACTTAATCCATATAGCCCATAGACTTTTCTATAGGCCTACTCCAATACTCATATATATATATATATCTCTTTCATTATTTTTTCCTTATATATTCTACAAATACGGGGTGTTACATTCACCCTCTTTATAGCCGAATGTAGACTGTGTCGTTGATCAAATACATATTGCTGCCCACCAAGGGTCTTATGCATCACATCGCTGTCCACCAAGGGTCTTACGCATCTAATATAAGATCTATTTTCATTGTTGAAAATTGGCTCTGATACCAACTGTAATGCCCTGTACCCAACTCGTACGCACACAAATAAATTCTAATCCACTGCCCATCACAGGCTGGCCTCACAAAAGGTGTCCGGACTATTAGGTGACCATTGAACCTTAGCCTTTCTATTTATTCATTCTTTCTCTCTCTCTTTTGGCAATGTGGGACTAAATCCCCACGCCCATATTGTGCCACGTCACCCCCATGCACAGCCTCTCCTTTTCTTTTTCTCTTTCTTTCTTTTCATTCATTTAATGCCCCTTATTTCCAAAGCCCTATAATTACTCAATAGGCCTCTTTCTTAATCCACTTAATCCATATAGCCCATAGAATTTTTATAGTCCCACTCCAATACTCATATATATCTCTTTTATTATTTTCTCTTTATATACTCTACAAATACGGGGTGTTACACGGCCCTAACTCTTCAATATCTTTTCTCTCATCATCATCACAGTCTCAATAACATAACCATATCCACTGCTGCCCTCTGAAACCCATCTCTTCCAACACCGACAGCCACCCATCTCCTCCATCTCCACCTCAGCTCCACTCCAATGCCATCCACACCTAACAACTTCATTCCAATTCATTTCAATCCAATCCAGCCCTGACAGCCTCAATTCAAACCCAAGCCCACCGACCTCCTCTCGTTGCCACCATCATTGTGTGTTGTCCCTGCCCCTGTCGATGTTGTCCTCCATTGCCGGCGTCGAACACCAGCTCCAGGACCCCCCTCCTTTGGCCGGTAGCCTATCTTTCTTCTCCTTCATTCCTTATTTTCTTTTTAATTTCATTTATTACTCAAGAACATATGTAAATCAATTTGAAATTAATAAAAAGAAATGTCCTTTTGCATTGAATGAAATTGAATCTCGTATGTGTTGATGGGTTCATATGGAATTGGTGAGAGGTTGAAGATGAGGTGCCACATAGGCTCCATGTGAAACTACTAACACTTGATTTGACACTTGATTTGATTTTGCATTTGTTTCATTCAAGATAGGTTAAATGGATTAGTAATTTAAATATTAAAAAGAATATGTTGAAAAATATTGAGGTTGAACATATTATTGATAATTTTACTTCTAAAAATGCAAGAAGAAATTATTTTACATGAGACGTGATTGGTATCTATTGCTTTTTTTTGTAGGTGCAATAGTTGTTGTCATTATTGTAACACCCTAGATTTTTAAATAATGTTTTGAGATTAATGAATTAAAATGATTTTTTGTGATTTAATAAATATTTTTCTGAAAACTATCTTTTTACACGTGCAAATATTTTCTTGAGAAGTTCAAAGTCAAAAATTATTTTGGGAAAACCTAATATTTATTAGTAGATATTATTTATGAATTTTCTGAATTTTTCCTGATATTTATTTAGCATATTTGCAAATATTACAAAAAGATGGGCTTTTGTGCAAAATTAACACTTTGAGTAAAAAATCCAGAATTTCATTTTTTGGGCTGAGCATGATGGTTAGCCAACTCAAAGGTAAAGAGTTTACTTTTTATTCTAGTAGGTTATTTCGCAAATTTCTTAAAGAATGGTCTTTTTGTAAAATTGTTATTTAGAGGCAAAAAAATTACAAAATTTATTTTCTGGGTTTGAAAACAGTGCCGCAAGATTAGAGTAGTTTTTTATTTATTTTAAATCTAAATTTAATTGGTTAATCTAATTTTCTAGTATAGAGATTTATATATGTAAAGATATATTCAAAAGAGATATTTTGCAAAACCTACTCAAAACCCTAATACTCTAATTTCTAGCCTAAAATAAAAGAGGTGCAGCCGTCTCTTTGCTGCACTACTCAAAGGATTTTCTTTATTATTGATTTCTTGGAGTTCGAAGTGAGGATCTTGGACTTCTTACGAAAGAAAGGACTTTTTCTTATTTTCTTTATTATTTCAGTTGATTCTTCAATAAGGTGAGTGACATATGTTAGCATTCTTACTGCGAAGCATGTTGTATGTGATAATTTGTCTATTAGAAAGCATGTTACAGGATTGTGTGATGATATAATGAATTATTAAAGGATGGATGAATAAAGATTGAATCTTTTCATGAAAACTGTGCTATTGATGATTAAAACTCTATATAGATGACTTGAGATGGCTAAGAACCTAATAGAAATTATGAATAGGTTGCTTTCTTTCATATGCTTACTGATTTGATTGGTATAATGAGTATGTATGTTGTATATTGCATAAAAGTGAGTAAAAGATGCTTCTTTACTAGTGTACATATATGTAGGATCTCTTTGGAGTGTTTTGGTGAAGAAAACTTGATTAATACATGTTGTAATCACATATATCCATGGGTAGACTGATGTAAGTAATTGTATGCGTGTTTAATAAATTGCAAGAGGGTTTTGGATAAAAAAAGAACCGAGTTTTGAAGTTGGGGGTTGAGTATTTGATTTCAGTCTGATGGAGGTTCAGCCGAAACTTAGCTTTTGCGTTTTATGAAGTTTTCAAATTGGATCTTGAGTTATTTTGATACTGAGATTGAAATAAACATTAAATAATTCCTATTTGATGGATCTTGATACTTTAACTGATGCTTAAATATCCTATATATATATATATACTACTTTTTACTGTTTTGAAGAGTTTTTATGAAAATTTGCTCTTTTATGATCTTGATGAGATTTTGATTTGTTTTATAAACTCCAGTATGTTAGACAAATTGTATTTGATCATCTCACAAATTTTGTTTTACAAATTTATAATTTTACAAAGATTAAACTAAGTATCAATATAAAAGTGCACGAAATTCAAAGTTGTGAATTTTCGAACTTGACAGTCGACCGCACGAAATAACACATGAAATGTCGGTTGACTGGCAGTTCTGGGATTTGGGATTTTTGGCTTGACAGTCGACCGTCGTGTTTTGAACTGGTTTTGACAGTCAACCTGTCACGCCCCGCTTCCCAAAAATACGGAATATGAGTACATAACAAAAGCCCAACGAATGACTAACATCATACATAAGCTGTTTAATCGATCAACTCAACAATATAATCAATATAGAATATATGCGCAGGCAATAATAATAATTTCATGAACAAATAATACTTGGAATGAGACAATATAATATCCAAATACAATAATAATAATTTAACTTCTGGAAACAATAATAAAATTCGGGACATAAGCCCAAAACTATAATAATCCAGTCCAAAAATAAATACAAGTCTCAATACATTAAGTCATTTAAAGCGATAAGAAAATTAAAAGCAGAAATCTTCAAAATGTTTGTTATCCAACTCCAGTAGGAAATTCTCCTTCAATACCTGTAAATATTTCATCTAAAAAGAGAAAAATAATTGTCCTTAGAGCAAGTCATGGACAAAAAGTAGAGAAAGCATGAAATAATGGAATAACGTTATAACAATGAATCAATGGATCAATAAGAATCAATAACATGGGACAAAAATCATGATAGTCGATGAAATGGCTATAATAATGATGCAATATTAATAGCAATAATCAATGATCAATAACGGTAACACTTAGCCAATATTCAATATCAATAGGAACAATGAGGAACAATATGCAGTGTCGATGTAGTGTGATCCTTAAGTCTATTAATTATTTTAATCCTAACTAATGTAGCACTTCATGCATCCATCCTTTTACTACATGGTTGATACATACAAACAAGTTACGTTTTAGACTTAGTAGTGGGCTCCATAGTTCATGTACTTTTCAACGATAAACATTATTCACCTTTCGGTGTACGATATAATCATCGACAACGATACAATACACGATAGATTGGGTTACGGCCATACCCACAATCACCAATAAAATAATAGCCGGAACATTATTTAGGAAAACACGGGCCCATCCTCCGAGTACAGTCCCTATATTGTCCACTATTAAAAGTCAACCCTTAAACCCCGGCTTGTTAATTATTTACCAATGCAACAACACAATATGCAATTAAGGGACAAGAGGTGAACAATAGTATCAATAAGAAAACAATAGATTGATAACATGGATAAGACGGTTAGAATAGTAATAATAACTCAATGGGAACATGCAATACAACATACATTCATAACTCATGCAATAATACAACATAGGAATTATTAATTCATTGAAAGAGGAATCTAAAATTCTGGACAGCAAGCGCAACCTGTACAAAAATACAGTTTTCTGCTAACTCAAAAATCGAAAGTTGAATCCGTCAGAAAATCTGGAAACTAGACTTCCATACGGTTCCAACGCATACTTAAAGTTCACATTCCAACAACAGTAACTAGGTCAAACACATGTTTCTTGTCAGGTTTTATGTTCAGGCAGAAATTCGACATCTTGTTGTTTTAATTTTTGAATCAGCATAAACTCAATATTAAATTCAGTAAAAATATAATCTAGACTTCTAAAAATGTTAAGCAACAATCTGAAAATTTTCATAGCAAAATTTTATCATTTGGTCAGTCTTTTTACTGTTTGAACATGAAAGGTACGAGAATCGGAAAATCAGAAATGTAAAAACACAGCTGTAGTATAACGGGCATAACTTCTGCTACAAAATTCGAAATCCAAAAATTCTAGATGTTATTGGCAACTAGACACTCGGGGCTACATTTCATATTCAGTAAGTATTTTATTTTAAAGTCATTTACTGGTTCGAAAATAGCGATCAAGTTCAGGTCAACAAGCATATGCCGTTCTTAGGGTATTTTTCTTGGGCATAAATTAATTAAACATGATGGGTTTCGATTCTATAGTCAATAAATTGTGTAACTAGCATGATAGGTGTCCAAACATGATAAATAAAAATTTAGAACACACACATATACAAGTCCAACATCAATCAATCATCAAACGATATACAACCTAACGAATGTCTCTACAATAAATTATTTGTGTTGTTACTTGTATGAATAACCTTATTAACAATTCTACATGCATTCATTAAAGATCCAAACTTTAGAGTCAAAGTGGCACAATGTCAAGAATATTGGGGTTAGCTCGTGTAAACTCACAATAAACCTAACGAAAGGGATAACAAAGGGCAATACGATAACAAAGAGATCTACTTGCAGGAATTTCAATAAAACTTGAATTTGATGCGAGTAACAATTCAAGTAGACGGTGACTTTCCTGTTAATCGGTGAAAACGAATACCAAGAATAACGGAATAAGAATCTCACAACAACGAACTCACGAACCAACAACTTAGCACGTGCACAACATGTGCACAAAAGAGAATCAGGAATCAACAACAACTCAAAGAGACTGCAGCAACAGCAGTCAGAGGAGAGAGCATCGACCGGGGGGGAGGGGGCTCGTCGGCGTCGACGCTAGCGAGGCATCGCAGGCAGCACGAGGAGGCAGGCGGCAGTGCTTGTGCTGGCGTCGACCAAAACAGGGAGGAAGGGAGGATCAGGATTGGGTTTCTTTTGGGTTCTCTGTTAACGTCAGTGGCAGAGGGGTGAACGGGGTGGGTTTTTGGGTGCTTGGCCGACAAGGGAAGAGGAGGGATGTGCTGGGGAGTCGACGGGAGGGGGGTGGCCGGGATTTGGCTGGAGAAGAAGAACGAGAGATGGGTTCAATGGGTTTGGGTAGGAACAGAGGAGGAGAGAGAAACAGCGATGAGAGAGGAGAGAGATTAGACGGCTAGGGTTTCAAAAATTGTGCAATCTTTAGGGTTTACAGTAGAGTTGTATTTATATGGTACAATTAGGGTATTGGGTTAGTGGTTTAGGATTCAATAAATGCGGTTTTGGGTCAAGAACAAATCAAATTGGGTTTTAGGGTTCAATTAAGAGATAGATCCAAATCAGTATGGTTCAAATAAAATACCCACAATTAAATAAAAGGGAATGGAATCAACAAGAATGGCCCGATCAAGAACGAAGAGTTTCATGAACAAATTCAATCAAAAATAAAATAATCAAGAAAGAAAATTAGGGTATTTAAATACACACACACACACACACACACACACATATATATATATATATTAAATCGAATAGTGAAATGCATATAAACTTGAGCATGTTCGGGCTTAAAACAAAACAATAATAATAATAATATTAACAGGATTATATAAAAAAGTATAAATTTATTAAAGTAACCAAAATAGTAATAATACCTTTAAATTAAGCTCAAATTCAAATAGACGATCAATTAGGAAGAGAAAATAAAATTAAAATATGTCATTATTCGAAATAAATATAGTTTTTGATTAGAAAACAATTTAATAAAAGATCTGAAACAGATTCGAAACAAAAAAAAATGAATTCATTAAAAAAAAAAAAATCAAAATACAGAAAATATTCAGAAAATATATATTTACGAAAATGCGAGTTACACGACCGTCAGTTGTTTTGCTGATTGTTTTCTTGAGTTTTTCTGTTGTTATCTTGAACGATTATTTTTTTCGAACTTATGGATTTTTGATCAACTGTTTTAGATGATATTTTTGCTACAGATTACAGTATTTTACAGATAGTTACATTTTGATTTTTATAGAATTTAAATTGTATTTCTATGACTTTATAAAGTGAAATATATACGGTTTTTGAAGGGATTGATATTTTGTGATTTTTCTATTACTTCAAAATATGATTCTCAGTTATTCAATGGATTTAATATCTTATTTCAGTTCTGAAAATTTATGAGTATATTGGATGAATTTGAATTTTTGTTGATTAAAGAAGTTTTCTTAATATAAACATTTTGATGATGGAATTAAGTGTTTTATTGAAGATTTTGTATTGATATTTGAGTTGTGAGTCTCTACAAGTTAAGTGGGATTCCTGTGAAACGGCAAATAAGATTTTGTGGATTTTGACCAGTTGGGTCTTGGGATTATTTTGTGGAATTAAGTCTGGCAAGATATACTAACTCTAGAAAGGGGGAATTTGTGTTTTAATAATAATCAACCTAAGGACAGGCACTAGTGGAGATGTGATGGAACTTGGGAAACGTAAGTATATGCTCTAGGGGTCCATTGCGTTCTAGGACTTGTGTGTTCAGTCTCGAGAGGACAATTGGTATGATTCGCGTATCGAGGGTCTGCAGGCCTATTCACGGAACATATAGGTGCATTCGCGTGTCGACGGTCGATGGGCATATTCACGGGATGTGCCTGTGTATCTGCATGTCGAGGGTCGTTAATGGGGTATACGACAGGGAGGTGATTCTCCGGTTTTTGAACTGTTCTTACATAATGCTTGCATGTCGAGGGTTGTCAGGCCTATTCGCGGAGTAATCTGGATCTTGTTTTCATCACCGTAGTAGGATTAGTTGCATAACGATGGATCTAAACTTATAAAGTGGAGAACGATAAGGTCTTACACCGGACCTATGTAGTATGGAATACATAGAATCCGACAAGAATGCATTAGAGAGTCATCGTACTGCATTTGTGTTTTCTTGACTTTGTTTTATGCATGTTTATTTCCTGTTTGCTACACTTGACACCTAGTCTAGTTTCACTTGATGTTTTCATGCTTTATTTATTGTCATTTCATTTCCATTCGTTACTACTGTTGGTTTGCGTTGATTTTGACTTATTCCTTTAAGTTTTATTTACGTTGTATTTCTTTTGATGTCACTCACACCGTTATGATTGACCCCGTAGTATTGGGGGTTAGGGTTATCTATAGCCTCATATTTTACAGGTAGACACCTATAGCTTGGGATTTGGATGCATGTGGTAAAATGATATTGTGGCTTAGGAAAATTGTAAAAGAATGTGTTGTAAACGAAATTGTAATTCAAGGTATTTTGTTTTTCGCTGTACTTTGTAAAAGATTGATGTAATAAAAGTTAAAAAAATTTATCTGTCTTTGGCTGTGTTAACTATTACATTGAGGTAGATGCTGAAAATTGTGCCACGTATTTCTGATATATTATATTGAAAATTCGGGACACTACAGTTATGCTTAATGGGGAATATGAAGTATTTGGTGTCATAAAATAAATTAAGGTAATCTTGATTTTTTGGGGTATTAGTTTTGTGCCCCCCCCCCCCCCCCCCCCAAATATATATATATATATATTGTCAATATATAATATATAAAAAAATACATGCGTGTCTATAAAGGGCATAATTTTTTTTTGTCAAGGGCCTTAAATACATCAGGACCAGCCTTGCATCAGGATTACTTCATTTATGTGGTGCATTAAGAATAGTTTCCGCACATCACGAATAACTCCTTCTACCATCGTAGACACTCACCCCTCCTTCCTCTCTTGACTTTCAGCCCATATCAATTCCAAATTTTCATTTAGATCCAAACCCCAAAATTTATTGATATTTAAAAATAAACTCGAAAAGTCATAATATTAAATTCTCAACAATTACCAGAAAATTCGATGTATTGTATAAGACATTATACGCTATGGTACAAAAATACACGTGCATAACACATGCGGGAGCAAAATTTTCATAACTCAATTTTGTGAGGTGTTACAGGAGGAACCTTTGATCGACTTCCTCGACAAAGAAATCCTCCCAACAAATCCAAAAGATGTAAGGAAGATCCAGGTGAAAGCAAAAGATACAAACTAGTTGAAGGAGTCTTCGTTTGAGTGCTCCTACATCCTGATAGATGGCCGATCTATAACACCCGGCCCAAACTCAGACTGTCCACCACAAGCTCCCTCTCAAAAGGTGGTTAACCGATTTGGTGGTTCTTGATCATAGGCAATTATATTTAATTATTAATTATTCTTGCTCTGTACCGATATGGGACTAAAAAATCCCCACATTTCCTCTCTCTTGCGTGTGCCAGCACAAACAACCGGGCCCCCCTCAAGTGGGCCCTACTCCATGTCAGCACACCCAGGACACGCCAAGCACAGGCTGCCCCTCCCTGGGCCCCAGCCCACGTGCTAGCTGTCAAAGCACAGCAACCCTCCTTCACATCACATTTTTAATTAATCCCATTATTACCATTTTGCCATTCAATATTATTACCCTTATGCCATTATATATATATATATATATATATATATATATATATATATATATATATATATATATATATATATATATATATATACCTCCAAGAAATATGGGGTGTTACACGCTACTCCAGCATCGAGGGAGTTGATCGACCTTGCCTCGGCCATGAACCTCCGAACGAAGTCCCAAAGGGACTCTCCGTCTTTCTGCTTGAGGTCCAGAAGAGAGACACTCGTTTTCTCTATCTTGCAACTGGTTACAAAGTGGGCAAGGAAATTCTCTTCGAGCTGATCGAAAGAGAAGTTAGAATTAGGAGTAGGCTTAGATAAGCACTCCTGAGCTGTACCATGCAGAGTGGCTAGGAAAGAGCGACAGATAAGAGGATCTGAGGCACTGTGAATCATCATGAGGGTTTTGAACCCCTCCATGTGATCAGCAGGATCTGACTCTCCATTGTAAGTCTCGAATGGCAGCAGCTTGAAGTTCCTTAGAATTGGGGCGTCGAGGATTCGAGCAGAGAATGGAGGTTAGATTGGTTGGTACCCTCGGTTTGGTTGCCTTCCGTCTTCACCGATTCGTGCGAGACAGTCTTCCATCTCCTTGAGATGCCTACGGATATCGTCTTCCCGACCTTCAGATTGGATCGACCCGTGGGACTCTTTTGCCTTGGTTTTTTCGGCTCGGTTGTCATTGGTACGTGGTTTTCCCTGAGCTCCTCCTTGGAGTGCTCGAAGGACCTTGTACCTAAACTCCTAGAACTCTTCTCGGGTGACGTGAGCTCCTTCTCCTTGAACGCCCGGGGGTCGGCGGTCCCTCAGAGAACAGCAGCGACGGTGTTCCCAACCCTGGGATTGATGAATGCTCTAGCTCGGACCGTGGCTCGACGGGGCTGCTGAGGTGGTTTCGGAGGTCATCCACGTTCTGTTGGTTATCGATGACGTTCCAAAGTTCATCGACCTCCAGCTGCTCGGCTCGCCTCGCAACTGGGCATGAAGCGCTCAGAGCAGATTCTCGCGGACCCTCGATTCGTTGCCTCTGCGACCCTTGGGTGTTGGCGTGGCTACTAGATGGTTGAGGGGGAGGTGGAGCGTCAGTATGACGTGCTGCAGTAAGCGCCTTCTTGGCCTTGGGTGCCATGGAAAAGGATTATGACATATTAGGACTTTGGATCTGAGAGTTGGATCGGCCTGTCTTTCCCACAGACAGCGCCAACCTGATGCTGCAGTTTTGCGGTGGGAGCAACAGATGTGAGTTCTTGTTATTTGGAGATGAAAAATAGAGATCCCAATCTCAGATCTAGTCCTGAAGTGGAGGTTGTACGAGAGGTTGGTGAGGTGGATCTGGTGGTGCTTTGACGGCCGTCGGACACCTGTAAAACGTCTAGAAACATCGGGAGAGATCCCGGTGACATGCCCTCCGACGATCTAGTCAGTCACTGAAAGAAATGGAATTAGGGTTTGAATGGCTAAAATGGCATTACCTTCTAACAATGGTGAAGATCTGGTATTTATTGGTAGAGAGAGGGAACCCTAGTAGGCCAGATTGACCCTTTTCAGTGGGCCTGATGGGTGTGCTGGATCAGCAGGTGGCCCATAGATCATATGGGCCTGATTAAAAGGGATTTGCGGATCTTAAGGAGACCTGACAGCTCAGGTGGAGCTGGATTATTTACCCACATCAGTATGTAATATCACAAGACAATGTTGTACATGTCTCGGTTAAACTTAGTACAAGCAGATTCTATAGGAATAAAGAGGTTAATTGCGAAAAACTGATGATGCATACGGAGAAAAAGAAAAAAGAGAAAAGAAAAATGACTTGAGAAGAAATAGAAAGCAACTCAAATTATACTGAACAAAGGAGTGAAAGTTATGTAACAAATCAAACTCGATGAAAGTTTAACATCAGGAGGATAAGTGAATGAAACATAAGGTCGTGGATTTCTTTATTTTAGAGCCAAACATTGAGGGTTTCTTGCATTTTACCCAATTGATTAAGGTTGTGTTTGGGACTGGAGTTAGTTAAAGAAAACTGCAGTGGTTTTCTCAATTTGGGTTTGTCTAGAAGCCAACTTGGAGTTGTAGTAAAGATATAGTTTATCTCGACTTTTTTGAAAGCTGTATACAATGTATACCTTGAATGGTGAATTTCTCCACATGAGCTCTTCCAGCTAGAAGTCAGGTGAGAAGCCATAGGCGCTTCGTAGTTCAGAACATGAATGTAGGAAACTTCGAGTGCGTTTGTTTTGATATTTTGAATAGAGTTTTCTGAATAGAGTTTTCTGAATTGAGTATTCTGAATAGAGGAGAGATGAAAATGAGTTTAAAAGCTATTTGTTTATATTGTATTCTGAAAATTGTATTCTGAAAGCTGTTTATCTGAAAAAGAGAGTTTAGAAGCTGTTCTGTTATATTTCTAACTGAAAACTGTTATCTGAAAGCTGTTTTTCTGAAAAAACGAGTTTAAAAGCTGTTTGGTTATATTTCTAGCTGATCCATGTTATCTGAAAGCTGTTTTTCTGAAAAAACGACTTCAAAAGCTGTTCTGTTATATTTCTTGCTGAAAACTGTTATCTGAAAGCTGTTTTTCTGAAAAACCGAGTTTAAAAGCTGTTCGGTTATATTTCTTGCTGAAAATTGTTATCTGAAAGCTGTTTTTATGAAAAAACGAGTTCAAAAGATGTTCGGTTATATTTCTAGCTGAAAACTGTTATCTGAAAGCTGTTTTTCTGAAAAAGCGAGTTTAAAAGCTGTTCGGTTATATTTCTAGCTGAAAACTGTATTCTGAAAGCTGTTTTTCTGAAAAAGAGTGTTTAAAAGCTGTTCGGTTATATTTCTAGCTGAAAACAGTTATCTGAAAGCTGTTTTTCTGAAAAAGAGAGTTTAAAAGCTGTTCGGTTATATTTCTATCTGAAAACTGTATTCTGAAAGTTGTTTTTCTGAAAAAGAGTGTTTAAAAGCTGTGCGGTTATATTTTTAGCTGAAAACTGTTATCTGAAAGCTGTTTTTCTGAAAAAGAGAGTTTAAAAGCTGTTCGGTTATATTTCTAGCTGAAAACTGTATTCTGAAAGCTGTTTTTCTGAAAAGGAGTGTTTAAAAGCTGTTCGGTTATATTTTTAGCTGAAAACTATTATCTGAAAGCTGTTTTTCTGAAAAAGAGAGTTTAAAAGCTGTTCTGTTATATTTCTGACAATTTTGAATATCAATTTGAAATAATAATAATAATAATAGTAATAATAATAATAATAATAATAATAATAATAATAATAATATAATATATAATAATAATAATAATAATAATAATAATAATAATAATAATAATAATAATAATAATAATAATAATAATAATAATAATAATAATATATAATAATAATATAATAATAATAATAATAATAATATATATTATAATAATAATAATAATTAATAATAATAATAATAATAATAATAATAATAATAATAATAATAATAATAATAATAATAATAATAATAATAATAATAATAATAATAATAATAATAATAATAATATATAATAATAATAATAATAATAATAATAATAATAATAATATATAATAATATATATAATAATAATATATATAATAATAATAATAATATATATATATATATAATAATAATAATAATAATAATAATAATAATAATAATAATAATAATAATATATATAATAATAATAATAATAATCTATATAATAATAATAATAATATATAATAATAATAATAATAATAATAATAATATATATAATAATAATATATAATAATAATAATAATAATAATAATAATAATAATAATATATATAATATATATATAATAATAATAATAATAATAAAATAATAATAATAATAATAATAATAATAATAATAATAATATATAATAATAATAATAATCTATATAATAATAAATATAAAAATAAAAATAAAAATAAAAAAAATAATAATATATATAATAATAATAATATATATATAATAATAATAATAATAATAATAATAATAATAATAATAATAATAATTAATAATAATAATAATAATAATAATAATAATAATAATAATAATAATAATATATAATAATAATAATATATATAATAATAATATATATAATAATAATAATAATAATAATAATATATAATAATAATAATAATATATAATAATAATAATAATAATAATAATAATATATATAATAATAATAATAATAATAATAATAATAATAATAATAATAATATATAATAACTCCCCCGTCGTGCGCCACCAGCTCTCTTGCTTTGTAGTTGCTGTAAGAAGAGAGTAAAGGAGGTGTTTTGGAAAATAGGGGGTATGAGTATTCTGAATATTGATTGGGAAAAATACTTAAAACAAACGCCAACTCAGAATAGAGTATTCTGAAAATGAAATTCTGAATACTAAAACAAACGCACCCTTCATACCTTTCTACCCACATTCGAATGGAAATAGTTGAATTTATCTTTCTAAAATTTGGATACGAGGCTGTTTTTGAAGAATGATATGCACTGATATCTAACTCTAGGATAATAATGGAAAAAAATCTAATTGTTTTCTGATATGGCTAAAAACGGGATTTAATCGGAACCGTTCAAAGTGGACACGAATCTTAAAGTCACAGGGGTAAGATGGTAATTTCACCTACAAATGAGTCCGAATTGGGAACTGGGTCTCTCCTCTTGGACCCGCTAACCCATGAACGGACTTGTTCAGCTGAGAGCGGGTCTCAACCAGTTAAGGACCAGTTTAACAGGATAGGAGAAAATCCCGTCTCGTCCTTATCCGCTGGAGGTGGTTACAACCACTCAGGGGCGGATCTGGGCCCAAGCAGCACAAGCAACTGTTTTGGGCCCCCAATTTTATAGGGCCTCATTTTTTTCAGTATTTACAATGTTGAAAAGAAAAATGTAATATTATCTAATAAAATTACATTGTATTAATAGTTGGTTTATTAGCTTAGTTGGTTAGAGTGTTGTGTTAATAATGTGAAGATCGCTAGTTCAAAACTTGTATCGGCCGATTATTTTTTCAATCTTTTTTTAATTTTTAAAACTAATTATTTTTCACTTAGTCATACATGTCATTTTACCATTTTATGAATTTAATATTATTTTTCACTTAGCCTATGTATGCTACTCTATGATATTTTTTCAATGTTCTATGATATATCATATTTACCTGTTTATGATAAATAACCAAATCTTCATGTGCATATAGTTATTCTACATTTTAAGCTTTCAATTAGTATTCTTATATACATATATTCATCATCATTTCATTTTGATTGTATTCTCTAACATATCATATTTATCTCTTTGAGATGACATATTTCGTTATTGTAGTTAGAGTTTGTCCGATTTTCTTTTTGCCACGAGGCATTTCAAATAAAGAATATATGTTATCAATTAAATTTTTTTTTGAAGCATATATATATAAATTTGTTTTCATTTAAATAGTTTGCTCTCCAATGCTTCAAGTTTGTTTGCATTTAAATAATTGTCATTTTTATTTTGTCAACTTGCAGAAGGCCCAATTCGAGAACTTGCTTAGGGCCTCTGAAACTCAGATACGCCCCTGCAACCACTTCTATCCAGTCACACCAGAAAGTAGGGATTCATTCTTATCCCGAAGCAGATTCCTATGGCGACTATAAATACCCCCTTCCTCCTACTGTCACAGGTGATCACTCTTTGTGCACTTAATCTCTTTCCCTTTTCTCTTTCTGGTAATGACAAGAGCGTCGGAGGGTTCGTCGCCAGGATCCATCCCAGTGTTTCGAACGTTTGTGCAGGTTCGCGGGAGTACCAAGGAGTCAACTTGTCAACAAGAAAGAAGTAGGATTCAGCCGGTTCGAGTTCGTACGAACCTGCAAATTCTGTCTATTGCCCCCACACCAGATTCAGTGGCAACATTTTCCTTTTCTAACCGAAGTATTTTTATCATTACTAGAATCTGTCGTTGTTTGGGTGTATGTTGTTTTACGAAAGATGCAGTTCATGTAGATATGAATATATTTCATTGACTTATTAATTAATATAACTATATGGAATGATCTTCATTTTTCTTACACCGAACTAATTTCCCTATGATTCAAGCCCTTGCAGAATACAACAGACAAGTAGTAAAATTCTCTGAATCAATTGAATTGAATTGTTTTGTTTTAGTTTCTTTAGTTACTCTTCACTGCGACACTTTAAAAATGATACTCCCTCCATTTTTAAATTTAAGTCGCTTAAGATTTTCACTCTTATCAAAAACACATAAATTAGTGTATCTGGAAAATAAATATACATCTTAATTAAACATATTAATTAACTTATTAATAATATACTAAAAAGAGGCTTTATTTAATTATAACGTTCATTAGAAAACTCTTTTTCTAAGAGTAATGCTTTAGCCGCTACCAATTTTACTACCATTTTCTTCACTATTTTAGGTGGCATAATTCTATTGGAGAGTTCTCCCACCTACTCTATTATTCCCTACCTATTGGAATGTGCCACATAAGGTAGTGAAAAGAAATATAGTGAAATTGGTAGTGGCTCTAGCATTACTCTTTTTCTAAACTTAAGCTCTTTTGGTTGATAAATTAATCAGGAGATTAAAAGTGTAAAAATTTTGAATTGAGAAACGTGAATGAATGATCTTTCAGGGAAAATTTCTCAAAGAACTTACATTTTTTGCTAATTCACAGCCCAAATGCCGGAATTTGATGCAGGCAGCATACAATATTGTAAGTTACAAGGCAACCTTGCATTAATATGTGCACTTGCATATGATAGAAAAAGAATAATGCTGTACCAACTACCAATTACACTATATATTTTTTTTTTCCACTATATTAGGTGGCATATATTAGGTGGTACCCGGGGAAAAGGAGTAATGGTAACATTCACTACCAATTTTACTATATTTTTCTTCACTGTCTTAGTTGACACACTCCAATAGGTGGAGCAAGAGAGAGAGTAGGTAAGGGAACTCTTTAATAGGAGTATGTCACCTAAGCTAGTGGTGTAGTGAATTGGTAGTGGAAGAAGCATTACTCAGAGAAAGAGATGGTAGGTGGGGGAACTCTCCAATAAGAGCGTACCACATAAGATAGTGAAGAGAAGAGTTTTTAACATGTATGCCTCTAACAAATACGTGAATATCATGTATGCCTCTCACAAATATGTATTTTCATATTTGTCCCCAACAATATATATCACATCTCTTAATTATCCCTCTAGTTACAAAAACTCAAAACGATGAAGAATTTTCAATTTTATTTAATGAATATGAAGAAAAATGACTAAAATATTATCTTCTCCACCATTCCAACTTTATCTTCTTCATCCTTAAAAAATATGGACAGTTGTTAATCCAACCGACTCCTTAACTTTTCTTAAAATTTTTACATTTTTTTTTTCACTAGAAATGGAGAAACTAATAGTGCATATTCATTCTTCCTCACGTTATTTCTCCAAAATTGCATTCAATCTTAGTTTTTCAATAATAGATTGTAAATTTCCTCATTTTTTTAAAATTAAAACTCTTAAATCTTTTATCATTTAATTATCTAATCCAATCATTTAATTTGATCTCTATTTATCTCGTAAAGATAAAATCAAAATTAACTTAATGATATCTAATAAATATAAAATAAAATCCAAATTGTTAAAGGCATATACAAAATATACATTTGCAAAGGTTATATATAATATTACTAGATTTGTCCGTGGCCACGTGCCTACGACACGTTTTCGGAACGATACAGCATATGAAAAGCTTTGTAAACAGTAAAACAATAATTATGTAACTCAAGTTTGAATAGTATGGCAATAATTAGTTGTAAATAAAAGTCCATGTTTCCATTAGTATAAGTTGAAAAATAATTATAAATGGGGGTATAAAATCCAACTTCTTAGAGCATCCACAATCGTGCTTTGCTAAATTATGCATAAATACATATTATACATATAGCAAAACGAGTTTGCTGAAGTGGTAAATTGCTATAATATAGCAAACAAAAAAAATTATGATCAGACGGGTCTTCGAGATCCGTCCCACGAATTTTAAATAATTTTTGCAATTTTTTAATAATTAAAAACATTTTTTTAGTGGAAAAAAAAAATCGGCAGTGGGCCCCCTCCACGGACTGATCTTCATGATCTGTCCAAAGGGATTTAGCAGTATTTGTGGAATTTTTTTTTCGGAAATTCAAAAAAAACGTGGGACGGACTTTGGAGTTCCGTCCGACCAATTAAAAAACTGTTTTTTCGTGGGACGGATATTGAAGATCTGTCCAGTATAATATGCATTTTCTCATTTTCGCTCTCATATATAGCAATCTACTGTTGCGAAATGATCAAAATATGCATAAATAGCCAACGACTACAGCAATTTGTTTGTTAAAATATGTATAAAATGGATAAATAGCAAACGATTATAGATGCTCTTAGAACTTTGAGAGTGGAAAAATGATAAAATTTAACTATTGATGAAATTTTTGATATTTTCAATATATCGTGACAAAGAAAATTTACAAACCTAAATCTGAAAATCTAAGAGCCCGTTTGGTTACCTTTTGAGAGCCCATTTTGTGAAAATATTTTGGTGGTTTTGCGTTTGGTTAGGGTTTCCTTTTGGCATCTTTTGAGAAAACTTTTGGAACCTCTATTTTCTCTTATTGGCTTTTCCCCCTTCCTCTCTCTTCTTTCACGCCGAATCCCCCTAATCCCCTCCCTACTCTTCTTCTCCATTGCCTTCAAATCCCTACTAGCTTCCTCCTCAAAGCTCTGATCTTTCTGCTGTTTCGGGACAGCTGCCGCCGCGTCGAAGCCCTTCCTTTTCCAACCCAGATCTGAAAGCCCCTCCTTTTCTTCCCCCAAAGCCGAAGGCTCTTTTCTCTCCAGATCTAAAAGCCCTTCCTCTATCTTCTTTTTCCCCCTTCCTGTTTCTTTGTTGACAGCCGACTTTCCCCCCTTCTCACCCCGCACGACGCTCGAATCGATTGATGGTCTGTGAGACCCGATCTGCTTTTACAAGAAGGTGTAATCGAGAACGCTGTAGTAGAATCCAACGTCGGCTGAGGAAATCTGTCGGAGACAACTTCTTGAGGTTTGAAAAACAACAAACCAAGGTATGATTCTGATCGAATTAATTTTTTTGCTTCCAAATTAGTCTACTGTTTTGGGTCGTTTGTTATTTCCAAATTTGGTTGGAAAAAAATCCCTTTTTGTGACGAAATTTTTTGGGCGGTTTACTGATCTGAGGGAGCCAGAACAAATTTTTTGCTCCGGTTATTTGGAGATGATCAGTACTGATTATCAAGTATGATTTCGATTTGTTTATTCCGAATCTAAAATAAAAAATTCTTACTTCTAATACTGGGGCTATACTCAATTGAGGCATTTTTTTGTACGAATTGAATTTAGGACTGATGTGTTTTGACCCTACGGCGACGTCGCTTTTGTTAGTAGTTGAAATTGGATATTTCAATTTGACTGGGTTAATGATGGTGCCTGAACTGGAATTGGAGTTTATTTTTTTTAATCTGATTTCTATTGCACTGGAGGTGGATAGTACACACCATCTACAAGTGTTGTAGTAACGCCAAATTAATACTGTTCACTATTATTGTTTACTAATTGATGAATATTATTTTATATTGATCGTTAAGGGAAAGGAGATTGAGATGGAGAGTGATCTTGGCCTTTGGCCAGCATCTAATGTACGTACATTGATTGACATGATGGAGGCCGAGGTTGATCGAAATAGTTTGAAAACTTCGAAATTTGATGTAAGACAATGGTCTCAATTCATGGCTTCTTTGAACCAAAGTTGTAATCGTACATACATGCTTAAACAAATTAAAGAAAAATATGGTAGACTTAAGATGCAGTGGAAAGCATTTCACGATTTGAAGAATCAAAGCGGTATGGGTTGGGATGAAGAGAATCAGACAGTGACTTGCGATCCCGTTGCTTGGCAGGCATATGTCAAGGTTCGCATATAATTTATTTTTTTTAATGCTGCTGTGGGATTATGATCGTAATATACTTATTATTGACTTTAACACTTGTAAACTAACAACACAATAATTTATAAATAGGCACACCCTAAAGCTGCAGAATTCAAAACGAAGGGTTTGGGCAATTATGATGCATTGACCAAAATTTTTGCTAATTCCACTGCTGAGGGTTTACTTTCTAGGGCTTCATCTCAAAGGGTGTATGACTCCGATAAGAAACGAAGGGTCAACCTTGAGTTCATCCACCCCACTCCCCCCAATGCACCACATGTAAATTTGGATGATGATGATGATTATGAACCAATGCATTCGGGGTCTCATAAGAGACGCTCTAGTGGGTTTAGCGGTCGAGCAACAAAAAGCTCAAGAATGGATGTTGCTGTTGATGCCAATATCGAAAAGTCTATTGCAAAAACAGAATATTATAAGAAGAAGACCAGCGGTCTAAGTGATCGCTCCGTCACCGACGATCAGTCGTCCATTGACAATGCCATGCTAATACTAAATGGCTTGGATGGGCTTGATGATATGATCGCTGTGGCAATGGACAACATAATTCATAGCCCAAATTGGCGTAGAAGCTTCATTCTAATGAATCCGGAGTGGAGAGTAAGGTGGTTACGCACCCTTGCGAAAAAATAATTTTAATTTATTAAATTCGATCAAAATTCATTATGTATTTTTTAAATGTAGCAGTTTATTGACATATTTCTGTATTAGTTTAACTTGGTTGAATATGTATTGGCACAATGAGTTTGATTTGCTTCGGTAACGTTTTTTATTTTAGCTGCACTCGTCTTCCTACATTCTTGCTGAAATCATCATGCTTATATTTAACTTTGCAAGACAACAATTTTATCAATTGGAGTTTATTATCTATATGACCTCCTTGCTGTTCATAGAGTATTTAAAATTACAAGTATTCTTTATGCAAATGTATTCTAATTTTTACAGTGTTCTGTACTATTGCACTTGCTACCATATTGATGGACTCTTCAAGTAACATGTCGTCAAGTTCTGATGAATCCGATCTTGAGGACTTGTTCTTTCTTCAAGAGATGGAACACATGTATAATGATAAAAGTCCTATTTCCACGTCCAAACTATCAGGTCGTGAATACCTACAAGAAGTCTTAGACGATCCACCGGCCAAATTCTTTTGGGTGTTTCGCATGAATAAGGATTGTTTTTTGGCATTGTGTCAATTTATAATAAATGGCAACTACCTTCAGGAAACGCCTGAGGAAATACAAAAAGGCACTTATCTCATCATGAAAGTATTGCCATTTTTTTATACATTGTCGCTCACAGTAATAGAATGAGGCTTGCCTGTGATCAGTTTGATCATTCATTGGAAACAATTCAAAGACATTTCACTGAGGTGTTGAAAGGTTTGGTAAGAGCATCAACAGTTCTTATTAAACACCCACACACGGAACATGTACATGATAAGATCAAGGGTTTCCCAGATTTCTATCCATGGTTTAAGGTATTTTGTGCATTTCATGTTTAAAACCGTTTATTCTAATGATTCAAATGTGTTCAATAAAGTAGTAGCTATCTTCCTCAATAATGTAGGGAGCTATTGGTGATGCCGATGGTACCTTAATACCTGCTACCGTACCCGCTAGCCGACAAAACAGTTGTCGTGGTCGAAAAGGTGATATATGTCAAAATGTGCTGGTAATTTGTGATTTTGACATGATGTTCACTTTTGTTTATGCGGGTTGGGAAGGAAGCGCTAATGACTCCCGCGTAATACATAGTTCATTAACAAAAGGATTGTTGCCAATCCCGCCCGATGATAAGTACTACTTAGTAGATTGTGGGTACACAAACATGCCAGGGTTTTTAGCTCCCTACCGTGGGGAGCCATATCACTTGCAAGATTTTCAAGGCCCTAACCATGCACCCACCCAATATAAGCAACTTTTCAACAAACAGCATGCTAGGCTACGAAATGTCATAGAACGAACCTTTGGTGTATTCAAAAAAAGGTTTGCCATATTCAAGTCTATGCCCAATTACTTCTACACAAGACAAGTTATGATGGTACCAGCATGTTGTGCAGTTCATAATTTTATACGTAGGTATTCTGCCGATGATTCATTGTTTTCAGACATAGAAGAAGAACAAAATAATCACCTACACAATCAAGATAATGCTTCCACATCTCAGCCTTTGGATATGTCATCTTCTCAGTTGAATCGCATGAATAATAAAATAGAACAAATAGCTATGGCAATGTGGAATGCTAGACATTGATGTAAGCATTAGCATGTACTTGTTCATGGTTACTTTCTGTTCTTGTAATATATGGTTGTAAGTGCTTTCCTTTCATTTGTAGCCCATCTATTTTATGATCACGTATATTAATGATTTAAGCATGTGATCTACGATGAAATATTTGTATGCATGCAGGTTGGGGGACCATCATGTGCCACTGAGTTTCTGGAAATGATGAATATGGTATATTCTGATCCAGATTTTATTTTAATTTTTACGTTAGAAGACAACAATCTAATGATATTATATTCCCATTATACTGACTCAATGAATGATGTATTCAACTATGGGTGACGGATGGGGTGGACACGAGACATTAGTAGTAGCTGGCGTGGCAATTTTAAAAATTGCAGCTCTACACTAATCATGATGATTTGGTTGAACAATTGTTCTATGACAATTTGTTTTGAGGCTACGGCCAATTAGGGATATGATGATGATATATTCTGATCCTATATAACATTTTTTTTGAGGTAAAAGATGGAATAACGCCACCCTGTTTCATTAATAAGAGATTAATAAACAACCCCAAAGTATCGGGAAAATAAAAGTGCAGTGCAGGAAATAAAACATAACCCCCAACAAAACCCTGGGGGGTGGGTTACATCATCCAACCCTAGGCAACCAAAATACAAAATACAACGGCCTAATACAAAATATATAGAGACAGAGTGTGCATCTAATGAAATACTGGACGGGTGCCCACTCCTCAATCCAGAGTTGGCCCGAACTTTACCTCCTCGTCGTCAAATTCTTCCACCTGGAATACCCTTGCAATCCTCTCTCTCGCTCCTGAAGCAGCAGCTGTAGCCCAAAAGGAAATCAGATGCATGATATGAGTAAGGTTACTAGAAATAGAATTACATGAAGCACGGAAATAAAACTATATAACATTATTTGTGAGACTTTTGTGATTGATTATTAGTATTCAAAATATGGATATGATGATGTTATATTCTGATCCTATATAATATAATTTGTGAGACCTTTGTGATTGATTACTAGAATTCAAAATATGGATATGATGAAGATATATTCTGATCCTATATAACATTATTTGTGAGGCTTTTGTGATTGATTACTAGAATTAAAAATATGGATATGACGATATTATATTCTGATCCTACAGTTCTTATTTGGGATAATGACAACCTTGTTGATTCATTGTTCTGAACCTACAGTTGTTATCTTATATTTGGAGTATATGACAACTTTCAAAATCACCATGTTGTTACTAATATATAAACCATCGGTAGGTAATAATCTCCCACCATGATGGGCATCAATACTCATCACAGCATTGTATTGGTTTGTGTACACTAATGAAAAATAAACACAGTTAAACTGATACCTTCCTCAAAACCAGAAGAACTCATCACAGATTTGAGGAAGCCATCAGAATATGTTGGAATTTGACAAATAAGGCAATCAATGATATAATGAATTTTGTAATGGATACTACCCACTTTCAAAATTTGTAAGTGATGATGCTTTATTCTGAATCTTTAATACTCTTTGGAGTAATTATTGTTGTTTGCTTTAAACGAAAGTAAGGCCTGAATTTTATATCAGTTTGTGATGACTTCTTCTGTGATATGAGAAAGCAGCGTGAGTTTAACTGGGTTTAATTTCCATACTGTACACAAACTAATACAATGCTGTGCTGAGTATTTGTGCCCATCATGGTGGAAGATTATCACCTACTCATGGTTTATATATTAGTAACAACATGGTGGGAGATTATCACCTACTGATGGTTTACATTGTACGCAAACTGATACAATGCTGTGATGAGTATTGGTGCCCATCATGGTGGGAGATTATCAGCTACTGATGGTTTATATATTAGTAACAACATGGTGGGAGATTATCACCTACTGATGGTTTATATATTAGTAACAACATGGTGGGAGATTATCACCTACTGATGGTTTATATTGTACGCAAACTGATACAATACTGTGGTGAGTATTCAAGCCCATCATGGTGGGAGATTATCACCTACTGATGGTTTATATATTGGTGCCCATCATGGTAGGAGATTATCACCTACTGATGGTTTATAATGTACACAATCTAATACAATGCTGTGCTGAGTATTGGTGCCCATCATGGTGGGAGATTATCACCTACTGATGGTTTATATATTAGTAACAACATGGTGGGAGATTATCACCTACTGATGGTTTATACTGTACACAATCTAATACAATGCTGTGCTGAGTATTGGTGCCCATCATGGTGGGAGATTATCACCTACTGATGGTTTATATATTAGTAACAACATGGTGGGAGATTATGACCTACTGATGGTTTATATTGTACGCAAACTGATACAATACTGTGGTGAGTATTCATGCCCATCATGGTGGGCGATTATCACCTACTGATGGTTTATATATTGGTGCCCATCATGGTGGGAGATTATCACCTACTGATGGTTTATAATGTACACAATCTAATACAATGCTGTGCTGAGTATTGGTGCCCATCATGGTGGGAGATTATCAACTACTGATGGTTTATATATTAGTAACAACATGGTGGGAGATTATCACCTACTGATGGTTTATAATGTACACAATCTAATACAATGCTGTGCTGAGTATTGGTGCCCATCATGGTGGGAGATTATCACCTACTGATGGTTTATATATTATTAACAACAAGGTGGGAGATTATTACCTACTGATGGTTTATACTGTACACAAACTAATACAATGCTGTGATGATTATTGATGCCCAGCATGGTGGGAGATTATCACCTACTGATGGTTTTGATGCTGCTGATGGTAGCTGGTGGCTTCTGGCTGTTTGTGATGACTGCTTCTGTGTTTTTGAAGGTTTTTCAGTTTAACTTGGTTAATTTCCATATTGTACACAAACCGATACATTCATGTGATGAGTACTGATGTTACATATGGTAGGAGATTATCACCAACTGATGGCTGCTGGATGGATTCTTTCTGGGTTTGTAATGGGTTATTAATAAGGTCTCATGCCATGCTGGTATTGATGGATTCTGATACTTGTGTTGGCTTCTGATACTTGTGAAGGATGTGATGGCTACTGATGGACTTATGTAATGGCTGCTTCGGGCTTCTTTGCAATTTTTTTGTCAGTTTCAATTTGTAAAATATCGATAGTGTACAATTACCTTCCTATGATGAGTTCTGATGCTGCTAATGGCATATGATGGACACTGATGGATTGGAATTGTTTTTTTTTTTTTTTTTTTTTTTTTTTTTTTTTTTTTTTTTGCTTTGTAAGAGGTTTAAGTGTATAATTCACATTAGATGGCTATCCCAGTTTGTGAAATAAATGTAACCAAACACAAATTTGTAATGGATATTTTGTACATTTATTGAAAATTTGCATATTGTGTCCAATTGCTGTATTAGCCGACTCTTACACAATTCAAATAAAATTTTACAGAGTCGAAAGCTTGCCAATGATGGGAAGATACCAAGAAGAAACAAAAAAAAAAAATTCTAGCGAAGAAAACTTCCATATTGTAGCACGTTGATTGTTCGTATATTGGTAGAACTTGGGTCTGTATCTGCAAAAAAATAATAAAAAAATCATAAGAAAACTAATGCAAATTCATTAAACATACACCCTGCATAAGCTCCTTTTCAGGAAAACTAAAGAAAAAAAATTGTTGCCAAACTGGAAAAAAACGGAAGAAAAAAAAAGGATTTCAAAATAAATTATTACCAAACAGCATTTTACCATCTAATTTTAAGAAAACAACTTTCAGACTATTTTTTTTACTCAAACAGGTTTTACAATCTCATTTTCTGAAAACTATTCCAAATAGCTTTTACACTCTCATTTTCAGAAAACTGTTTTTAAAACAACAAACCAAACGCACTCAATTTCTGAGTAAATAGAAAAAATTGAGAGAGGAAAATAAATAAATAAATAAATAATTTTGGTGGAAATTTGACTCTTAAGTTTTGAGGAGAAAATTTTCTTATGAAAACTAGATCAAGAGTTACTTAATAGCTTTTCATTGTATCGAAAATATTTATTAAAGGTATACACATTACAAACCCTAGAACAAATAATACACCTGACTAATTACAAATACATTTATCCCAATCACTACAAAACTGAAAAGTTAGAACTAGATTTGGTTTGGGTGCGCCAGGCCTGTGCAATAGTGCAACGCACCGGCGACGCGCCAGGCCTGTGCAATAGTGCAACGCACCGGCGACGCTCGAGAGCCCCAGTAGCAAGCTACTGTACTGGACCCTCCCCTTTTAAAAAATTAATTTAATATCATTGTGGGCCATTGGCCCACGTATCAGATATTAAACTGATAAGAACAGATACTACACTTGATCTTAGCCAAAAGGCCGAGAAAGGTATGCCTCCAACCTTAAACCCTAAGCCGATTTCATACCCAGCTCCAAATCCTCCACCCTCGTCACAGCCGATGTGGGACTAAAACCTTCAAACAAGTAGAATCAACCCATTTTTGATTTTGTTGAGATTCTCTGATCGTTTGGTAAGAAGGGACTCATCTCGCCTCTTTCTGGTACGAATTGAAACCCTAATCTTGCCCTAAAATTGTTTATGTAGTGAAATTATTTGTAGGGTTAGGTTTTGGTAACTTATCTAGGTGATTCTAGTTCCACACATGAACCCTTCTCCTGTCTTTGATTGTCTTCGCTAATCTTGGATTATATTTTGATGAAATTTATATTTGGATCAAATCTTTTAGTCATTGTTATTGTATGTTGTTACTGAGTGTTTAGTGTTAGCCACATGATGAGGCAAGAACAAGGGATAAAGGTGATGAGATGAGAAGGTGGAATTGGGGAAAGATTAGGGGGAGGAAAATAGGTGTTCAGTGAGAATGGGAGAAGAGCTTCTCCAAAGCTGAATTAACACGTGTGGTTCACGTGCCACATGGTTGATTTTTACTGACTTGGTAACTAGACATTAATCTCCGAATGAAATATATCATTACATTGCATCGTTACATCAAAACGGAGCTTATAGCCATGTTCATTGTACAAGTTACATTACACCTATGTACATGAACGGATGAACCTGCCTGCAGCGTAAGTGAAGTTTGCAACAGCTCCCTTGATAAGTATCATATGTTCCGGAGAAGGATGATTCTGCCTAATATCATCCCTACCACTACCATTATCTCTTCTTACACCTTCAAGTATCGGACATTAGTCAGAAAGGCTTAAGGTGCATCCTGATAATCTCCTAAACCATTACATCTGGTGTGCTGCCTCCGCCTGGTCACATGCCAACATCCTCTTGCCATAATCATCTTTTGCCCCCCACAAAGACAATGGACTACATGTATCCATCCCTCTTTCTGTTAAAAAATGCTCGATCTTTTTGTCAAATTCGAATTACCTTCCTTTGACTTCAATAGTCCCTTTTGGGCCTCTTAGGAGTTGATTAGGAGTTGAATGACTTCCATTTCAAAACCCTTGAAGCTTTTTGAGCTTGGATGTTTTGGAAGATTCGGTATGTCTCTTGGAAGGCCTTTGTTCATCTATGTCCAACAAAATCTTTTGGACATATTTGTTCTATTAGTTTTCTATTTATTTTGATAATATATATAATTTACTGCTCTTTAACTGTATATTGCTTAATTTCCGAATTAATGAGCAGACGTAATCTTCATATTTCCATAATGCCACTTACAATTCATTGCATATCAGGCTTAAGTTTTGTAATTCAGGCTTAGTCTTTGTATCTCTGGCTTTAATCTCTGTATTTCTGGGAATGTATCAGTCAGTCAGTATCAGTTCTGATACATTCCTAAACCATCTCTATAATAAATGCCAATGCACATGCAAAATTCAAATGTTACATAGTAAGGGTAGTGCACCCCCCCCCCCCCCCCCCCCCCCTCCTCTAATAAATTATCATTCCTTATAGTTTTACATTGGTTCTAGTATTTTGGTCAGGAAAACGAATTCCTTTGCCTATATTAGTTTTCATTTAACCCAAATAGTTTTGGGAATTGAGATCTGAGAACCTTTCTTTCTGGTTAACCCTATGGTAAATTTTCAGTTAATAAGAGATACGTCAATTTCGAATCTATTATCACACTTAACGAGAACTATCACAAATTTGAGCCCAGAATATCAATTTCAAATCTAATGAAAGGTATTTGTGAACCTCAGAAGGTGGAGGTAGAGGGAGTGGAGGAACAAGGATAGATGAGGAGTTGGAGGTGAAGATGGAAACCTAGAACCATAAAGTATTAATGTTTAAACAGAAATGAAGTATTAATGTATTAAATCAGAGTTAGAATTTCCACACAATTCGTAATATGTCTCCTAAACCCCCCTACCCAAACTTCCCTTCTTGAACCGTCAAAACAAAAACAACTTTTGCATGAGAAGGACGAGGTGGAAGTTGTGCAAAGGAAGAGGTAAAGCTTCAAGAGAGTGAAGAGGAGATCCTCGAAGAGTGAAGAGGAGAATGAAAAGAGATATCAGTGGGGTGAGAACTCATTTACCAATCTATTACGTTCATTTAGTACATAAAATTAAATTACAGTCTAATATTATAAAAAATCCCATGTATTATGGACTTTAAGTTTAAAAGTAGTCAAATAGATAACTTGGGTATATGCATAAGTTCCAAACTACTTGGATAACAACTGAGTTCTTTTGAAGAGTATAGCAGCCAGTAGCTGAAATGTATTAATCCCATGTATTATGGATTTCTGTAGATGCCCTATCATCACTATATCCTTTAATTAATAAGTCAACCGTGTAAGAGTTGGCAGATATCATAATTGCATGTACAATTATATTAGTTTAGTCGCCCGAAACCATACTGAAAAAAGTGAATTAATGAGAATTGAAGATTATAAATTAATGTGGGCCTTATTCATGGGTTTGAGGATGAACTAGTAGTTTAGCAACGGATGTGAACATGACCATGCAATGTATATCAGCGGTTGTGCTTCTAATGATAACAGCTAGCCACCACTGAGATTTTTGTAGAAGGCAACTTTATCTAGGCTGCTATTAGTGATGAGATGGTTGACCTTAAAGATGTAATTATCATTTTTAGTATTACAAGTTGAAGCCCATTCCATTTGAAATGCTGTTATTAGTGATAAGATGGTTGACCTTCAAGATGTAATTATCATTTTTAGTAACAAGTTGAAGCCCATTCCATTTGACTATTTCAGATTTAATGGATCTACAGGGACCATGGGCTTCTATAATAGATTATTCACCAATCGATCTGCATGAATAAAATATTTTACTGAGCACCCTAACTTTGATAAAATTTATTATTTGCTGCAGAGTATGCACCTACAGGAATAGTCTCCACCAGAATGGGTGATGTCCACAGCTTTGGGATTCTCTCGATGAAAACAAACACTAGAGGAAAGCTTGCGATTCACATGTTTCACCGAGAATTAATTCTGCCGGAATGGATACATAAGCCACATCCTATAACATTGTCGGATTGTGGATACTAATCTTCTAAAAGGTGGTGTTGTTACAGAAGAACAACGAATTGAGTTCGGTTACTTGCCCAGTGAAAGAATTTTGATGGAAGATGTAGTTCTCAGTACATATCACAGCAAAAGATTAAATTGCAGTACATATCACAGCTATCTACTGCTTGAGCTACGACACCTTGTCTTTCAGTAACTGAATAAGGTTTGGCTTGAGTTTGAAGAGGACATCGGTTTCTTCTGTCATCCGAGATGATTCCATCAGCGTATTGCCATAATTTAAATGTCTTTGTAAGTTTCTTCCATTCCTTCTATGTTACTAGTGCATTAGTAAATTCTATGACGCCATAATATTTGTATACATGTGCATTGAACTTGATTTTCTCTCTATTTCTTTATTTAATTATTCAGAGTATAACTGGTACCCTATCCCCCATTTTATGAAATATAGGAAAGTTTGCCTTTGATGGATGTCGTAATGAGACTTGTCATTGTTGATTGAAATAATCACTGGTCTGTTGATATTTTGAACTGTTCCTGACTTTTCCTAAATGATTTACGAGTGTTCACATTTTTCTCCGGAATGAAAAAATTGCAAAAGATGATGTAGTCACTATCCCCATCATTGTTGACTAGTATGATCTTCAATTGAACTTTTATTATATGAAAGCTAAACCTACTTGTATAAGCCGCCTCCCTTCAACCGTTTCGCTTATGGGCATTGAATGAGCATCCCTGTCTTGTAACTAATTTACTCAAATAACAATTTTTTGGCTTTGATGGAGCCGATAGAGATTCATTTGATGGGCCCTAGATATTAAAGCTATCTATATGTACACGCACACATATTTTTACATTTCAACCAACAACAAAAAATCATACTGTTTCAGTAATAATTCACAATCACTTAAACACCTTGTAGTAGCATTCTCATGGAGCTGCCACAAAGCTTGAAACTACTATTATTGCTACTGTTCACCTCCTCTTTCCTTCACCAGGCTGCATCAAAACCACATAACAATTTCACCGATGTTGAAGCACTTCTGGCCTTCAAATCTCAGCTCATCGATCCACATGGAATTCTAGCATCCAATTGGACGGCCAACACCTCATTCTGTAACTGGTTGGGTATCACTTGCACCCAGCACAGTCAACGAGTCTTTATGATCTATTTACGCGACCTCAGCCTCCAAGGTACCATCTCCCCGCACCTCTCCAACCTCTCCTTCCTCACCAAACTTGTTCTTAGCAATTTGGGACTCACCGGCTCCATTCCATCAAGCATTACTCGATTACCGCGCCTCAAACTAGTTTACCTCATACAGAATGCTCTCACTGGTACACTTCCGTTCGGTTTCTTCAATATGTCTCAGTTGGTCATGTTTGATGTAGCCTTGAACAGCCTGTCCGGAACTCTTCCTTCGAGCAATCATTATATTAATCTCCCTCGGCTCCAACACTTTCAACTCACACAGAATCAATTTATCGGTGAAATCCCCACTTTCTTTGACCAATGCAAAAGCCTTCGGTTACTAGATTTGGTTGATAATAATTTTACTGGAAATATACCAACAAATCTTGGCAACCTGTCCAGACTCCAAATGCTGACCTTTGGAGGTAATAAACTAACTGGAACAATCCCGGGTTCTTTAGGCAACCTCACAGACCTATTAATTCTCGACCTAAGTCTGAACATGCTTCGAGGAGTAATTCCCTGGGAGTTGGAGAATTTATTGAACCTCCAATATCTAAGCCTTGCTGCTAATGGCTTGACTGGTTCATTTCCAACTTCCCTCCTGAATGCTTCCATGCTCAACTTCATGGAGCTTTCCCTTAATTTTCTCACTGGTCCCGTGCCTTCTACACTTGGAAAGTCGCTGCCCCTGCTACAAACTATAGCGATAGGAGGGAACCAACTAACTGGAGGTCTGGACTTCATGGCATCTCTTTCCAATTGTAAGACATTATTCCGTGTCGACTTCCCAACAAATAATTTTGAAGGTGTGCTTCCTAGTTCTGTTGGTAATCTGTCTACTAATCTTACTTATTTTGCTGGTGACACAAACAAATTAGAAGGGAAAATCCCCCCAAGTTTTGGAAATTTAAGCAGTCTTATTTCTGTACATCTTGAAAACAATAAGTTGACTGGGGAAATACCAGATGATATTGGCAGGCTTGAGAAGCTTCAGTTTATGTCACTTGAAAATAACAGACTGAGTGGGCAGGTTCCTTCTGAGCTCGGTTTAATAAAAAGCTTAGATGAGCTATTCATGCAAAATAACAAACTCATCGGATGTATACCTGATTCTGTAGGTAACTTGACTCAGTTACAACACTTGTCACTATCAACAAACAAATTAACAAGCATTCCTTCCAGCTTGTGGAACCTGGCAAGTATCATTGAACTGAACCTTTCAAATAATGCTTTGGATGGCTTACTTCCACCCCAAATAGGAAACTTGAAGGTCATCAACATTCTTGATCTATCGGCAAATCAGTTGTCGGGGAATATTTCTAGTGGTGTAGGCCAACTACATATGCTTTCATATTTCGATCTTTCTAACAACTTGTTCCCAGGTCAAATTCCTCAATCTGTTGGTGGGCTAATAAATGTCAAGTATCTAAACCTATCAAACAATTTCCTTACCGGTTCCATACCGAAGGCCTTAGCGCATCTACTTTACCTTAGTCAATTAGATCTTTCATTCAACAAGTTGGAAGGACAAATTCCTCAAGGTGGAGTATTCTCTAATCTCAGCATCTCATCTTTGGAAGGAAACAGGGAACTTTGTGGGACTTCTCAACTTGGCTTTTCACCTTGCTCCTATGATGGCGTATCTCCCCATTCAAGGAAAAAAGTAAATTTTCTTGTTTATATCCTCTCTTGTATTTCTTTCATCGTCGTTATCCTCGCTAGTGTGTATCTTGTACTTTCATGCTACCGGAGGAAGAGGATGATGGGTATGACACACACCATCTCACCAGGTCTAGGTGATCATCGATTCTTATCGCATCTTGAGCTAGCTCGTGCAACTGGCAATTTTAACGAGGAAAATTTATTGGGAAGGGGAAGCTTTAGTTCAGTGTTTAAAGGATGTCTTGATGATGGTTTGGTAGTAGCAGTCAAAGTCTTGAATTTGGATGTTGAAGGAGCGGCAAATAGTTTTGATGCAGAATGTCAAGTTTTGCGCATGGTCCGACACAAGAATCTAGTGAAAATCATTAGTGTGTCTTCCAATCTCGACTTTAAGGCTCTCGTTCTCCAATTTATGTCCAATGGTAGCCTTGATCAATTGTTGTACTCCGGCAACAATTCCCTCAACGTACTCCAGAGATTAAATATAATGGTGGATGTATCAATGGGACTTGAATACCTTCATCACAACCATCCTCATATTCTGCTTCACTGTGATTTGAAGCCAAGTAATGTTTTGTTGGATGAAGAAATGGTAGCACATGTTGGTGACTTTGGTATTTCCAAATTGTTGGTTGGCAATAGTCAGTCAGCAGAACCATCTTGCAGACCCGGCACCATAGGTTACATAGCTCCAGGTATCGAACAAATTAACTTGTTCTTTTCAAGTGATAAAAAAAAGAGAGAGAATTATATATATATATATATATATATATATATAGAGAGAGAGAGAGAGAGAGAGAGAGAGAGAGAGATGCTCCATTGCAAACGGGCTATTTGCACTGACTGTTGCAAACTTGAGTTTCGGCCATTGGATCGAGTTCATCTTGATCTAGTGGCTATGATCTCCCCCGCCCATCTCCTTCTCTTCACTTAAGCGAGGAAAGGGGTATTTTAGGGTTTCCACTCTCAAATAACTCTTCACATCATTCACTCTCTTACTCACCGTCTTTTTGAACGAACAGTAACAATTGTTTCAAACAACGATTGTTTATAACCCAGATCGTTATTTCAAACAACGACTTAAGCTTAACAAAAATCTTTTTGAACGAACAGTAGTCGTTGTTTCAAACAATAACTTTTTATAACCTGTGTTATTGTTTGAAACAACGGTTACTCTTCGTTCAAGAAGACAGTGAAAATGTGAAAGATGTGAAGAGTTATTTGGGGGTGAAAACCCTAAAATATCCCTCTCCTCACTCAAGTGAAGAGAAGGAGACGGACAGAGGAGATCACAGCCATTGGATCAAGATGAACTCGACCCAATGGCCGAAACTCGAGTTTGCAACAGGTCTGTGCAAAGTGCAAACAAACCTGTTTGCAATGGAGCATTTCTTATATATATATATATATATATATATAAAGGATTAATGAAGGGTGCCATACTACCTAAGAATCGTACACACTCACCCATAACGGGAAGAAATAAAAAAGAAAAATGAGATCCATGCCATTGAAGATCTTCATATCATTAAAACATAGAGATGCAAATCGCTAGATTTGCATATGTTTTGCCTATTCATCATGTGGTCTCATTGTTCTGTTATAGAAAAACCTTTTTTTTTAAAAACAATCTGGAACTCTAGTTGGATGGTAATCCATGGGGTTTGATCATTTCAGAAAGTATGGATCTTACAGGGAGCATGGAATGCTATAATATATAATCCACCTTTTGATCTTCATGAAAAAAAACATTTCACTAATTCTGGAAGCCAGATTTTGTTAATTTATTATTTTCTGCAGAATATGGATGTACGGGGATGGTCTCGAGAATGGGTGATGTCTACAGTTTTGGGATTCTTTTGATGGAAACATTCACTAGAAAAAAGCCTGCCAGTCACATGTTTGATGGAGAATTAACTCTGAGGGAATGGATACGCAGGGCACATCCTAGAGCACTGTTGGAAGTCGTGGACATTAATCTTCTTAAAGGCGATTTTACTACAGAAGAACAAAGATCGACATACTTAACTGCTACACATCACTGTCTATCATCTGTCATTGAGTTGGGGTTGTTGTGTTCAAATTACTCGCCAAAAGAAAGAATCCCAATGGAAGATGTAGTTCCCTCTCTGCAAAAGATTAAAGTACAGTACATGTCACGGCTATCTAGTGCATGATCTACTACACAAAGTCTTTCAGCTAATGAGGTATTGTTTGAGCTTGAAGAGAATGTCTGTTTCTTGTTCTCTTGTCATCCAATTTGATTCCATCATCCAATTTGATTCCATCAACACATTGGAATTTTGGAACTATTTGCAGTGTCTTTGTGAGTAATGTCTTTCTTTCCTTCTATGTTAATAGTGCATTAGTCAATTCTATGGCATCATAATATTGGCATGTATGTGCATTGTACTTGCTTCTTTTAATGTGGTTTATTATTCGGCGTATAAATGATTCCCAATTTCTGTTTTTATGAAATATAGAAAGTTTACTGTTGGTGAATGACAATAATTAGAATAGTTGTTGTTGATGGGAATAAGCACCAATGTATTGATATGGAGATGTTGCTTGCTTTCTAAATGATTTAGGGGTGTTTTCACCCTGTTTGGCATCGATTAGGACAAACTTCACAAATTCTGTTATCCCTCTTATACTTTTCTTTTTAAGTACATATGAGTTATGGCATATTAAATTTATATCACTCTTATGAGAATCATCGCAAATCTAAGTCAAGTATACTAATTAGTTTAGATCAAATAGCACAGTTTATGTGAGATTGAGAATGTAGTGGAGGAGGGAGTGGATTTCTAGGGAGCATAAAATATATAGTGCATTTTAAATTTTCAGCACAAAATTCCTAATTCTGTCACTCTTGAAACTTCCATTCTAAACTTACCTATCGAAGTCAACAACTCAACCATAGGAGACATGGGACAGGAAGTTTGCACAAATGGAGGATGAAATTTGCACAAACCAAGGAGGAGGGGCTTTGCAAACAGAAAAGAGGAGGACAAAGAGATATATTATTGTGATTAGAATCTCATCTACCATAACTCGCATCATATTATTCTGATACATAACCAGAATTGAGTTTCGAAGTACTACACTATACACAAGCAGTTTTACCTAATATCTATTGTTTTATAGGGTTTTTGTTCTTTTTTTGTGAGAAAATTTAATTAGGGAATATATATTGCAACGAATAGCTAAAATGTATCAAATCTCATGTGTTACAGTCTCTGCTGATGTCCATTCATGACTTATCCTTCCACAAAATTCAAATCGGTCAATTTGATTGGTAAGCTTTGGCTGATATCACAAATGCATAAATAATCTAACTATTTGAGTGTGTGAAAGTATATAGGAATAAAGCAAGTCTATGAGAGGTGACGATTAGATAGACTTAGGCCCCAATGATGGGGAAGGATGATCATTGAACTCGCTTAGCAAACATGTTTCTGTTACAGCAAGACTTACCTGAGCATGAGGCTTAATGGTAAATGGCAACTTTTTTGCATTAAGCTTCAGGCTATGATTTGTGTAACTAGGTGTTGTGCACTGGACAAATTATTTTATAATGCTATCCATTGAGACGGTTATGCTTGCCTAATAATGACTATCATCATCAAATGTTACATACAGTTTTTTGGTCGAATACTGATTCAAGCTATCATTCTGTTAGGGCTTTTGATCTGCGATGTTTGGGGGTTTTGGTTTACCAATATGTTGGCAAAACCAAGGTGTTTGTTGGTGGTCAATTCTTGGTATATTAGATTTGGGATTTGCTACTAATCACATGTAATTTTCGAGGTGTCATCTTTATTTTTATTTTGGGCTTAGTTTCTTGTACGAAGACGTAAGCCTTGGATTGTAAGGTTCTATCTTTGTACTTCAGTTATATATTTTATTAATTTCTTATATATTAATGAAACACCGGGACTTCTTACCCACGGTTTTAATATATAAAAAATTGGTCTAATAAATCATACCACACGCTTGTTCAAGTTTACATGTCCATATAACCATACACATTCTTATTTAGCTATAACATAGAGAGATAGATATTTAAATCATACTTGAACATGTAATGATCATATAACTGTGGAGGCACAATTCTGCTTAAAACTGTAAAAGCTAGTGAAAGCAGAACTACCGCCAGAGTTCCTTCTTCTCTAGAGTGTCCAATGCCGTCTGGCATAAGCAGTGGCTATTATAGCATCCAAAATATTTGGTTTGCAACACCAGCGAGTTAGCCAAATATAGAGTTCAGAAGTTGATCGAAAGGAAAGTTGATTTCAAAGTGCTCTTCAAGATTATGTCTAAAATTTATTATGCTAAGTGATACACCTACTGTGCATACTGATGATGTTATGGGTGTAGATGATCGCCTTGAGCTGGATGCAAGGGAAATTGAAAATGGCACGCAGTTGGGTGACGAGTCTAGGCATGAGAATGCTGCTAGGATCAAGAAGAGGCCAGCATACCTGAAGGATTTCTTCTGAAGAATGCAGTAGCGGTAATAGGAATGTATCAGTGTCTCGATCTTTTATAGGTGGTGCACGTAAGTGAAATAAAAGGCGGGAAATGTAGAAGGTTGTACCTAACTTTGTCTTGTAGTTAGTATAAGTAGCAAGTGGATTGTAACAAATGGGGTATGCAATGAATTGAGACTTGATTCTATTCCCTGATCTGATCTTGATCTCTCTCCATCCTGTTCTTCCCCAGTCTCGATGTTCTTCCCCAATTTCTGATTTTTTGACCCAAATTTCACAAATTCACCGCTCGGTTTCTTGAAACAGCTGTATTAACTGGCGCTTTCACCAATTTGAATTCGAGGATGGCTAAGCATGCACAAACGAGATCGAATTCGATTGCGTCGTTGGAGGAGGTGATTTTGGGATTGAAGGAGATAGTGAACACTCAAGGTCAGCAAATCCAGGAGCAACAAGGGATGTTGACGGAGTTGATGCATCGCTTTACGGTGATGGATGCGAAGATGGATCAACATTTCAGTCGTTCGCAGCTTTCTTTGGACACTTCTACCAATGTAAGGCAATCTACATCTAATCATGAGTAATTTATCAAGAACCCTGATGCTGTTTATTTCTGGGAGACGTGTGGATGCACCAGGTGTGAGTTCGGACTCAATTTGTATTGAAGGAGAATGCCGCTCGTCTGCCGACCTTCGGTTGACCTTCTGGGACCTACGATGAGCTCGGAAAGATGTTGAAGGCTGGGCTCGGATCGGAAGGGTCGGATCCGAGGTCTTGTGTACCTGCAGACGGTCCTGAAACACCGGGGTTTATCCCGGTGGCGGACCCTCCGACGCTCTAGTCAGTCTCTGTGAGAGAGTAGCAATAACTAGGTATATTTAAGTGGCAAAAGATTGATTACCTCAAAAGGTGGGTGTGGGTCTAGTATTTATAGAGAATCCCAACCGGGTTTGGTTCCACTTGGGGGCCGGGTCTGGATCCGAAAGCCCGTGGGCCTGACGTGGCAGAAGGCCCAGGGGGTTTAGGGTGGACGTGGCAATACCAGGAGTGGTATAGGGCTGACGTGGCGAAACCCTTGGCGGTATTTGGAGTTGACGTGGCTGATCGTGGGTCTCCTGCGCTTCGGGGGGGAATCGGAGGGCCTAGGCTGCGCCCGGTCATCCTTCTGCTTCGCCGGAGAGGGGGGACGGCCTGTGGTACTGTCACGGGTCGGACTCCGAGGACTACCAAGGCTCGTCGGCACGAGGAGGCCAGTACTGTGAGGGCAAACAGGAGGTTCGGCGCCGACCCTGAAGTGGTTCGGGGCCGAGCTAGATAGCTATTTTTACCTTTTCGAGTGAGAATTGTATTGGGCCCTGGTTGGGCCTCAGGCCATTTTTACCCTATCACACAAGCCCCCCACTCCTGCGGGGGTGCGGGAGCAAGCCTTGGGGGAGTGTTCATGGTTGTGGAAAAAATGGGAGGACGACTCACAGGGCCTTCTTGGTGGGGTTGTCCTGAGGCTTTGACCAGACCTCGAGCTTGTCGAGGGTTTATGGGTAGGTGAAGGCGATGGCGAACCGTTTGTATCTTTCGGAGAAGAGTACCCTGGTGCCTGCCAGAACCTCGAGGGGACGAGGGTTTATGCGTCGACAAGGGTGATGGCGAGCCGTTGTTTCTTCCTGAGAAGAGTACCCGGGTGCCAGATCGGACCTCGAGCTGGCGAGGGATTATGGGCCGGTAAGGGTGAAGGCGAGCCGTTGTTTCTTCCTGAGAAGAGTACCCTGGTGCCAGACCGAACCTCGAGATGAGGGGGAATTATGGGCTGGTAAGGGTGATGGCCAGCCGGTGGATCCTCCGAAGAGGGGTGCCCTGGTGCCAGACCGGACCTCGAGCTGGCGAGGGGATTATAGGTCGGGCCGTTTGTGGGCGATCCGTTGTGCCTTGGGGCTGTTTGAGTAGGGTAGTTTGTTGTTTTCGCGGAGCATTTGGGGGCGCCCTGGGATCTGTGCAAGGTTCCCATTTCCTAGGTGCATTAATGGCGCCGCCTAATAAATGTATGGCGCATGGTCTTCCGTCGTTTAGTTTTCCCCATGTCCCAACGGTTAGTCCCTGGGGGAGGTTATAAATACCTCTCCCCTCCATCGCAGGTATGATCAAAACAGGGGTGGCCCATTGGCCCTC